>LPNX010819136.1:0-210343 GCA_001517045.1 Pseudotsuga menziesii
AAATTCAAAAGAGCATGGGGTCATATATAAAGTTCAACTAAAAGATTTGAAAAATATGTTTCAACATCTATTTCTTCGACATTTAAAAATCTTATCATTTTGTTTTCCTTTTGGTGAAAGTAATTCTCGGCCATGATTTCTTAATTCGATTTCTTCACACTTTCATTGTGTATGTATAATGTTGTACCTAACAACTATCCCAATTTTGACGAATTTATAGTTATTATTTGGTTCGACATCAATACATTTCTTATAATTTATTTTATTTTAATTTAATATTGTGATTTCCTTCCAATCATGCTATATTATAATATGTTATTTAACAATAAAAATATTTAATATGATACTTTGTTCACTTCAAATATAGATAGAGATCTTCTTGTAATAAAACATGCAATTATGTGTGCAACTTAACTTCATTAATCCTACATTTTATATCTTCATGAATATTTTTTCTCACGATTCAACAAATTACAGATTTTCATATACTCCTCCTAATTTATGGCATACCAAACTAGTTATAAATGATACAACATTTCATTTTTTATGATTGTATATTAAAAACACTTAGAGTAAATAAAATTTGTGATCAATAAAAACATTCTTTCTAGGATTAGTTTTTCCAATTTTAATGGAATATTTCTTTAATGCATAATTTTTACAAATTAAATGAAATAAATAAAATGTTTACAAAAAAATTCAATGTCATAGAAGTCCTTGTAATAGAATTTTTCTAGATTTCTTGAAATAGGTGTTCATGGCAGAAGGGCTCTGCACTTACATATGACCATGGGAGGAACACATCCAACATCAATGTCAAAAGGGCTCTATAGTTACATATGACCATGGGAGGAACACATACAACATCCATGTCATAAGGGCTCTACACTTACATCTGACCATGGGAGGAACACATTCAGTATCCATGTTAGAAGGTATATACACTTACATCTGACCATGGGAGGAACAAATCCAACATCCATGTCAGAAGGGCTCTGGACTTACATCTGACCATGGGAGGAACAAATCCAACATCCATGTCAGAAGGGCTCTGGACTTACATCTGACCATGGGAGGAACACATCCAACATCCATTCTAGAAGGGATCTGAAATTACATATGACCATGGGAGGAACACATCCAACATCCATGTCAGAAGGGCTCTATAGTTACATTTGAGCATGGGAGGAACACATCCAACATCCATGTCAGAGAGGCTCTGCACTTACATATGACCATGGGAGGAACACATCCAACATCCATGTCAGAAGGGATCTACACTTACATCTGACCATGGGAGGAACACATCCCAGATCCATGTTAGAAGGGATATACACTTACATCTGACCATGGGAGGAATACATCCATCATCCATGTTATAAGGGCTCTGCACTTACATCCAACAGCATGGTAGGACACACCTACTACCATCCATGGAAAGACTTATCACTTACATATGACCGTGGGAGGAAAGAATCATGCAACCATGTCAGAAAGGAACATCACTTACAGCTGACCATGGGAGGAACCAATCCTGCCACCATGTCATAAAGGCACATGGACTCATCACTTCCCCTTGGATGGAACCTCGATATGGAGAACACCAAGATTCTCCTTAAAGTACTCATACTTCACTCTGGCCATTTCTAGAATAGAATTACATCAAGGGTTATTGCGTCCAAGGATAACCTACGAGCTTTGCCAGGACTGATTACATCAAAGGAAAACCTATAGGACTATTTATGGCTGAGAAACCTATGAGATTCATTAGGATTTTATGCTCAAACAACATACTTTACCAGCTATGCTAGAACTCATCACTCCCTCTTTCGAGAGATCTCGATATGGATCACAAACTGGAGATTCACTGCTCCTTTTCTTCTTTAGCTATACTTGGTGCCATGCAGGACTGCTTCCTGCTAAACCAAGAGATCACACCTGATCCCATACTAAAGAAGCACCCTGAAGTGCTCTTCCTCTTAATGGCACTACCTGTTCAATTCGAATCCACATAACCCTCCAGATGAATGTTCTGATTCGAATCATACTTGAGCCCATAATAAACTATACCCTTTCGGTACCTCACTGCATGCTTTGCAACCATCAGGTGAACATGTCTCGGATCCCTCAGGAACTGGCCCAATGTGTTCATAGTAAAGCAAATATCTGGTCTTGTATTCATCAGGTACATCAAGGACCAAATCATATAATGATACATCGTGGAATCAACAGACTTTGACAAATCATCACTAAATAGATTCATGTTTGATGCCATAGGTGTCATCATGTCCTTCCAGTCCATCACCCCAAACCTATTTAGGATATCCACTACTTACATCCCTTTTCCCAGCGATATTCCATCCCCGTTTTGCCACACCTCGATGCCTAGAAAGTAGTGCATCATATCCAAGTCCTTCATCTTGAACTCGGCAGGAAGTCTCCTTCTTGCAACTTTAATGAGTTTATGTTTTATTTTAGGAACAAGTCATCAACATATAACATGAGCATCACTGGTATTCCACCTTCAACCTTGAATTAAAGGTTGGAATCCACTTTACTCTCAATAAATCCTAGAGTCATCAGTAATTTGTCCATCCTGTCATACCATGTCGAACCTTAGGATCTTCTGCAGTCACTTCCTCTACATTTCATACTCTAGGAATTTAAACATTATATACTAGAGTGACAAGTAGCTTCCTCTGCTACTAATATTCTATGTATCCATCCAGGGTCACTGGATACCAAGATCCTCTATCTTGAACCGCCGTCACTTGTTCTTTGGAACAACTCTTATCGTTGTTTTCTTGTAGGATATTGTACATGATATTTACTACAAGTCGAATGCATTAGTTGTATGGTTAGAAAATTTTCATAAGGAATATTCATAATGGAAATTTCTTATGCATAAAGATATAATCATGCAACTATTTTAGCCAATACAACATTCATCCATATCTCACAGAAACTTTCTAGATTCCTTCCATCTCTACCATGACATCATTGATATTGTGCACTAATCCAATATGTCAACAAAGAGGTTTCATTCTAGATCAGTAGCAATGGAGAGTTCTATAGCACCATGGGCTACTTACCCATCACATGCATATTACTAGTATACTTTCATTAATGCAAACATTCTATCATGCATAACACATCAACTAAATATAAACAAATGCATAATAAAGTAATATCATGAGATGACAATTGAATACTTATCTTTATTCGTTTCATGGTTAGACTCCTTCTTGAGCCTTCAACTTCATCATCTTCTTCATTCATGACATCATTTCTTATCCAAATGGATAATAGGTTCTTCAGAATTGAGTCCTTCATATTCCTCATCGCTTGAGAGATCTTCTTTGAATCGTGAAATCTAGATATTCAGTTTCTCCCATATTCTTTTCTCTTATTATGAGTCAAGATTCTTCTTGTGTGCACTCTTCGGAGAGTCTGCTGAAGGTAATCACTTCCTTTTGGCACACATTCCTTGAATGAATGAATCCCATGATCATGGGAGGCCATTCAAGGTGGTTATAAAAATATGTTATTCTTCTTCGATTGCTTCGTCATAGAATCTAACACTTCCTTTTGGTGTCTTCAATAATGACACATGAGGGATGAGATGATCTTCAATGATTATCTTGGTTCTCGCTCTAAATCTTATAACTTCTTTACTGAAATATTAATCTAAGTCAATTTCTTCAAGGATCATGGAGCTCCTATACTTCTTCCAATTTATATTCTTCCCTTCAAATAACTTGGTCAAGGAATCAAACATCTCTTTAGGTGTCTTTACGGAATACACTTGTGGTATAAGGTGATCCTTGATAGATTCAGCAATAATCCTCTTGGCCTTAACCAAGTTCTTCTTGTGTAAGGATTTAGCCTCATCTCCCTCTCGAACTGGAACCTCTCCACTTATGTAGGTGTCCAATTCATTTTCTTCAAGAACAGTGAGATTCCATACATTCATGCTTGGAAGTTTTCAACTTCACCAAGCTTGTCATCAAGCTGGTGTGATTAGTCATTTTGAAATGAGAACCTCAAATGTAAATAACAAAAGATTAGATCTTACCGATTTGAGGTGTCCGTCCTAGTTTCGGATCTCGATGATCTAGGGTTTGTCAAAGAAACCCTAATTTTCAAAACTTGGAATATTTCATATTTGATTGGATAGAAATATGTTCCTCTTCAAGGAAAGCTAAGAATCATACTCATTTTCCCAAAATTGTAATCGGAACTGCAAAATATCATATGTCCTAGTTTTCTTCAATTTATTATGTAGAATTCTTGATATTGTTTCAGCAATATATTCAAAAGTAATGCTTCTCTATGTCTGAAACATTGTATTGAGGTATATTTGTTTGTCGTCTTTCCAAAACCGTAGGTTTGAGTAGAATGGGTTTCCCCAATTGGAACTTATGATAGTTTTCCCAAGGTGACTTATTTCAGGACTGTTCAAAATAGTGAACTTGTACAGAATTCCACGTGTCAATGTGTCCTCTTATGAGTAAGAACCTTTTACCATAGAAAATAAATTCTATTCCCTATCTGGAATAGCTTACGAAATTTCATTTGGACCTTCGTAACCCGAGATATAGAAATTCTCCCTATGTGTCTTGTTTAGTGATGAATCCTAGAAGAGGTTGGAACCCTGATTTGGAGGAATCACATCTCCAAGAATATAACAAATATGAGGTTGAAGTTCTTACATAGGGCACATAAAGAATTTATCTTCGTCCTATGAAAATTTCAACTCCTTATCCTTCTCTAATATCAAGATATAGTTAATGTACCAAAACTACCAATTTTAGTATTTTAGGGTTTTTCAGGCCCAAGGTCAAATTAGGGTTTGACTTTCCCGGAGTTTTACCCAACCAAAAATTTTGATCTAGGTCTCCCAATTTATATTTTGAAGAGGAGAGAAATCCTATGCTATGCTCACTCAAAAATTTGTCTTCTATGAAAATCCCTAATTTCCCATAGTAGTGACAGGTCAAAAACTGAAAATACCCTCAATCAAATTCTGCTTCGACAAATATATGCGCCCTTCAATGGAGAGTTAGCTGAGCCTTGTTTTTCTGATGATCTATGGAGAGAGACTCAAAAGGTGAGAATCCCTAGCTTCTATAGTTCTACAGTGTCTTCTTCTGAGGTTATCTCTGATACCATGTTATATTTTTATGATTTAAGCAATATGACCTTAGGATCTTATCTAAGAGAATAACATGCACAAAGATTTTCCTTGGAGAAACCATAAAGGAGAAAATATCGCAAGTTCCTCATACATAGAATGAGAACCAATGGCAGTAGTAAAACCCAAATACAAAAGGATGATCTCCAACAAATGTTCTTTGTCTCACTTGAGAAAGCTCCTCCTCTCTCACCTAAGCGCTATAGTTGGGTGAGTGTGTGTGACAAATAGAGAGGATCACTCTCTATTTATACTAGTTTCCTACTTGACAATTACTAACCAGGGATGAATTCTCTAGGAGAGTCAAATAACCCTAGTTCCCCTTAACTGTGGGGACTCCCCCCCCGATCAACAAGGAGGGTTAAGCTCAACTCAATTGTGGGGACTATTGCCCCGACTTACAACGGAGGGTTAACCTCAATGACTTTACATGACTTTATTATATTAATGACTCTCTTGATATGAAAATCGGGGTACAAATGATTCTCTTGATAGGGTACAATATAAGATATACAAGTGAATACATTCCGGATTTACAAATGCATCAACAAATACCACTTCCTCATCCTCAACAAGAATCTAGTCACCATCACCACCTTCTTCCCCCGTTTCATCATCATCATCACTACCATAACCACCACATTTTCCTCTTAAAGTTTCTCCATCTCCTCTTACTACAAGTGTTAAATCTATTCCAAGAAATTTAATTAAAAAACATAGTCTTTCAAGATATCCATGTCCTCCTTCTCCTTCATTCTTTACATCCATTTATCCAACTTCCCAACCACCAGTGACATCAATATCTATGCCTTCTCCCATGAACAACACTTTGAGTATACATAACTCACAAGAAACACCTCTTCCCATTTTATTTGCAATATATTATTAGTACTTTCTTCCAACTTTTCCACCTCAAGCTCCACCATAGTTGTATAGTTCCTCAAGAGGAGCTCAATATCCAAACCATTTGGGTTCTGGAAAATGTTTGGAGCAATGCAACACTGTTAAGAGACATGGTCATTCTCTTCCTATGTTGAAGCCCTTTTACTGAGATAAAGTCTATGCACATAGTGCAATGGTATGGAGCAAGCTGAGATTAGGATCATTTGAGAAAGAATTATGTTATATTTCTTTGCATTGGGTTTGGTGATGTAGAGGATTACGTTTTTTTTCAATATCAAATACATTCTCATTTTTTAAGCTTTTCCTGATTCACAAACTGCATGATTTCTATGGTTTAGCATGTATTAATTTATCTAGCGAATTGGGATGAACAGTATGGATGAAGAAATGACTGAGTCTCTATTTGGATACACTACTTCCAATACAAGAAAAGTGAAGCATCCAAATATTTAGTTACCCCCCGACCTAAACAACAACAACACATTCTTGACTCTATAAAATCATAGAACATAGATATATTTTGAAGGACATTAACTATTACAACAGAGGAAATCTATGATGCACTATTGGAATTTGACCTTTTCAACCAGCCTTGTTACATTATTGAAAATATATGAATGGCATATCCATCAAGCAATAATTGTTTTTCCATTCATTGCTTGTAAATTAGCAAACAATATGAATGCACTTTGACATCCCCATTTTAGACCTTGACATACTATTAGAAAATTAAAACCATTCTCATCTAAAAAAAGGCGAGGCCCATATGCATATCTCATTTGGATTCTTTAGTGTAGATAGCAATGGGATTTGGAGGTATCAAGATGCCTAAATGCTTGGATTTTGATTTAGTTGGGTTGTCAATTTTAGATTGTCTCAAGTGGTCAATTTTTCATACCTGAAACCTATAATAGAAAGTCAAAAACAACAAAATACTATTTTAGATTGAGAGTATGAAAAGATGATTTGAAGCTATCTATTATATGGATAAATCATCTTGTTATTTGTATTAATTTACCTTCAACACTAATTGCGCACCTTTTGGATATATATTATGCATATATATCCCTATCAGCGTTGTTTCATTGAACTTGGTGAGCCATAATGTTCCTCCCTAATCCGTTTCACAAATGAGGTAGTACACAATCAACTAGGCAAGCATAAAAGGCAGTTGAAGCCATGAAATATTTATGTATCTATAGAGGTAATTGAGTTATTTTCTAATGCAAACCCTGTCCCCAGAGAGTGTGTCATTGTTGTAGGGTGCACCTTTTGCATAACCTAAAGGACTGTAATACCCTAGTTGTTAAGCCCCAGACTTATGATCCTTCATGTGACTTATGTTCTCTTGCATTATGGAATTATGATATTTTATATGATTACCGAATTTTGATCCTTTTCATGATGAATTTAATTAAGGATTTTTTTTTAATGTTTGATAACATGAACTTGTACTTTGGCGTTATTATTAATGTTAATGTTATTACTAGAATCTTTGTTATCTTTGAATGTTGTTAATGATTGATTAAATAAACAACTGGCTCAACAAAGGAAACTAAAAGACTATGGGGGACCATGGATTCCACAAAGTGAGGGGGAAAGGGGACATCCCTAGCACATTATAACTTATTGTTGACTTAACTTTGTCCATCCCAATTCATATTTGCAACTTGGTGAGATTAATAATGTTCGTCACCCAAACCTTGTACAATGAACCCTATTCACAATAATTATGGAATATGGAGATATTTTTGCATATTGTGCACACCTTAGTGGGACCAAGTTGCATAAGGATCCCTCCTTGGGGAAATATTCCCTCACATTTACATGTTTATGGTCATTTATGAGCCCTTTCCTAGTTTTTAGGATTGTAAGCTATTTTCTAGCTTAAACTCTTACACCATGCATTGATGATCCTATTTTTGCGCTTCCATGATATTTATGACCCCATTGGATTCCCTCTCTCACCTATTTCGAACTCCTTTATGTTTTTTAACCCCCTTTGTGTATTAGTGTGCCTTAATGTTCTCTTCATGGCTCCACTCCTTAGTTTTTGGGTAACTCCTCCTCATTGTGGTAATTCGGGACAGTGAATGTTTTCACTAAGCCACCACTCCACTAATTCAATTTAATTCTCCATGATGAAGTTTAAAACTTACTTATCTCTAATTTGGGTTGATCCATTTGGGTTAGAATGGTCCTCCTTATGCTATAAATCCATATGCCATCTCGTTGTTGAAGTTAATCTTGAGCTTTAGACCATGTGATTTATGGTATCTACCCATGTTGGGAATGTTAATATTATTGATAGTGTGTTGAGACTTAGAGGGAGTCTATTTGTTCCCTTTTCTTCCATTACACCACTCTACTAGTCCAGGTTCTCACACAAGAATCCAGGAAATGGGAATGGCAAGATAGGTCACATCCCATAGGAAATGGAGACAGATAGGAAAGTACTAGTGGGAAGCATTGTGTCTCTCGAAAGAGGTAGTTTTGAGAGTAATGAGACTAAGTGAGAATATGCCCATGGATCCATGGTATCAGCTTGGGGGTGACCTGTTCAAGCGAGGAAGGATTGACGGTGTCTACGGCTCGGAGGAAAGTTGTCCTGCTGCAGCCAGTTGCTTATATTTTGAGATAAGTATTTCTCTTATGTTGTGTTTTCATTACATTATTTTATTTGGTATATGTGCAATGATGGCTGATTGGATGTTTGAGTGTTCTTGTATTAAATGTTAGTATCTACATGGAGGAAGGATTAATCTCATAGAATTTATTTTCTGTTCTTGTTACCTCCTTTCTATTCTTATTCTTCATAACCAGAAATTGTAATTTTGGCTCTATTTTATTGAGAGGGGCGCAACCATATAATATGGTTCGACCATGTATGCTAATTTTTGGGTTGTGAGACCTGTTCCATTGCATCCGGAGCATCGTTTCCAGTAAAAAACAGTTTTTTTTTCGTTGAAAAAACTTTCTGGATGACCAAGATATGTTTGTTTTGGTCCGATAGCTTTCTGGTGCCAAGATGAACGCAGTTGTCATTTTATTGTAAATCATTTGGTTGCACAATTGTTCTTAGTTGCAGATATGAGGATGAGAGAGGTATTCTATATATAAAATTAATTGATGGCTAGATGGTGGAAGCCATACGATCTGATTTTTATTAGTGAGAGATGACTGTAGGGGACATTAATCGGGAGCCGATTTTGAGGGTTGTAGTTGCAACCGGTGTTCTTGTTTGCTATGGTTTCGGTGTTGCTATGGATTGCATCATATGTATGCTCCATGATATGTTGTTTTCCTTAATTTTTATGGTCACTAACAGAACATACATAATAACACCGAAAAAGTAGATTAATTTTCAAATAATCAATGACATCAATACTTGGTTATTTATAAACTATGCTATCAAACAAACCCAAAATACATAAATTACTTATTCACAACGAATATGATGTTAGCATGTATTATTGATGTTCTTGTTTCAGTTATTACATTTATCTTGCACTTTGGAAATTATTAATCAAGTGGCATAATTAAATAATTAAGTGTCGCAAACTTTGCATATAATTGAATCTCTAGAATTTAATTTATTTGGGTGAATAGTTAGTCACATCAACAGTAATTTATCTATATCCATTGTTCTTAAACTTTATTTAGTCTTATTTTATCACCTTTGGGACTATCCCAAGGTTCAGGGACATCACAAGTTGTATCAGAGCTTAAGGTTTCAACACTGTGGCTGTTGGGCCTTCTGTGAAGTTTCAAGTCACCTTGTAAGATGCACTTGCATTAGATAGCTTGGATGCATGCACGTTAATATAATTTCACATGTCAGTTAGTTAATTAAATTGTTATATTGGGATGGGTATGGACCTGAAGATCATCTAGTAAGGAGAAATCTTGGAAGGATTTCTATCTCGCCCCTTGTTCAACTAAGTATATTGTAACTTAGAAATGTTGGCTAGTTGCTTTATAAACAAGAAGAAAAGTGGTTTTTTTTAATGATAATGAACTTATATGAACGTGTAGTCTACTAATATATTTTTATTAATGAACACATTGCATTTCCCAGTGATTGATTGAGAAAGTGGTGTGACTACTACAACTGATATTTTAATCAAACCTGTGAAGGCTAAGTATCCAACAAGTAAAAGTTCAACAGTAGGAAGTCAGAGATTGGGGATGGATATTGAGGAAGGACAGAGACCATATAGTCTCGAAGAATATTTTATTGAGGGAAGAAGGTCAACCAGACATAAGAGGAATAGTGAACTATTAAGCTTGGAGGATTCAGTGAGGAAGTGTAGAGATGATAATGAAATAAGAATTCATATACAAGAGCAGATTATGAATGATATAAAATCATTAAATACCATCCAAAGATACATTGAAAAGAGTCATAAAAGAGGTTATGTGAGGTCTAGATCATATTCAAGGAGACCTTATCCCTCGAAGAAAAAGAAAAGGTATGTATCAAGCAGTACAGAGAGCAGTCCTGAAATATCTCTAGTGAGATACAATAAGAAGAGGTCTAACCGGGATGAACTAGTAGGAGAGTTGAGAATAATCAAGCCCCCATATTTTGATGGAGAAGTAAAGCAAGGAGAAGATGTTGAAGCATGGCTCATAGGACTTAGGAAATTCTTCCAGTTGCATCAGCATACACCTAATATGGAGGCAAGAGTATCCATATACCATCTCCAAGGTAAAGCAACTATCTAGTGGCATCAACTGGTTAAGTTGAAAGACATCGATGAAGACAAAATATCTTGGCGGAGTTTTAAGAAATACTTTCAGAAATAATTGCTCTCTGAGCACTACTATGACAAGAATATGGAGGAATTCTTTTAGCTTAAGTTGGGATGCATGACTATGGAGGCCTATGAGAAAAAGTTTCTAGAAATTTTGAACTATGCAGACTTCAACAAAGATAAGAAGGTAAAGATTCAAAGGTTCCTCAGTGGCCTTCTTGAATATTATAGAGATAAAATCCAGTATGCCTTAAGGATTCCATGTGGAAGGAAAAACACTTATATGAACAAAATAAGAGCAAGACCACATATCAAAAGAATTTGAAGGATATGAATAATAACAAGCATGAGAAGAGTGATCCATATGGATATTGGTGGCCACCCACCTATTCCACTGGCTCAAAACAATTGTCCATTGTGGCAGTTTCATAGTTATTTTTCTGCAGTTTTTCGGGTCCTAAACTTTCGGGGCCGTTTTGAGGCCTTAAACAACGTTTTTTGGAGATTCGGGGCCAAATGGTTGCCATCCACATGGATTTATTCAAACAAAAGTTGTAAAGATTAGACAGACCTTTCCAACGAGTTATCGAACGCCCAAATCGGAGATCGTATGCAAAAGTTATGACCCCGGGAAGTTGAATGTTCAACTTACCACCTTAGGGCCGCAAACTTTATGATGGTTCATCTTCTAGGGTTACGTTTTGGACTTTTGGGGTTCTCACCCTCATTATTATTATAACTAGGCCTCTTTGGCCTCATTTTTTATTCAGCTTGGCATGGATGAGCGTAGCAGCCACATCTCTTCTCAGAGATAGCTACCACCATTCTAGCAATTGTATTACAGTCTGTTCTATTTCCGCCATTTAATAGAATATGTGTTTACTGTATCTCTGTTATCTTTGCAAAATGTCTGTTATTATGATTCTGTATATGTTCTTTCATTTCGTTCACACATAAATTTGGATCAAAGAGAAAGAAAGGTTTCCATCCTTCAAAGTTTAGAAACAATAAATATTACCAACAACGATAGTCAAAGGAGGATACTTCAAGGAAAAGACCACCTATGGAATGTTGGATATGTAAGGAAAATCACTTTTCCAGTCAGTGCCCGTGTAAGAAAAATAACCTTCACAACATTCAAGAGGCTTCAAATGTTGGAGATGTAGGTGGAAGTGATCAAAGGATCTATGCCACCCTAGATGGGAGGAAAGCTAACCACCAGTCCCGAATGATTGAAGTAACAGGTAAGATTTCTAATAAAACCATAACTATTTTGACTGATTCGGGAGCTAGCAATAGTTACATTTCACCTAATCTTGTTGAGAAATGTCATTTAAAGAAAAGTAAAGTTGAAACAACAAGTCTAGTACAGCTAGCTACAAGAGCCAAGAGGAAAATCACTAAATTTGTAAAAGTGTGTCCTTTATAAATGAATGGAATGAAAAACTTTTTGCTATCTCTAGGGTTGTATCCTAGATTTACCTTAAATTTTCAATTTTTACATAGTCATTTTCTGTATCTTTTCTTTGAATTTCGATTTTCCTTGTCCAAACATTACCCTAGATCCTACTTGTTTTATCACCATATAATTTGTTAAATCAAAATAAGGCTTATTTTCATTTGATTTTCAAAGTGTTTATTTCTGGGTTGAAACAATACAAATC
Source organism: Pseudotsuga menziesii (assembly GCA_001517045.1). Taxonomy (NCBI): domain Eukaryota; kingdom Viridiplantae; phylum Streptophyta; class Pinopsida; order Pinales; family Pinaceae; genus Pseudotsuga; species Pseudotsuga menziesii. Next base: position 12,519 of record LPNX010819136.1, read on the forward strand.
TTATCATGCCTAACGTTAGCACATTTGGAATATTGTGAGTTTTATTTCATATTGGAAGCATATGGAAAATTGTGAAAGGTAATAATGCTGCCAGTTTCGATTTTTGTAATGAAAACAAGTGGCAAGGTTTTGTGCAAATATTTTAATTGATACAATTGTTTTATTAAAAGATGAACAAAAACCTTGAGGTCATGTCATGCAATGAGTGTTAATTACTCATCTCGAAGATCTACCTACAACAGTGCAACATTATCACAAAATATGGACATGAACTTTTGGTTTTCAAGATAACACAAGCAATCATTTCTTTTCTATGGTTTGCATTTTGTGGAATTTGGTAGGCATTCAAGGTAACAGGATAAACAACTGGTGAGAAATTTTAAGCACCAAGACTAAAAATAAAGAAGCCAGGTGGTATAATTTGCAGAATCAAACCAGATAATCTTCAGTGGGCCGATCCATTTTCCAGATATGTAGAGATGATGAAGTTAAATGTGGGCATGTTGTCTTCATGGACGATAGAAGCCAGATACTAATGATTATAATGATGTGAGCCATGATAAATCTGAGAGCAACGCTGATTCTCAATTTGTTGACTAGGAACCAAACAATTTGTTAAGACAAAAATCACTGGTAGAACATGGAGTACATGATTCCAATTTAAACAAGAGAAGCCTATCGGAGTCTGTAAACTGGGCTTTAGAAAGTGATGGCTTTCAACAGTAGTTAGGAGTTTGTCGAAATGAACCTGAAAAGGGCTATACGTGTGCAAATGAAGACTTAAAATGACATTAGTCTTTATCATGGACATGTTTCTAGACTTCAAAGTTTCATGGACCCAAGCGTACTGATGGGGTTTTCTGCTAGAGGTGTGATTATGAATGGTAAGCGTGAATTAGATGAGCGAATAACTTTTCATAATTGGAGACGAAGAATTCTAATGCAAGCAGGTCAATGAATTGGTTGGGATAATTATCTACAGGTATTTAGTAACTTGAATTGATGCTGCTAATCTAGAAATTGGCTTTGCCGATTTGCTCAACTTGAAACTCTGAGCTCAGTAATGGATATCTTGTACTCCAATTATTTCCATTAGAGAAATTAAACAAGAAGTATGTCCATAAAGGAAGAAGACAATGATTCAAGCTTCCATAGGATAATCTTTGGGAACCTGAAGAAAACATAATAATTACAATAGAATGGTCAAATCGCAAGAGATTATGTTGCTAAAGATATATATTGTGGAAGAGTATTATATAAATAACATTAATTACAGATGTTAATTAGTTCCACTTGCTTATTCTCAGTTTAAAGGAAACAGATCAGTCAATAGCAAATCCATTCCAGATTTCAAGGGATTCTTATCAATATCTTCGAGAAGCATTTGAGCATTTGATGAACTAATCAACAAACACAGTATTGTTCCATATTTGAAGATATTTAGTGAACAAGTGGCAATCTCCAGAGCATTTGAATATTTTGGAGGTAGAGGACTCAATCCACTTTTTCAGGACGCAATGTATCAATTCCTTATTTCCAGTGAGATCTCAGAGACTTCATTTATTTTATTCTATTATTATATTTTTAGTTCCAAAAATCTTGCAACATCGTGAATAGTCTAGAAGATGCAATTTCTTATATATATGATTATTTTTAAATGTAAAAGGGGGGTGATATTTCGATCCGAGGGCTGAGGCAGAGCATGTCTGCACTCTATTTTTGTTAATAGGAATTAGCTTCTTTGAAATGATTATGTTCATATGAGCTGCCTTTCTGTTTTAATAATTGAATTTCATGTGTTGTGATTTTGTTTGGTGTATGGTATTATTAATCCATTGCTAGATTCTCATGATTAATGTGAAGTTATCCTTAAGTACTATATGAAGAACCTGGTTCATGTCTTTCATAAATTCATACTCGTAGCTTTGTCTTATTAATCTTGATCGTGATATATATATATATATATATATACTGTTGTTCAGTATTTGCTTTTGAATCCAGCTTGATTTCTGTAGTAAGTATTACCTACCACCAAATTCCATAAATTAATTTTTCAATTATCCATTAAACCAATTTAAGATTTCTCTAAGCTTGACCCTAGCAGTCGAGGTTCAAATTTAGTGATAACATCTTATGGTGCCGTTTCCAAGGATGGAGGAATGAATACATACTTCCATGGGCTGTACGACAATGAATATATCCAGACTTTGATGGTGAACAAAAGCTGGTGACATAGTGGCTGCAAATTTCTTCACTGGGCAACTCCAAAAACTCCAGAGGCGACTCCATTTGTTGAGGATCCATAATTCCATCACAAGATTGAATGAAGGTCATTGTGGCTCGAAGGTTTGCACATCTTGACTTTTCTACAGTTCCTGGTTTCCCACATCCAGTAACGAGTATGACAGAATGGGGATATTTTTTGCCTATCTGTAGAGAAAGGAAAGAAGATAATATTGTTGATCACCTCATCAAGTTCCATGAATGCATGAAGTTGTTAGATTTACAGCACGAGGATGTTTGTATGAATATGTTCATTTATTCATTGGATGGTGACACACATGAGTGGTATTTCTCATTTCCTCTTTCCAACATTTCATCTTTGAAGGACTTCCACACACTGTTCCGTGAGCACTATAAAATGAACTTTTTAGATGAGTTTTTATTTGAAAATTGTTGTGAGGAATATGAATTGCATGATGAGGATGAAATATTTTCTATGTCTACTTCTAAGGAAGATTCACAACTCATAGTTGATGTTAAAATCCATGATTATGTAATTGAGAATGCTACTACTCCAAATTTAGATCAGCAGGATGGTAAGGCTGGGAAGGAAGAAGATAATTTATTGTCTGCTATATTTTTTCATAATTATGTTTTATAGCAAGAGGATTTTCTTTCTCCTTAAATACCTGTCACTTCAAATTTAGATGAAAAAATGATAATAATGAGGAAGACCATGCTAATGCTTTTTCAAATCAACGTTTCTATCATGAACATGAATCTGACCCAGTTATTAAGGGAAATGATGAGAAATTAGATTTGTCCACTATACTTTCTCATGCATCAAAGGTCAAAAATCAGTTTAAAAAGCCATTGATTTCCATTCTTGAGTTGTTTGAAAAGAACAATAATGGAGAGGAAAATATTTATGTTTTAGCACCTATTGAAATTTTAAGCAGTGAGCCTATATATGATGAATACTTAGATGAATTGGAAGATCGGCCTTTTGAATCAGTATTTACAGAAGTCTTCAGCAACGTACCTATGTATGACATCTACGAGGACAGTGAGAGTGATGATGTTGGCTCACCAAATCAGTGTATAATGTGTCCTTTTGAGCAGCAATATTCGGAAAGCAGAAATCCCATATCCTCTATTCTAGACAAAGAATCTCAAGGAAATAATAAACCAAATGTAGTTGTCTCAGTTGTATATTTCAGAGACCAAGGAGGTAATTTTCAAATTTCTTCTCTTTCATATCCAACAATTCAAGAAAAGAATTTTGATGTCATCAATCAATCTGTGATTTCACATAAACAAGAAGATGTGGTAGTTACCTATTCTTGATTTGCTTCTTCTAACAATTTCTATGAACTTGTAGAAAGTTACATGGAAGCAAAGCAGAGTGATAAGTCTTGTGTCTTTCATCTTTTAAGAACATAATTTCAAAGCTGTGGGTATGGTTTCTTGGATCGTATGTTTTTGTTCTTTCGAGTTTTTTTAGTCTTTTGTATGCTCAGAGATGGAAGCAAACTTCAGCTAATTCATAAACTTCTGGATTGGTTATATTGGAAGTTTTCCTATATTTGAGAAGAAGTTTTTGATTGCTTAAGTATGAAAAATGTAAATAAATAAGCTCTCTTTCTGAGCATTTATTTTGTAGTCTGAATTCAGTAGATTTGTTTTCAGTTAAGCAGTCCAGAAAACCAATTTGGTTTTCAATATGTTGGTTTACCATAGATTGGAAGACTCCAACTCAATAGAGCAATTTTTATTTTGCAGTATATGATTGTTATTTAGTATGCCAAGAATATGGATTTGTAATGTGAATAAGAAGGGTACAGTTGACAGGTTTGAAACGAGATCATGATTCCATCCCAATAATGGCACTGGTATTTTCAGCTTTCAGTGAATGGTATGAGGGGTAATCAAAGCATTGTTATAGATGGCAGCAAAGGATGAATCCATATGGTCAAAGTGTTCTTAAAGCCTCACAAGGATATCTTTATCTCCAATTGGAGCCAGATGTTATCTCTAGGGTTATATCCTAGATTTACATTAAATTTTCAACTTTTACACAGTCATTTTCTGCAGCTTTTCTTTGAATTTTAATTTTCCTTGTCCAAACTTTACCCTAGATCCTACTTGTTTTATCACCATGTCATTTGTTAAATAAAAATAAGGCACATTTTCATTTCATTTTCAAAGTGTTTATTTCTGGGTTGAAACAATACAAATCTTATTATACCTAACGTTAGAACATTTGGAACATTGTGAAAGGTAATAATGCTACCAGTTTCGATTTTTGTAATGAAAACAAGTGGAAAGGTTTTGTTTGATACAGTTGTTTCATTAAAAGAAGAACACCAACCTTGAGGTCATGTCATGCAATGAGTGTTAATCACTCATCTTGAAGATGTACCTATAGCAGTGCGACATTATCACAAAATATTGACATGGATTTTTGCTTTTCAAGTTAACACTGGCAATCATTCCTTTGCTATGGTTTGCATTTTGTGGAATTTGATAGGAATTCAGGGTAACAGGATAAACAATTGGTGTGAAATTTATAGCGCCATGACTAAAACTAAAGAAGTCGGGTGGTATAATTTGCAGAATCAAACCATATAATCTACAATGGGTCTATCAGTTTCCTAGATATGCAAAGATGATGAAGTTAAATGTGGGCATGTTGTCTTCATGGACAATGGAAGCCAGCTACTGATGATTATAATGATGTGAGCCGTGATAAATTTGAGAGCAGCATTGATTCTCAGTTTGTTGACTGGGAAGCAAACAATTTGTTAAGACAAAAATCACTGGCAGAACATGGAGTAGATGATTCCAATTTAAACAAGAGAAGCATATCAGAGTCTATAAACTGGGCTATAGAAAGTGATGGATTTCAACAACAGTTAGGAGTTTGTCGAAATATGTGTGCAAATGAAGACTTCAAATGGCATTAGTCTTTATCATGGAAATGTTTCTAGACTTCAAAGTTTCATGTACCTAAGCATATTGATGGGGTTTTCTACTAGAGGTGTGCTTATGAATGGTAAGCGTGAATTAGATGAGCAGATAAATTTTCATAATTGGAGATAGATAATTCTAATGAAATCAGGTCAATGCATTGGCTGAGATAATTATCTATAGGTATTTAGTAACTTGAATTGATGCTGCTAATCTAGAAATTGGCTTTGTCAATTTGCTCAACTTGAAACTTTGAGCTTAGATGTGGATACATTGTACTCTATTTATTTCCATTAGAGAAACTAAACAACAAGTCCATCCATAGAGGAAGAAGACAATAATTCAAGCTTCCATAGGATAAGCTTTGTGAACCTAAAGAAAACATAATAAGAACAATAGAATGGTCAAATCGCAAGATATTGTGTTGCTAAAGATATAGATTGTGGAGGAGTATTATATAAAGAACATTAATTACAGATGTTAAGTAGTTCCACTTGCTTATTCTTAGTTTAAAGGAAGTTGATCAGTCAATAGAAAATCCATTCTAGATTTCAAGGGATTCTTATCAATATCTTCAAGCAACATTTGAGTATTTGATGAACTAATCAGCATACACGGGATTGTTCCATATTTGAAGATATTTAGTGAACAAGTGGCAATCTGCAGAGCATTTGAAGATTTTGGAGGCAGAGGACTCGATCCACTTTTTCAGGCCGCGATGTAGTAATTCCTTATTTCCTATGACATCTCAGAGACTTCATTTATTTTATTCTATTATTACATTTTCAGTTCCAAAAATCTTGCAATAGCCTGAATAGTCTAGAAGATGCAATTTATTATATATATATGATTATTTTTAAATGTAAAAGGGGGGTGAGATTTCCAGCCAAGGGATGAGGTAGAGCATGTATGCACTCTATTTTTGTTAATAGGAAGTAGCTGCTTTGAAATGATTATGTTCATATGATCCTCCTTTCTGTTTTAATAATTGAATTTCATGTGTTGTGATTTTGTCTACTATATGGTCTTATTAATCCATTGCTAGATTCTCATGATTAATGTGAAGTTATACTTAAGTACTATATGCAGAACCTGGTTCATGTCTTTCATAAAGTCATACTCGTAGCTTTGTCTTATTAATCTTGATTGTGATATTGATATATATATATATATATATATATATATGTACTATTGTTCAGTATTTGCTTTCGAATCCAGCTTGATTTCTGTAGTAAGTCTTACCTATCACCAAATTCCATAAATTCATTTTTCAATTATCCATTAAACCAATTTAATATTTCTCTAAGCTTGACCCTAGCAATCAGGGTTCAACTTTAGTGATACACTTTGAAGACTTAAACAGCATACCCTTGGGGTCATATGATGTATTGATTGGCATGGATTGGTTGGATGCACACCATGTAGTTTTGGATTTGCATAAAAAACTTATACTTGTTTGGATGAAGAAGGTAACCAAGTGACAATAAAAGGAATACCTAGACCCATATCCCTAAGGCAGATCACAACTCTACAATTGAAGAAATGTCTTAGAAAGGGATGCAAATTATATGCAATTCATGTGGAAGAATCAAAAGAAAGAAAAGAGCCAGAGTTGTAGGATTATCCAATACTATAAAAGTTTGCAAATATATTTCAAGAACCGCTAGGAATACCTCCTAAGAGGGCCATTGATTTTTCTATCAACTTGGTGACGGGAACAGTACCTTCATCTATAGCACCTTATAGAATGAGTACTCCAGAGTTAAAGGAATGACAAATGGAGTTAGAAGAGCTACTAAAGAAAGGTTACATACGACCCATTGTTTCACCTTAGGGAGCTCCTGTGTTATTTGTGAAGAAGAAAGATGGAACTCTAAGACTTTGCACAGATTATAGACAATTGAACAAAGCAACGGTTAAAAACAAGTGCCCCTTACCAAGAATTGATGACTTTTTTTATCAATTGAGAGGAGCCAAGGTGTTTTCAAAAATATATTTTAGGTTGGGATACCACCAAAGTAGAATTAAAAATGAGGATATCAGTAAGACAACATTCAAAACAAGGTATGTACACTATGAGTTCACAGTAGTACCTTTTGGTTTAACAAATGCACCTGCAGCATTCATGTGTTTAATGAATGCAGTCTTCAGAAAGTACTTAAATAAGTTTGTGATTGTATTCTTGGATGACATCCTTATCTATTCCAAGAAAAAGGAAGAGCATGAAGAACATCTAAGACTAGTAATGCAAGTGCATAGAGAACATCAATTGTATGCCAAATTAAGCAAGTGTTCATTTTATCAAGGAAGAATCCACTACCTAGGGCATATCATATCTGAAGAATGTTTTATAGTAGATCCTGAGAAGATAAGAGCCATTATGGATTGGTCAACACCTAAGAATGTCTCAGCAGTCAGATCCTTCATGGGGTTAGCTGGATACTACCGAAGGTTCATCGAAGGATTCTCGAAGTTGGATCATTCTATCACATCTTTGCAAAAGAAAGGTGTGAAGTTTAATTGGAATTCTAAGTGTGAAGATAATTTTCAAAAACTTAAGGAAATGCTTACTAGTGCACCATTGGTAAAAATAGTGGACCCCGAAGGAAACTTTGTTGTATGCACGGATGCATGCAAGAAAGGAATTGGTGGAGTATTAATGCAGGATGGGCATGTGATCAGTTACCAATATAGAAAGTTGAAGGAACATGAGTATAAATATGCCACGCATGACTTAGTGCTTACATCTATCATCCATTCTTTGAAGATGTGGAGACATTATCTAATGGGTAAAAAGTTTGAGTTGAGAAATGACCATGATGGGTTAAAATACTTGTTTGAGCAGCCTAATTTGAATGCAAGGAAAAGGAGGTGGATAGAGTTACTATGTGAATATGAATTCGAAATCAAGAATATCAAAGGTAAATAAAATAAAGTAGTCGATGCACTTAGTAGGAAGATGCATGTGATGCATGTAGCAGCTATCAGCACTAACACATCAGATTTGAAGGATAAGATCATTGAAGCCAGTGTTATCGATGAACTTTATTAGCCGATGAAAGAAGGGTTGAAACAACATAAAATTCCACAAAAAATTGATAAGTATAAGTTTAAAGAAAATGGGATACTCATGCACAGAGATAGAGTTTATGTTCCTAATGTTGTAGATATAAGGAAGGTGGTTATGAAGGAAACAAATGATGCCACTTATGCCAGACATTCCGGTTATCATAAAATAGTATCAGCAATAAGGAAACAACAATATTGGCCAGGGATGAAGAATGATGTTCCAGAATATATAGCTAGGTGCATGGAATGTCAAAAAGTTAAAGTTGAGCATCGACATCCAGCGGGGTTGTTGCAACCCTTGCCTATACCAGAATGGAAATGGGATGTAGTGACGATGGATTTCATCACCAATTTACCTAAGACGAGATTGAAAAATGATGCGATCATGGTTGTGGTAGATAAGTTGACTAAGATAGCACACTTCATTCCAGTAAAGACAACTCACAAAGCAGCTAACATTGCAAATATTTACATGAAAGAAGTAGCCAGATTTCATGGTATTTCAAAGGCTATAGTATCAGACAAAGATTAAAAATTTACTTCTGACTTTTGGAAAGGATTGTTCGAAGGGTTTGATACAAGTCTAAACATGAGTACAGCATACCACCCTCAGACATATGGACAAACAGAAAGAGTTAACTAGGTAATTGAAGATATGTTAAGGATGTATGTGATGGACATACCATATAAGTGGGAAGATTATTTACACTTGGTGGAATTCGCTTATAATAATGGATATCATTCCTCTTTGAATATGAGTCCTTTAGAGGCCATGTATGGAAGGAAGTGTAATACTCTCATCAGTTGGGATAGCCCAACAAATAGAGTCATTCTTGGACTAGAATTATTAAAGGATATGGAGGATAAAATGGTTAAGATAAAACAGAATCTAAAGGTATCTCAAGATAGGCAGAAAAGTTATGTAGATCAAAATAGGACCACAAGACAGTTTCAAGTTGGGGATCATGTGCTTTTGAAATTCAGACCCAAGAAGAGTTCCTTACACTTGGTAAATTGCTCGAAGCTAGCTACTAGATATTGTGGACCTTTTGAGGTCTTATCTAAGATAGGACCCGTTTCTTATGAGTTGGCCCTACCCACATGCATTAGAGTACATAATGTGTTTCATGTGTCTTTATTGAAAAAGTATATACCTGATACTAACCATGTAATTGATTGGAAAGTGATCCAGGTAATTTGAGTGTTTTTATTTTCTTTATTGATATATATATATATATATATATATATATATATATATGTATGTATATATATATGTATGTATGTATGTATGTATGTATGTATGTATGTATGTATGTATGTATGTATGTATGAACATGGTACTACTCATGTGATTGAATGGATTATGATCTAGGCGGAACTGGAAGGGGATTTTTTGGTACAACCTGTTGCCATTTTGGGCAGCAAGATCAAGCTACTTCAGAACTGAGAAATCAGACAGGTAAAGGTCCAATGGACCCATTACAATCCTGAGGATGCCACTTGGGAGCTAGAGGATACCATGAGCATACCCTCAGCTATTTTGAACATTTGTGGCATGTATGTAATATGCATCGAGTACGATGCAATGTTTAAGGGGGGGGGGGGGGATGTAATACCCTATTTGTTAAGCCCAAAACTTATGATCCTTCATGTGACTTATGTTCTCTTGCATTATGGACTTATGATATTTTATATGATTGTGGAATTTTGCTCCTTTTCATGATGAATTTAATTAAGGACTTATTATTAATTTTTGATAACATGACCTTGTACTTTGGTGTTATTATTAATGTTAATGTTATTACTAGAATCTCTGTTATCTTTGAATGTTGTTAATCATTGATTAAATAAACAACTAGATCAATAAAGGAAATTAAAAGAGTATGGGGGAACATGGATTCCATGGAGTGAGGGGAAATGTGTCACATGCCCCAATTTGCAAAACAATTTTATGTTATTGAGGAACATTATGTTATATTTTATGTTAAAGTTTGTAATTAATGACCAAGTGGGGTCAAGGATAATTTAATGTATTGAAGAATATTTTATGAATAAATAAATAAAAGATGAGACAATAGCTTAGGGAAGCTGTTAAATGAGTGTTTACTGGTCACTTCGTGTAGGAGACTAGGTTTAGAGTAGACTAACATGTGGTAGCATACTCAAACTCCTTCTAGTTGTTTCAGGTGGCAAATTCCCTATTTTTGTGGTCATGATTCCCCAAGAAAGTGGAACAGGAGCAGGTGGCTCATTAAGTAAAAACTGACCCAAAAGACCTAGGCATGCTAATAAAAATTCCCATTGAAGACAGCTGAGGCTGCTCGTTCTGTATTTGCGATCATTCTAAGTGAATGAAGTGCACATGTGAATTCGATGGAGGGGACTAGCTGAAGTAAGTTTGAGGGGATAAGTGCTGAGTACTGAACTAGTGCAGCTATTCTAAGATGAAGTTGTTACTCGTGTAAGCAGGACTGATTTACTATTGAACACTCAGTGGAGTTGCAGAGGATCTCAAGACTACATCTCTCACCCAGTACTCTACCAGGAGGACCAGGAGACAAGCTCGAGGGTCCTGAGAATTGCAGTCCAACTCTTCTCCAGGAGTTGGTTGGGAGGAGAAGCCTTCTTAAGCTGTTGTCACCTCATCTATATTACAGGTTCTACTTGTTTAAGATCGGTTATTATTTTATTTACTGCATCAGAAAAGTTTAAGAGTTTTTGTTTCATTGTTGTTAGGGATAAATAGGAAAAGTTATTTATGTTGTGAAAGTTAGTAACTAGTTAGATTAGGGTAAATCAATAGAAGCGTTGCTGAGTGAATTGATAGATAGGAAAAATTACCTAAACTGTATTTTTCCAAACCTCTTGCAAGGAAGTAGTCTAGTACAATAGGTATATTTATTTCAGTTAAGTATATTCAATAAAAACTTGAATGCATATGCAAATGATTACTATGTACAGGATTTCATGTAAAATTAGTTATAGTCCTTCATCTGTGTTTGAATATTTACTTAAAGTATTTATTTAAACTAGATAAAGATAGAAAAACTAGTCTAAATAATATACACTAGTATGTGTAATAGTTTATACAGTAAAGCTAACAAAGTTACTTACTATAAATCCATAATGTAAACTTAAATAAATAATATAGGATCAATAATTATTTTAAACTAGGTTAACTAATTAAAATAGTAATTTGAAATAAATAATTACCTAGTTAGTTTATTTATAACCAAAGCATGTAAACTAGGTTTACTGAAAAAAATATACTAGTATTTAAAGCATTAAAAAGAATTCGGGTTTACAAAAGATATGTTCTTCATAACAGAATAAATTCAAAATTTATAATACCAAAACCTAGCAGTATAATCTAGAAATTATAGAAAAGAAATACAATTATTAAATAATAACATTCTCAGTGTTATTTCCAAATTTCTTTGCAGTATTATTAATTTTGCTGCTATAAAAATATTTCTCTACCAAAGGTCTTCAAATCTTATTCCTTTAAATAAGAAACAAATTTCCTTGCTGATTTATTTAACCCTAACCATCGAAATTTAAATAACATTAATAATAAATAAAATAAACAAAATATACATAAATTTAAAATAAACAGAGATACTTCTAATTCCACTTAAGCGGTGAAAAACCCTTTAATATTAAAAACAAACTGAACAGTCTTAGTTGTACTATGGAATTTTACATTTTCTGTCAAGGCTTAAAGCCTGAGCAAAAGTATCATAATATAAACAGAGTACTCAAAATTGAAAAACAACCATCTGTTTTCGGCTACAAAATCCCTTCACAAAAATGAGAAGTGTTGTATGAACAACCAGTAAGTTTTTCTTTAAAAAACCTAAACGCATCTGCATCTAGTGACCCAATGGCCTAACAGTAAGAGTCACAGCTTAAAACCACTTCCAAACATTACTGTAATAATTTAATCATGGTCAAACAAACTTAAAACTATTTCCTTAAGTCTCAACTGAGAGAGCCCGAGTTCTTCCATTACAATCAACCACTAGGGATTTTAAAACTAGAAATTAAAAGAACAAAAAGAGCAACTAATGACCACAGCTGAGCCAACAACCACAACAAACAGCAGTGCCATCACTTTCCACCATACATTTTGTGCAGGAGAAACCCCAGGTGAAGCCGAGGCTTACCACGGTGGATGCCCTCATGGAAACCTTATTAATTCTTGCACATGATCTAGGAACTAGGAATCAAAATCATCAAAGAATAATTAACAAATACTCATGAATTGGAAATAACTGGAATGCCAAATAGGTTTCCTCTCTGTATATTATATGAACAATAAAGGATTACAATACCATGCATGAGCAATGGCTTAACTCAATGAAGAATTCGAATACCTAAGGGACAATTCGAATTCAATGAGTGAGTCTAGCTTAACTGACTCTTTGCCATGCAATCTCACTCAGTTAACCACTTGACCAAAACCCTAATTGACTCACCAAACCCTAACTGAAGTTGGAGTGCAATAAATGACTTAATCTCAACTGAAGGAGATCAAACACATGTCATAGCAATCCAATCATCAAGTGCTAGTACTGCATGACTCCAATAAACCCTGATGAGGTTAACTGAAGCTGAACTGACCATCATAAGTTGGTGAAGGCGCCTTGTTCACTCCAGTTTATTAAAATAATAATAAATAATCATCAAATAATATATTTAATGAATGGAGGCGCCTTAACTGACTGTAACTAATTGGTTGAACTGAAAGTAACCCCCAGTTAGCAATTAGGTGCATGAATGTCACACAGATCACCCCTGGAGTGCTCCAGTTAGCCTCCTTGACTGTAGGTAGGAGTGGGAGTGACTGGGATGATGGTAATTAATGCTCCACTGATGTCAATTAAACTTAGGATAGTGGTTTAACTAGGCCAATTTGACCGAAGGAGTGAGTATGAAGGTAAATGTCTCCAACACCCCCCCTTAAGCTATACTCAGGAAGAGTTAGAAAACATAGATGCATAAAATGATAGGGCCCTGGAAACAAAGGCCATAGGTCACCCTGTACAATAAAGCAACTGAAATAATGCTCAAAACAAACTAAGTGAGGAAAAGAGGGAAAACCCAGTGGGAAAAAACCCCCCCTCAAGATGAACACTGAAAGTAGTCTGGATCACCCTGATGAAATCACCCCCAATAGTGAACGGAGGTAAGTGAACTTCTTTTCTGAAAATATCTTGGTGAAGATGTCTGGAGGAATCTTCCACTTTGGAAAAATAACAATGCACTCAACTGGATCAGAAATATAAACAGCTGCACGGTGAAAACTGGACCCATGTAGAGCAACTGAAATCATCTGAAGAGAAAGCAAAGGTTCTTGAGGATTTGAACCATGTGTGGAACACTCAAGAAACTGATATGTTGCATCCTTGAACAGAAAACCATGACTGATAAAATCAGCCTCAAATATTAGGAGCAAGTGTCCATGCGGATGCAGAATGTCTTCCTCTTTACTAGTTCTGTGAGGAGATGATTTTGTGACCAAAGGTAGAGAATCCATGGGACTTTGGAGAGCGAATGCTTGAGCTCCATAATCTGATATAGATTCTGAAATAGCTAATGAATCACAAAATAAAATATCAGCAACCTCACAGGAGGAAACTAACACCAAATCCCCATAAGCAAATTTGAAGAAGAACTGCGGTACTTGATTTTTCACATCGGAATTGGTGAGAGCAGCTACAAGCATGACTGAAAGATCTTGGATTTTAAAATATGAAAAAAATAATATCAGATCAGAATGTAAATCAGATCTAAATAAGTTCACAACAGATCCAAAACTATGAAATGAAATCAAATCCCCAGCAGCAGTTTCAAAGGAGACTTGCGGTACTTGTTTCTTCACACCGTTGATGAGAACAGCTACAAGCAGTACTGAAGGTTTATGAAACTGAAATTTTGAAACAAGAAATATCAGATAAGATCCAAATAAGATCATATCAGATCCAATAAGGTTCATATCATATCCAAAAGTATGGTCAACCGAGACGGTAGATGCACAGTTTTATTCTTCTTTAAAATTCTGAATTTTGGTGCATGCAATCCTGCAGGAATTTGCTGGAAGATCTAGATCATGGGGAGAGAATGTGTCACTCTTATAATCTGATATTTTTTCCAAAATATCCAAGGTATTACATATTTTCACACCAGCAGCAACATTAGCGGAAGAAAAATCAAATTTCTCTTCACTTTCGGAAGCAATTACTGATAAATTTTGCACAGAATTCAAAGGAAAATCACCGGTGAATGTTTGCATGGAAGTGCAGCATCATTTTTCTTCAATATCAGAGATTTGAATGTCTTCTTATGTTTCATCAATATGAGAATATGAGATATCAGAGATCTCATGAACTTCCGGAGCATCAGGAGAAGGAGTCACTTCATGGAGACTTTCTTCAATTCGAATTGAATGTGTAGAAGATTCTGCTTCATCTTCATCTTGAACAACTTCATCGGAGAGAGTAGAGGCTGTGAATTTTGAGTAAAGAACTCTTGTGGTGCTGGATGTGGTCTCCAAAGTACTATTATGATCCCCATTGTGCTTGCCAAAGGTTCTGTCCAATATTGTCCAGATTTCCTTTGGGTATTCAGCAGAACAAATAAGGTAGCACAAGCTATCATTAAGGGACAGAGCTATTGATCCAAAAGCTCTGTCAGTGTCATTTAGCCAGTCATTCTCATTCTCATAATTCTCTCTTCCAATTCCAATAGACACCTCATAGAGACCTCGTCTCTTCAAAGATGCAATCATCTTCAACTTCCATTCCGAATAGCTTGTGAATGGGGTGAGAAGAGGGATTGATGAGTCCATTCGAAGTTGCACCTGATAAAACCTGCAAATAAAAACAAAAGGGGCACCGTAAGGTCGGACAGGCTGCACATTTAGACTTTCATCACACCCAGCATAGTCAATCAAGAAAGCTTGATCAACAAGTTCTTTAATTGGGGTATTAAGTGGTAAGCCTTGGCTTCTCGTGCAATGCTAGATTCTTGAGCTATTGCTCAAATTTCATGGAGAAATATGTCAAAAATCTTGTTCTTGAGAGATTGATCTTCGTCCCGCCGCATGCTCTGATACCATATTAATTCTTGCACATGATCTAGGAACTAGGAATCAAAATCATCAAAGAATAATTAACAAATACTCATGAATTGGAAATAACTGGAATGCCAAATAGGTTTCCTCTCTGTATATTATATGAACTATAAAGGATTACAATACCATGCATGAGCAATGGCTTAACTCAATGAAGAATTCGAATACCTAAGGGACAATTCGAATTCAATGAGTGAGTCTAGCTTAACTGACTCTTTGCCATGCAATCTCACTCAGTTAACCACTTGACCAAAAGCCTAATTGACTCACCAAACCCTAACTGAAGTTGGAGTGCAATAAATGACTTAATCTCAACTGAAGGAGATCAAACACATGTCATAGCAATCCAATCATCAAGTGCTAGTACTGCATGACTCCAATAGACCTTGATGAGGTTAACTAAAGCTGAACTGACCATCAGAAGTTGGTGAAGGTGCCTTGTTCACTCCAGTTCATTAAAATAATAATAAATAATCATTAAATAATATATTTAATGAATGGAGGCGCCTTAACTGACTGTAACTAATTGGTTGAACTGAAAGTAACCCCCAGTTAGCAATTAGGTGCATGAATGTCACACAGATCACCCCTGGAGTGCTCCAGTTACCCTCCTTGACTGTAGGAAAGGCTAAGTTAGCCTCCTTGACTGTAGGTAGGAGTGGGAGTGACTGGGATGATGGTGATTAATGCTTCACTAATGTCAATTAAACTTAGGATAGTGGTTTAACTAGGACAATTTGACCGAAGGAGTGAGTATGAAGGTAAATGTCTCCAACAAACCTGTGGGTAGATCTATTTAGCTTCAAGCTCAGGTCTGGAGAGCCTACACAGGGAAAATATCTAGTTCTGATAATTACTTTTATTCACAAAATAATAATTGAAAATAGTGCCAAATAAACTGTAAGGAAAAGTTTTTCGTTCTTACCTTATGGAATCGAGCAACTGGGAGTTCGTGGAAATCCAACTCAAGCTCTTTTTCTTGTACACAAGTTAAAATGGAGCACTACAAAGAGGGAAGGTGCAAAAACAGAAGGAAAAGCCTCAGCCACAACAACGAAGTTCCAAACCCACGACACAAAAACAAGCAGTAAATAAGAACTTAGCACTCTTTACCCAATGACTCTTTTCATGCTGGTTATAGTCATTAACACTCTCACAAAGTTCCAACTCTTACACTAAAACAAAGGTGACGACATCCCAAACCCTCATTACTCTCTTAACAGTCAAAACCACCTCACTTTGGCAGTAACATTCTTACTCAACCTTCTACACAACTCGTTAAGGCTCATAAAGGCTCGACTGCATTTTTTGATGGAGGTTCTATAGCAATCATGGCGGCCACGAGCTCTCGGCTCGACCACTCCTTATCCCAGAAAAACCAAGCACATTTTTAGGGTTTGAAGCCAGTTATATGGCATCCCAAGTCAACGAAAAACCTAATTTTCTTTCACAAACCACGTGTCCAACAAATATTTTCACAATCATGGGTTTTGAACTATAGTGGAAGTCCCGATTGCTAATCTGTACAAATCATTGGGTTTAAGTCAAAAACCATATAACATCATTGTATAAGAATATTTACCCTTGTTTCATTTCCGTATTCTTAAACCATAGTATTTGCATTATGGAAAAATATCCATTTATACTAAGGGACCAATGGTTAACTATAAATTATCTATGTTCATCTTGCTATTAAATAATGTTTATATTTAATAGTACTAAGACCACAATGAAGGAGATAAATTAATTTTCCATAAAAGTATTTAACCATAAATCTTGGATTTTGGAAGGTGATTCTTAACAATAGGATTTGTGCATAGTTTAACTATAGCTTTAGCATTTATAAGATTTCCTCTAACACCTAGTATTGATAACGATATTATACAAATCAATGAAAATAAACCAGTTACCTAAATATACCTATTCATAAAATCTTGAAGCTGGGATTAGTATACTAATACAATTGGATATTACAATATAAACATTGTAATTGAAAGATCATATAAAACAAGGTTTAGATACTAGAGAACTAAGTAAGAATACATGATTTAGAAGGATTACTAACGTAGAGTATTTTGAAGTTTAAAAAGAACTCAAATAGATATGAACAGTACCGTATTCAAATATCTAAACAAAAAATATGTAAGTTATGGATGTAATTAGATGTAACCTATCTTCTTGTTTATGAAATTATTTAGGCCACTAAAATCTTTTAGCAGGAGTAGAACTGTTCTTAATCTATAACATCCCAAATTGAAATATAAGCATAAAATTGAAAATACAAGAAGGGAGATTATTTGGATCAAGTACTATAGTGGTAAACTTGACTGCATATAACCCATCCATGCACAGCATTGTTTTTACCATCACTTACGTAGTTTGATAACCTTAGAAATACCAACAATACCTTTTACAGGGTTAAGTTGTAAACAAATATTTTTACTAGCATTTTATCCTATGCTAGTCGAATATTATTCTCGCTCTGGATATTTTTACTAGTAAAAACACTTCTTACTTGTTTAGAACCTATAAAAAAAACATCATTCCACTGTGTTAGCTATAAGATAAGTAAGCCCCGATCTCATCTAAGATTCTTCCCTACTTGAAAATAGAAAGTAATAACACACTTAGCACCAGATTAAGATGCAGTTCATTTTCTTGTTTTTTGAAACATAAACTGTTGTGTTTAACATTCCTAACATAGTACTTTAAGATAAGCTAAGAAAGTATATGGAACTAAAGAAGTACAATGCTCGTGGTTAATTACTACTATTTGAATAAACGCGAACAATTATTGGTTCATTGGCAATGACATCCTTAACATTTTATGTTACATGAAAAATTTTAGATTTTTAGGAAATTTTGGGTTATTACATGTGGTATCAGAGCACAATGTTCAAATACTAGGCTTGAATGTGGCTCAACTTGCATAAATAAAAGAGTATATTTAAAACATGTATAATTTTTTTTAGTTTTCTTTTGGAATTACACCACAGAGAAATTTTTGGAGTTAACTGCAGGTATGGAAGGATTGGAAGAATATGCAGATGAGGAGTCCCCATTTACTGAATGAAGTAATTCTAAAACAGAACCTATACAAGAAGAAATAACTAATGATTGTTCTGAATTATTACAAACAGTTAAGAAACTAAGAACAGAGATGGAAACAATCAAAAAAGAAAATGAGAGAATTATGATAGCTCGGGAGGAGCTAAATCACATTTTAGTGGAAAGATTTCAGAGTGAGGAAAAAGATAAACGAGCAGAGTTTGAAGATATGCCTTACCAACATAAAGATAAAAATGAATAAATAGTTTAAAATCGAAAGTAGATCATCTTCTAAGGTTTATGGTGATCCACATAAAAATAATTATCGATATACTAGTGATAGTAGCAAAGATAATCATCATACCAGAAAGAGAAAGTTTAAACCTTACGAATAAATCTCTGGAGAATTCAAGAAAATCAAGCGACCAACCTTTAATGGTGAAACTAATAAGAGAGACGAGGTGGAATCATGGTTGTCCAGGATGAAGAAATATTTTCAAATTTATAACTACTCTAATCAACTGAAATCCAGAATGGCTATTTGTAACCTCATAGGAAAGGCATATATTTGGTGGTGGGACCTAAAAAGAGTAAAAGGTATTAGGGAGAAAAACATTAATTGGAGTACGTTTAAGAAATATTTTAAGAAGAAATTTTTGTCTAAACAGTACTATGAGGAGCGGGATAAGGAATTTTACGAACTAAAAGTGGGAAAAATGAATATGGAAGAACTAAATAGTAAATTTCTAAGTTTGTTCAGGTATGTGTTGTATATTTTGGACGAGAAGCCTAAGGTACACTGCTTTCTTAGTTGTTTACCCTATCATATAAAAGACAGAATTGAGTATGACAATCCAAAAAACTTTAGAAGAAGCAATGAGAAATGATAATTTCTATTATGAACATAATCACAAAAAGGAAAGTACGACAAATTGGAAGGAAAAAAAGACTAATAATTTTGAATAGAAGAAGAAAAGTTTTGTACCTAACCAAAATTTTAAGAATAATAACACATGAAATTTTCCTAGTAAAAATTTCCAAGGCAACAAAAGTAATTCCCAAACCAATCCAAGTGGTCAAAGAAATAAAGAATCTGTTAATAATCACAGTAACTATACCAAGAATTTTGAACGAAAGGAACCAATAAAGTGCTGGGAATGTAATGGTCCTCCTTATGCATCAGTTTTCCCCAATTAGAAGAAGACTGTTAGCAACATACACACGATACAGGAGGAGATGACTGTCTATGATCTAGCGAGGACAATGCCCAGAATCAATGCAGCACTGTAGAACAAGAAAGTGAATTATCAAACTTCCATGGTGGAAGTGGAAGGTAAGCTAAACAAAATACCTATATCTATTTTAATCGATTGAGGGGCTAGTTTAAGCTATATTTCTCCTATTTTAGTAGAAAAGTGTAAATTTATTAGTGGAAAAGTTTTCAAATTATTGGTTAGTCCAACTAGCTACCAGTGCAAAAAGAAAGGTGATCAGCTTTGTTAAGAATTGTACAGTAAAAATGGATCAGTTTTAAACCTCTGTTAAGATTAATGTTTTACCTTTAGGTTCATATGATATGTTAATATGTATGGATTGGTTGGAACAACATAGGGTAGTCCTGAACTATTTCGATAAAAAATTTACTTGCATAAGTAAATATGGAGAACTAATAACTATAAAAGGAATCCTTAAGAAAACGGTTGTAAGAGAGATTTATGCTTTGCAGCTTAAGAGAGTTGTTTGAAAGGGCTGTAAAGCCTTTGCTGTAACAGTAATTAACGTATAAAATACTAATAACAAGGATAAATTAAAACTGGAATATATTTCGATCCTAAGGGAGTATTCGGATGTATTTTCGGAATAAATTCCAAGACTACTTCTGAAGCGGGAGTTAGACTTTACTTTGAGCTGGTACCTGGTGTAGTGCCCAACTTGAAAACCCCTTACCAGATGAATATATGGGGATTAAATGAACTAAATTCACAATTAAAAGAACTCATTGATAAGAATTATATTAGACCCAGTGTGTCTCCCTAGGGAGCACCTATTATTTTTGTTAAGAAGAAGGAAAAAATTCTATAACTATGTATAGATTACTGTCAACTAAATAAAATGACTATCAAAAACAGATATCTGTTACCCCACATAGATGATCTGTTTGATCAGCTACGTGGAGCAATTTTATTCTTGAAGATTGATTTACGATCTGGTTACCACCGGGTCCGAATCAAAGATGAAGACATCTTTAAAACAGATTTTAGGACCTGGTATGGTCATTACGAATTTGTTGTTATGCCATTTGGGATTAATAATGCCCCAATTGTTTTTATGTGTCTAATAAATAATGTACTGCATAAATATCTTGATAAGTTGGCGGTCGTATTCATTGACGACATCTTAACTTACTCAAAGTATGAATAAGAGCATAAAGAACATTTAAAAATTGTATTACAAGAGTTATGAGAACATCAACTCTATGCAAAATTAAGTAAATATGATTTATTTAAGGATAAAATACAATATCTGGGTCATGTAGTGACTAAAGAAGGAATTTCTATTGAGCCCAAAAAGATAAAAGAAATCAAAGAATGGCAAGTCCCAAAAGACGTAACTGACATACAATCACTCACGGGGATTACTGGCTATTATTGAAGATTTATCGAAGGGTTTTCAAGAATTGCAAATCCCATAACTTCTTTATAGAAGAAAGGGAATACATTCAAATGGAGTCAAAAGTGTGAATACAATTTTAAAAAGTTTAAAAAACATTATTAACTACCGCACCAATCTTAAGAATTGTTGACCCTACTAAAGATTTTATAATATGTACTCATGCGTACAATGAAAGTTTAGGTGGAGTTTTAACTTAGGAAGGACACATCATTGCTTATGAGTCTAGGAAGATGAAGATTCATGAGAAAAATTATGCGACCTATGACTTAGAATTAGCTCTTGTCATACATTCCTTAAAAATGCGGTGTCATCATTTAATCGGAAGGAAGTTTATATTAATGACAGATAATAAAGGGTTAAAATATTTGTTGGATCAACCTAACTTAAATGCTAGGCAAGCTATATGTCTAGCTTTCCTTAGCAAATACGATTTTCAAATGCAACATATTAAAGGAAACGAAAATAAGGTTGCTGATGCATTAAGTAGAAATGCAAAACTGAATTTTACAGTAGCAATCAGCACATATAAAACAGATTTAGAAGAACATCTAGAAGAAGGAATAAAATAAGATGAAAATTATCGAAAATTACAAGCAAAGGTAAGAGAAAATTTAAGTATAGGGTATAGTTTGAATGGAAAAGGATTATTATTATATAAAGATAGACTATATGTACCTAATGTACCTAAGATTAAGTTGCCTATTTTAAACAAAATTCATAAAAATCCTTATTCAGGGCATCTTGGTTATCAGAAAACTATAACCATGCTAAGAAAGGATTATTTTTGGCCAAATATGAAAAATGACTTGGCAGAATACATTGCTAAGTGCTTTGAATGTCAGCAAGTAAAAACTGAACATCAACATCCAGATGGGTTACTTCATCCATTACCTATTCCTATCTAGAAGTGGTAGATAATTAGCCTTGATTTTATCACGTGATTACCTAGAAATCAAAACTTAAATGACTCAATAATGGTGGTTGTTGATAAATTGAGCAAGGAAGCTCATTTTATACCTGTAAAAACTACTTATAAATCTGCAAATACTGCTGACATTTTCTTAAAACAAATTTTTCGGTTACATGGAATATCGAAGGTAATAATTTCAGACATAGACCCTAAGTTTACGAGCAACTTTTGAAAGTCTTTGTTTAAAGGATTAAATACTACATTAAACTTCAATACCTCTTTCCATCCTCAAATAGATGGACATACTGAAAGAGTAAATCAGGTATTGGAGGATCTTCTCAGAATGTATGTAAAAGAATAGCCAAGTAAATGGGAAGATTACTTACACCTGGTAGAATTTGCTTACAATAATCATTATCAAGCCTCAGCAAGATATAGTCCTTTTGAATTTTTGTATCGCAGGAAGTGAAATACCCCCATCTCATGGAGTAATCCAGTTGACAGGCTAGTATTAGGACCTGAATTATTAAAAGAGATGGATTTAATTGTAAAATAGGTACAAGGTAACTTGAAAGTTGCGCAAGATTGACAAAATAGTCAAGCATATCTTAAACAAAATCAAAAGGAGTTCCAAGTAGGTGAACATGTCTTTATTAAGGTGAGACCTAAAAAGAGCTCTCTAGGGTTAGGTAGTTGTGTGAAGCTAGCACCCCAATATTTTGGACCTTTTGAAATACTGTCCAGGATAGGACATGTAGCATATTAGTTAGCTTTACTGCCAATTTAAAGGTTCACAATGTTTTTCATATTTCTGTACTAAAAAAATATATACATAATGCTACTCATGTTATTAACTGGAATGATGTGCAAGTGCAACCCAAAGGAGATTTTCTAGTGGAACCAGATTGCATCCTAGAAAGGAGGGAGATCTCGCTTTGGAATCGCACCATTGGTCAAGTGAAGGTGTAATAGAAGCACCTTAGTCTAGAAGAAGCCACCTAGGAATTCGAAAGTCATATGCAGGATGCATATCCAATTCTATTCCAGGGAAATGCTGAGCATGAGGAATAAATAACATTGAGGATGATGTTATAAATTAAGGGGGTGTGTATGTCACATGCCCCAATTTGCAAAACAATTTTATGTTATTGAGGAACATTATGTTATATTTTATGTTAAAGTTTGTAATTAATGACCGAGTGGGGTCAAGAATAATTTAATGTATTGCAGAATATTTTATTAATAAATAAATAAAAGATTGGACAACAGCTTAGCCAAGTTGTTAAATGAGTGTTTACTGGTCACTTGGTGGAGGAGACCGGGTTGAGAATAGATTGAAATGTGGTAGCATCTTCAAACTACTTCTAGCTGTTGCAGGCGGCAACTTCCCTATTTTTGTGGTCATGATTCCCCAAGAAAGTGGAACACGAGAAGGTGGCTCATTAAATAAAAACTGACCAAAAAGACCGAGGCATGCTAATAAAACCTCCCATTGAATACAACTGAGGTTGCTCATCCTAGATTTGTGATCATTCTGAGTGAATGAAGTGCGCATGTGAATTCGATGGAGGGGACCAGCTGAAGTAAGTTTGAGTGGATAGGTGCTAAAGATTGAACTAGTGTGTTGAAGACAGAACTTGTGCAGTTGTTATAAGATGAAGTTCTTACTGCTGTAAGCAGGACTGAGTTACTGTTGAACAATTTGTGGAGTTGCAGAGGATCTCAAGAATACATCTCTCACCCAGTACTCTACTAGGAGGACTAGGAGACAAGCTCGGGGGTCCTGAGAATTGCAGTCTAGCTCTTCTCCAAGAGTTGGTTTGGAGGAACAGCTTCTTTAAGTTTTTGTCACCTCATCTATATTACAGGTTCAACTTGTTTGAGATTAGTTATTATTTTATTTACTACATTAGAAAAGTTTAAGAGTTTTTGTTTTGTTGTTGTTAGGGATAAATAGGAAAAGTTATTTATGTTGTGAAAGTTAGTAACTAGTTAGATTAGGGTAAATTAGTAGAAACACTGCTGAGTCAATTGATAGATAGGAAAAATTACCTAAACTGTATTTTTCCACACCTATTGCAAGGTAGTACTCTAGTATAGTAGGTATATTTATTGTGACATTAGATTCAACAAAAACTTGAATGCATATGCAAATGATTACTATCTACAGGATTTCATGTAAAATTACTTATAGTCCTTCAGTTGTGTTAAACTATATAAAGATAGAAAAAATAGTCTAAATAATATACACTAGTATGTGTAATAGTTTATACATTAAAGCTAACAAAGTTACTATAAATCCAGAATGTAAACTTAAATAAATAAAATAGGATCAGTAATTATTTTAAACTAGGTTAACTAATTAAAACAGTAATTTGAAATAAATAATTACCTAGTTAGTTTATTTATAACCAAAGCATGTAAACTAGGTTTACTGAACAAAATATACTAGTCTTTAAAGCATTAAAAAGAATGAGGGTTTACAAAATATCTGTTCTTCATAATAGAATAAATTTAAAATTTATATTACCGAAACCTAGCAGTATAATCCAGAAATTACAGAAAAGAAATACAATTATTCAATAATAAAATTCTTAGCCTTATTACCAAATTTCATTGCAATATTATTAATTTTGATGCTATCAAAATATTTCTCTACCAAAGGTATTCAAATCTTATTCCTTTAAATAAGAAAAAAAATTCATTGCTAATCTATTTAACCCTAACCATCAAAATTTAAATAACATTAAAAATAACTAAAATAAACAAAATATACATAATTTTAAAATATACAGAGATACTGCTAATTCCACTTAAGAGGTGAAAATACCTTTAATATTAAAAACAAACTGAACAGTATTAGTTTGACTATGGACTTTTGCATTTTCTGTCAAGGCTTAAATCCTGAGAAAAAGTGTCCTAATATGAACAGAGTACTCAAAATAAAAATAAGAAACCATCTGTTTTCGGCTACGAAAGCCCTTCACAAAAATGAGAAGTGTTGTATGAAGAACCAATAAGTTTTTCTTTAAAAATCGTAAATGCATCCACATCTAGAGACCCAATAGCCTGACAGTAACAGTCATGACCTAAAACCAGTTCCAAACATTACTGTAATAAGTTAATCATGGTTGAACAAACTTAAAACTATTTCCTTAAGGCTCAGCTGAGAGAGCCCAAGTTCTTCCATTACAAACAACCACTAGGGATTTTAAAACTAGAAATTAAAAGAACAAATAGAGCAACTAATGGCCATGGCCAATCCTACAACCACAACACATAGTAGTGGCATCACTTTCCACCATACATTTTGTGTAGGAGAAAGCCTAGGTAAAACTGAGGCTTACCAGGGTGGACGCCCTCATGGAAGCCTATGGGTAGAGATCTTCAACTTCAAGCTCGGTTCTGGAGAGCCTACGCAGGGAAATCCCCTAGTTCTATTAGTTACTTTTATTCACAAAATAATAATTGAAAATTGTGCCAAATAAAATTGTAAGGAAAGCGTTTGCGTTCTTACCTTATGGAATTGAGCAACTGGAAGGTTGTGGAAAAACAACCCGAGTTGTTTTTCTTGTACACAAGTTAAAATGAAGCACCGCAAAGAGGGAAGGTGCAGAAACAATGTCTAAAGGAAAAGCCTCAGCCACAACGAGGAAGTTTCAAACACACGACACAAAAACCAGCAGTAAATAAGAACCTAGCACTCCTCACTAAAGGACTCTTTTCACGTTGCTTACAGTCATTAACAATCACATAGAGTTCCAACTGTTACAGTAAAATGAAGTCGAAGACAACCCAAACCCTCATTACTCTCTACACAATCAAAACCACCTCACTCTGGAAGTAATCTTCTTACTCAACCTTCTACACAACTCGTTAAGGCTCACAAAGGCCCGAGTGCATTTTTTAATGGAGGTTCTACAACAATCATGGCGGCCACGAGCTCTCGGCTTGACCACTCCTTAGCCCAGACAAACAAAGTGCATTTTTAGGGTTTGAAACTAGTTATATGGTGTCCCAAGTCAACCAAAAACCTAAGTTTCTTTCACCAACCACGTGTCCAACAAATATTTTCACAATCATGGGTTTTGAACTATAGTGGAAGTCCCGATTGCTAATCTGCACAAATCATTGTGTTGAAGTCAAAAACCATATAACATCATTGTATAAGAATATTTACCCTCATTTCATTTCCTTGTTCTTAAACCATAGTCTTTGCATTATGGAAAAATATCCATTTATACTAAGGGACCAATGGTTAACTATAAATTATCTATTTTCATCTTGCTATTAGATAATGTTTATATTTGATAGTAATAAGACCACAATGATGGAGATAAATTAACCTTCCATAAAAGTATTTAACCATAAATCTGGGATTTTGGAAGGTGATTCTTTTACAATAGGATTTGTGCATAGTTTAACTATAGCTTTAGCATTTATAAGATTTCCTCTAACACCTAGTATTGATAATGATATTATACAAATCAAGGAAAATAAACTAGTTACCTGAATATACCTATTCATAAAAATCCTAAAGCTGGGATTAGTATAATAATACAATTGGAAATTACAATATATCCATTGTAATCGAAAGCTCATATAAAATAAGGTTTAGATACTAGATAACTAAGTAAGAATACATGATTTAGAAGGATTACTAACGCAGAGTATTTTGAAGTTTAAAAAGAACTCAAATAGATATGAACAGTACCATATTCAAATATCTAAACGAAAAATATGTAAGTTATGGATGCAATTAGGTGTAACCTATCTTCTTGTTTATGAAATTAATTAGGCCACTAAACACTTTTCGCAGGAGTAGAACTGTTCTTATTATAGAACATCCCAAATTGAAATATAAGCATAAAATTGAAAATACAAGAAGGGAGATTATTTGGATCAAGTACTATACTGGTAAACTTGACTGCATATAACCCATCCTTTCATAGTATTGTTTTTACCATCACGTATGAAGTTTGATAACCTTAGAAATACCAACAATACCTTTTACAGGGTCAAGTTGTAAACAAACATTTTTACTAGCATTTTATCCTATGCTAGTCGAATATTATTCTCGATTTGGATATTTTTAATGGTAACAACAATGCTTACCTGTTTAGAACCTGTAAAAGAAGCATCATTCCACTGCATTAGCTGTAAGCTAGGTAAGCCCGAATCTCATCTAAGATTCTTCCCTACTTGACAATAGAAAGTAATAACACACTTAGCACCAGATTAAGATGCAGTTCCTTTTCTTGTTTTCTGAAACATAAACTGTTGTGTTTAACATTCCTAACATAGTACTTTAAGATAAACTAATGAAGTATACAAAACTAAAGAAGTAAAATTCTCCTGGTTAATTACTACTATTTGAATAACCGCTAACAGTTATTGGTTCACTGACAATCACATCCTTAACATTTTATGTTACATGAAAAAAATTAAAATTTTAGGAACTTTTGGGTTATTATATGTGGTATCAGAGCACAATGTTCAAATACTAGGCTTGAATGTGGCTCAACTTGCATAAATAAAACAATATATTTAAATCATGTATATTGATTTTCATGTTTCTTTTGGAATTACATGAGAGAGATTTTTTCTGAGTTAGCTTCAAGTATGGAAGGATTGGAAGAATATGCAGATGACGAGTCCCCATTTACTGAATGAAGTAATTCTAAAAGAGATCCTATACAAGAAGAAATAACTAATAATTCTTATGAATTAATACAAACAGTTAAGGAACTAAGAACAAAGATGCAAACAGTCAAAAAAGAAAACGAGAGAATTCTAAGAGCTAAGGAGGAGCGAAATCATATTTTAATGGAAAGATTTCAGAATGAGAAAAAATATAAATGAACAGAGTGTGAAGATATGCCTTACCAACATAAATATAAAAAGACTAAACAGATTAAAATCGAAAGTAGCTCATCTTCTGAGGTTTATGGTGATCCACATAAAAAGAATTATCAATATACTAGTGATAGTAGCGAAGTTAATCATCATACCAGAAAGAGAAAGTTTAAACCTTATGAATAAATCTATGGAGAATTCAATAAAATCAAGACACCAACCTTTAATGGGGAAACTAAGAAGGGAGAAGAGGCGAAATCATGGTTGTTCGGGATGAAGAAATATTTTCAAATTTATAACTACTCTAATCAACTGAAAGCCAGAATGGCTATTTATAACCTCACTGGAAAGGGGGATATTTGGTGGTAGGACCTAAAAATAGTAAAAGGTATTAGGGAGAAAAACATTAATTGGAGTACGTTTAAGAAATATTTTAAGAAGAAATTTTTGTCTGAAAAATACTATGAGGAGCGGGCTAAGGAATTTTATGAACTAAAATTGATCAAAATGAATATGAAAGAACTAAATAGTAAATTCCTAAGTCTGCTAAGGTATGTGCCATATATTGTGGATGAGAAACCTAAGGTACAACGGTTTCTCAGCTATTTACCCTATCATATAAAAGACAGAATTGAGTATGACAATCCAAAAACTTTAGAAGAAGTAATGAGGAAGGTGAATTTCGGTTATGAACAAAATCACAAAAAGGAAAGTATGACAAACTAGAAGGCAAAAAGAACTAATAATTTTGAACAGAAGAATAAAGGTTTTGTAACTAACAAAAATTTTAAGAATAATAACGCACGAAATTTTCCTAGTAAAAATTTCCAAGGGAACAAAAGTAATTCACAAACCAATCCAAATGGTCAAAGAAATAAAGAATCTGTTAATAATCACAGTAACTATACCAAGAATTTTGACCAAAAGGAACCAATAAAGTGCTGGGAATGTAATGGTCCTCATTATGCATCAGTTTGTCCCAATTGGAAGAATATTGTTAGCAACATACACACAATACAGAAGGAGATGATTCTCGGTAATATAGCGAGGACAATGCCCAGGATCAATGCGGCACTGGAGAACAGGAAAGCGAATTATCAAACTTCCATGGTAGAAGTGGAACATAAGCTATATCAAATACCTATATCTATTTTAATCGATCCGGGGGCTAGTTTAAACTATATTTCTCCTGATTTAGTATAAAAGTGTAAGTTATCAGTAGAAAATTTTTCAAATTCTTGGTTAGTCCAGCTAGCTACTGGTGCAAAAAGAAAGGTGATCAGCTTTGTTAAGAATTGTATAATAAAAATGTATCAGTTTGAAACCTCTGTTAAGCTTAATTTTTTACCTTTAGGTTCATATGATATGTTAATAGTTATGGATTGGTTCGAACATCATAAGGTAGTCCTTAAATTTTTCGATAAAACATTTACTTGCGTAAGTAACGATGGAGAACTAATAACTGTAAAAGGAATCCTTAGGAAAATAGTTGTAAGAGAGATTCCTGCTTTGCAGCTTAAAAGTGTTGTTCGGAAGGGCTGCAAATCCTTTGATGTAACAGTAATTAACGAAGAAAATACTAATAACAAGGATAAATTAGAACTGGAAGATATTTCGATCCTAAGGGAGTATTCGAATGTATTTCTAGAAGAAATTCTGGACTGCCTCCAAAGTGGGAGTTAGAATTTACTATTGAGATTGTACCTGGTGCAGTGCCGATATCAAAAGCCCCTTACCAGATGAATATATTGGAATTAAATGAACTAAAGTCGTAGTTAAAATAACTCATTGATAAGAATTATATTAAAACGAGTCTGTCTCCCTGGGGAGAGCCTGTTATTTTTGTTAAGAAGAAGGACGAAACTCTACGACTATGTATAGATTACCGTCAACTAAATAAAAATGACTATCAAAAACAGATATCCGTTACCCCACATAGATGATCTATTTGATCAACTACATGGAGAAATGGTATTCTCAAATATTGATTTACGATTTGGTTACCACCAGGTCCGAATCAAAGATGAAGACATATTTAAAACAACTTTTAGGACTCGGTATGGTCATTACGAATTTGTTGTTATGCCATTTGGGCTTACTAATGCCCCAACTATTTTTATGTGTCTGATGAATAATGTAATGCATAAATACCTTGATAAGTTTGTGGTTGTATTCATTAATGATATCTTAATTTACTCGAAGTCTGAAGAAGAGCATAAAGAACATTTAAAAATTGTATTACAAGAGTTATGAGAACATCAACTCTATGCAAAATTTAGTAAATGTGATTTATTTAAGGATAAAATACAGTATATGGGTCATGTAGTGACTAAAGAAGGAATTTATGTTGACCCCAAAAAGATAAATGCAATCAAAGAATTGTTAGTCCCAAAAGACGTAACTGACGTACGATCATTCATGGGGATTACTAGCTATTATCAAAGATTTATTGAAGGGTTTTCAAGAATTGAAAATCCCATAAATTCTTTTTAGAAGAAAGGGAACAAATTCGAATGGATTCAAAAGTGTGAAGACAGTTTTAAAAAGTTAAAAAAACATTATTAACTACTGCACCAATCTTAAGAATTACTGACCCTAATAAATATTTTATAGTATGTACTAACGCATGCAATATGATGGTTTACGTGGAGTTTTAACTCAGGAATGATACATCATTGCTTATGAGTCTAGGAAGCTAAAGATTCATGAGAAAAATTACGCGACCTAGGACTTAGAATTAGGTGTTGTCATGCATGCCTTAAAAACATGGCATCATCATTTAATCGAAAGGAAGTTTATATTAATGACAGATAATAAAGGGTTAAAATATCGGTTGGATCAACCTAACTTAAATGCTAGGAAAGCTAGATGGCTACCTTTATTAGCGAATATGATTTTGAAATACAACATATTAAAGGAAAAGAAAATAAGGTTGTTGATGCATTAAGCAGAAATGCAAAACTGAATTTTACAGCAGCAATCAGCAACTATAAAACAGATTTAGAAGAACAGCTAGAAGAAGGAATAGAACAAGATGAAAATTATCAAAAATTACAAGAAAAGGTAAGAGAAAATTTAATTCAAAGTTCAAGTACAAGGTATAGTTTGAACGAAAAAGGATTATTATTATATAAAGATAGAGTATACATACCTAATGTACCTAGGATTAAGTTGCTGATTTTAAACGAAATTCATAAAACTCCTTATTTAGGGCATCCTGGTTATCAAAAAACTATAACCATGCTAATAAAGGATTATTTTTGGCAAAATATGAAAAATGAATTGGAAGAATGCATTCCTAAGTGCTTTGAATGTCGGCATGTAAAAACTGAACATCAACATCCAGTAGGGTTACTTCAGCTATTACCTATTCCAAGCTGGAAGTGGGAGATAATTAGACTTTATTTTATCACGGGATTACCTAGATATCAAAACTTAAATGACTCAATAATGTTAGTTGTTGATAAATTGAGCAAGGAAGCTCATTTTATACCTGTAAAAACTTCTTATAAAGCTGCAAATATTGCTGACATTTTCTTAAAACAAATTTTTTGGTTACATGGAATACCGATGGTAATAATTTCAGACAAAGAACCTAAGTTTATGGGAAACTTTTTGAAGTCTTTGCTTAAAGGATTAAATACTACATTAAACATTAGTACCACTTTCCATCCTCAAACAGATGGACAGACTAAAAGAGTAAATCAGGTATTGGAGGAGCTGCTCAGAATGTATGTAAAAGAATAGCCAAGTAAATGGGAAGATTACTTACACCTAGTAGAATTCGCTTACAATAATCACTATCAATCCTCAGCAAGATATAGTCCTTTTGAAATTTTGTATGGCAGGAAGTGCAATACCCCCATCTCATGGAGTAATCTAGTTGACAGGCTAGTATTAGGACCTGAATTATTAAAGGAGATGGAGTTAATTGTAAAACAAGTACAAGGTAACTTGAAAGTTATGCAAGATCGACATAAAAGTCAAGCAAATCTTAAACGAACTGAAAAGGAGTTCCAGGTAGGTGAACATGTCTTTATTGAGGTGAGACCTAAAAATATCTCTCTTAGGTTAGGTAGTTGTGCTAAGTTAGCACCTCAATATTGTGGAAGTTTTGAAATACTATCCAGGATAGGACATGTAGCATATCAGTTAGCTTTACCGCCAAATTTAAAAGTTCACAATGTTTTTCATATTTTTGTATTAAAAAAATATGTACATGATACTACTCATGTTATTAACTAGAATGATCTACAGGTGGAACCAAAAGGAGATTTTCTGGTGCAATCAGATTGTATCCTCGAAAGGAGGGAGATCTCGCTTCAGAATTGCACCATTGGTCAGGTGAAGGTGCAATGGAAGCACCTTAGTCCAGAAGACGCCACCTGGGAATTGAAAATTCATATGCGGGATGCATATTTAATTCTATTCTAGGGAAATTCTGAGGATGAGGAATAAATAACATCAAGAACAATGTTATAAATTAAGGGGGTGTGTATGTCACATGCCCCAATTTGCAAAACAATTTTATGTTATTGAGGAACATTATGTTATATTTTATGTTAAAGTTTGTAATTAATGACCAAGTGGGGTCAAGGATAATTTAATGTATTGGAGAATATTTTATTAATAAATAAATAAAAGATGAGACAACAGCTTAGGGAAGCTATTAAATGAGTGTTTACTGGTCACTTGGTGGAGGATACTGGGTTGAGATCAGATTGACATGTGGTAGCATCCTCAAACTACTTCTAGCTATTGTAGGTGGAAACTTCCCTGTTTGAGTGGTCATGATTCCCCAAGAAAGTGGAACATGAGAAGGTGGCTCATTAAGTAAAAACTGACCCAAAATACCTAGGCATGCTAATAAAAGTTCCCATTGAAGACAACTGAGGATGCTCATTCTATATTTGTGATCATTCTGAGTGAATGAAGTGCACATGTGATTTCGATGGAGGGGACTAGATGAAGTAAATTTGAGGGGATAAGTGGTGAAGACTGAACTAGTGCAGCTATTCTAAGTTGAAGTTCTTACTGCTGTAAGTAGGACTAAGTTACTGCTGAAAACTTAATGGATTTTTAGAGGATCTCAATACTACATCTCTCACCCAGTACTCTGCCAAGAGGACCAAGAGACAAGATCGGGGGTCCTGAGAATTGCTGTCCAGCTCTTCTCCAGGAGTTGGTTGGGAGGAACAGCCACCTTAAGTTGTTGTCACCTCATCTATATTACAGGTTCTACTTTTTTAAGATCAGTTATTATTTTATTTACTGCATCAAAAAAGTTTAAGAGTTTTTGTTTTATTGCTATTAGGGATAAATAGGAAAAGTTATTTATGATGTGGAAGTTAGTAACTAGTTAGATTAGGGTAAATCAGTAGAAACACCGTTGAGTTAATTATTAGATAGAAAAAATTACCTAAAACGTATTTTTCCACACCAGTTGCAAGGCACTACTCTAGTACAACAGGTATATTTATTTCAGATAAGTAGATTCAATAAAAACTTGAATGCATATGCAAATGATTACTATCTACAGGATTTCATGTAGAATTATTTATAGTCCTTTAGCTGTGTTTGAATATTTACTTAAAGTATTTAATTAAGCTAGATAAAGATAGGAAAACTAGTCTAAATAATATACACTAGTATGTGTAATAGTTTATACAGTAAAGCTAACAAAGTTACTTACTATAAATCCATAGTGTAAACTTAAATAAATAATATAGGATCAGTAATTATTTTAAATGAGGTTAACTAATTAAAACAGTAATTTGAAATAAATAATTACCTAGTTAGTTTATTTATTACCAAATCATGTAAACTAGGTTTACTGAACAAAATATACTAGTCTTTAAAGCATTAAAAAAAATTAGGGTTTACAAAAGATCTCTTCTTCATAACAGAATAAATTCAAAATTTATAATACCAAAACCTAGCAGTATAATCCAGAAATTACAGAAAAGAAATACAATTATTCAATAATAACATTCTCGGTCTTATTTCCAAATTTCATTGCAGTATTATTGTAACGCCCCAGTTTTGACCCTGTTTGCATTAAATATACGTGATACATATATTATAAATAATCATGGTGAGGAGCTAAAGGCAAAATCCCCACCATCGATTTGGTTGTGTTATGTTTCAGATTGGAATGGTCGCTGATGGTATATAGGGACATACAGCATATATTAAATTGTGACATCATTTAAATGTGCATTTTAATTAAATAACCCAACCAGCTATGTTCACTGCAACTAAATTGAGAATGGGCATGATTCCAAAGGATAAGGAAGGGGAATGTTGAACATTGAGTCATGGGGGAAGAGCCATGTGTTACCACTCTCTTTTGCTCACCACCACCTTATTTAATTTTTTGTTAGTTGGGGGCAGCGATTGGCTGGAAAAATACCACCACGCTCACACTCTCTCCACGACGTGCCTTGGGGTACCGGATGGTCTGTCCACTATGGGATCGAGAGTCTGTCCGATTCCCTCATGCTGGGAAGAGTTAAAAGGTTCCACATTCCATTGTTGGTGGTTCTCCTTCCCTCTCTCATGCCGATTGCTAGTCCATGGGTTTTCTTCCCCATTCATGCAGAAGATGGTTCTCCTCTGCCTCATGGATTTGTTGGCCTGTAAATCAATTCGTTCCTCTATTCACGTAGAGTTTGGTGTCTTTTTCCACCATTGTTAGACTGCATAATGGTTATGTTTTCCATTGCTGAATCATGGCTGTAATGGCATCAATAGTTCTGTAGGCTGCGTCTTTGTCCATCACGCATAGTTGGGAGTTTTTCTTTCCCCATTTTCTTCCTGTGCAATTTTCTCCAGTGGTTACATTGAGGATCAGGTGATGTGGGTTCATAGTCATTTGTGGGCTACTGTTTGCCCATGTTTTACTTGGATTTGTTTTCCCTTTTTGTGGTGGTATCGCTTGAAGAATTGTTGGGAGTTCCTACGTTCTGGTCGATTGTGTTTTTCCCTTGTAAAAGCTTGAATAGTTGTTTGGCTGCTTGCATGCAATGGTTTTGTCCTTGGACTACATTGGAGTGGTGAATGAGCACCTGAGGTGCTTGATAAACCTGGTGTATTGAGAACCACATAGACAAAGCTACTAAGCTAGTTTTCTTCTCCACAACCCCTGAATAGCACTGGAAGGGAGATCAGGGTCTGAGGGACTGTGTTGCAGAGAAGGGATTGATTTCCTTGTGTTGGGTGTGTGTGGGTGTTCTAGAAGCTAGGTTGGTTCTGGTCTTGGTGTCTGTAGCTCTTCAGTGAGCTCGCTAGTTTAGCATTTATCCTTTACTATCTCCTGTTCAGCCTGATAAACCCAGCTTTGTTGGCTTGGTTGATCTGTTGTTTGCCTGATAAGCCCAACTATGTTGGATTGGTTGAACTGTGTACCGTTGTGGTGTTGTTATCCTTGGCTATGTGTAATCCTGTTAGTTCCTTATTCCTTGGGGAATCATGCCTGGCTCGGGGGTGGTAGCATTGCTGAGATATTGAGGAGCACGCAGGCCTATGGTTGGGTAGAACGTTGCAACGACGTAGTTGGTTGCGGAACAACTTCTTATTAAGATAAGTATTCTTGCCTAACTTGTGTCTACAATTATGTTTACAGAAAACTCTTAGATGATATACATGTTAAATGTTGATATGTATATGCATGAGTATTGATTGATATGTTTTGCTTTCGTTGTGTATATGAATGATTATGCCTCGTAATGTGTTTGATTTTTTAAGTATCATGCTTCAACATTACATATATGTATGTTCATGTTCATGGGGGTAGATGCCCGTATGTTTTAGTGTTTAGTAGCATCATCTTGCTTGGTCAGAGGGTCGAGGACGTTATAGTGTGGTATCAGAGCTCTGGTTGCAACATGGGCCTGAATGGGCCATGAAGATGCAGTGACAGAGCTTATGTTGCAGCATTTGGGCCTCAGAGGGCCATGAGAAATAGTTAACAGAGGTAGGTTGCCTACTGCCCAAAAGAAACCAGGAAAAATGGGTGAAGAAAAGAAAATTCACAAAATTTTCTAAGTAACGAAATCATCGGTCCATCGGAGAACTTAGTATGAATTTCCTCTGACACAGCGGAAGTATTAGTCAAATGGACACCTGACGAAGGATAGCCGGTAGAAAATTTCACAATTCGTTAAAGGTCCATCAACTTGTTGCAGAAGATAGAGGATGGGGCAGCCATAGTTTCGGTGGAGATCAGTCGAAGACCGCCAAAATGTTGTCTCCACGTAGTGGAAAGAACCTCTGATGTTTTGATTGTTGGCGATCGACGAATGTTAGTGGAAGGGAGCGCCAACAGCGACGATGGAGTAAGTTTTCATAAATTTTCTAAGGAAATAAAATCATCGGTGATTGGTGGAAGTTAGTGGTATTGATCACCAATGAACCTTGATAATAATTAGTTGAATGGATTGTCGTCATTGTAGGTGACTAGAGAACTAACCTTCCAATGTAGCAGTTGCTAGTCGTTCCGACAACCGACGTGGCGGAAGAAAATGAAAGGAGAAAAGTTTAAAAAAAATTTCTGAGTCATAAAATCGTCGATGAAATTTAGATGACAGAACCACCGATGCGATGACGAACCCCAGGAAAAATTAGTTGTTCAAACCGCCGATGCCATCAGTAGAAAATAGTTGTTGGGATCACTGACACCGCGGAAGACTTTAGTTGTTTGTCAGTCCGCCGATGGGGCTACCATGTGGACTAAAACGCCGACGCATAGCATTTAGTGGTTCCGACCGCTGACAGAAGAAGAAAGTTTCAAAATATTGTTTAATTTTTGTGTTGAAATCATTGACAGAAGTTAGTTGATGAGATAGTCGATGGACGTTGATGGAAATTTGTTGATCGAATGCCCGTCATTCCGGAAGCTTAGACAACTATCCCGCTGATGCATTAGTCTATCCACTTGCCAATGCCGAGGTGTTTAGTGAACAATGGTTATGAGTTTCGATAACATAACTATGATGGCGTGAAGTGCTCGGGAGTGTCGACACTGTGGAAAATATAGGGCTTGTGGAAACCGCCGTTGCGAATGCCTAGAGGACTAAGTGTCCGATTCCACTGTAGGATGCCACCCCAACCACTGATAAAGCTTTGGTCTGCGGAAATTATAACTAGATTGTTGGCTGTCGTTGCAGAATGATAGACCACTGTAGGCCCGATACGGCGGAAGGAAATAGACAAGTGACTCGCCGATACAGTGGAATATTAGTAAGGAGAAGACCCAATGAACAATCAGTTTTCTTGTCGATGCTGACCGAAAGTTTAGTTGGTTTTCCCGCTGAAACGCTGGAGAGAAATAAATGAACAGATCGCCGATGAACTAGGTGTTTTGACCACTGAAGTATCAGATAGATAGCTGGGAAGGGGTCTGATTGGGCCTAAGGAGATTTGGGGTTTTCAAAGGAACCTCTCAGTAATTTTTCAAGCAGTTTTCAACTGTCTTTCAGTCAGTTTTCAGCAGATTTCTGTAGATTATTAGCTGTCACAGGAATGAAAAGAAACAAAGAAAAACTTTGTATTTTAAGCAAAATTGTGTTTTATGAATTTCCAGAAGAGGAAGGTAAGTAGTTTATATTTATATTAATGATATGCATCTAACAATTTGTTACTAACGCACTGCAGAATTATAGACAACTTCAAAGAGCAGTACTCTAGAAAGAACAGTGTGGTAAAGCAAGAGGTGGTTCAATCATGAGAACCCATGATGGGTATGATGCTCGGGATTCTTACGAGCGAGCAGAATATGCCATGGGAGAAAATGTCCGTAATGGAAATGATGACATAGAGTCTAATGGAAGGATATTCTAGGGGACACCGTCTGAGGTTGCAGCCACCATGAGAAGCTTGGTTAAAGCTGAGGAAGAGCAGCATCAGTTGAATGTTGCCATATTGCAGATTTTGACAGAATTACAGAAAAAGATAGATTCTGGACGAGGTACATCAAGGCCAGAAGGTAGTAAGAGTAGCACTAGGAGAACGAGAAGGAATTCCAGTGGACCATCTAATTCTGAAGAATCCAATGGAGATACAAGTTCATCTTCTCATAAGAGGAAAAGAAGAAGACACCATAGGGATCGCTCTTGAGATGAATTTAGGAAAGATAAACCCCCTACATTTGATGGCAAGATAAAGATGAGGCAAGAAGCTAAAGCTTGGCTTCTTGGGATAAAGAATTACTTTCAAGTGCAGGATTATTCAGGAAACATGAATGCACGAGTTGCCATACTCAATCTGAATGGAAGAACATCCATTTGGTGGGAACACTTCAAGTAAGTAAAGAGGACCAGTGAAAGGAAACTAAAGTAGAAACAGTTCAAGAAGTATTTCAAGCAGAAATACCTCTTTGACAAGTATTATGATGACAAGATCAAGGTGTTCCATGAGCTGAGATTGGGACAACAGACCATGGATGAATATGGAAACAAGTTCTTGGAATTGTTGAGGTATGTCTGGTACATCAGAGATGAAAAAGTGAAGATCTGGCGATTTCTGAGTGGATTGCCTCAAGCCTATAAAGATAGAATTGAGTTTTATGAACCTAGGACCCTTGAAGAAGCAATTAGGAAGGATAAGTATTTCTATGAACAAAGAAAAGGTAAAGTTGATTACCATAAGGCATGGAAGGACAAGAAGAATGAGAAGTTTGACCAAAGAAGGAAAGGTTTCAAACCTTCTAGATTCAGGAATCAGCAGAAGCAACCATCCCAAGCTGCGAGTAATCCAGTTGGAGTGACAAGTGGAAATCCTAAACATCCACATCAGAATAAAGTTCCACTCAAATGTTGGAAATGTGAAGGACCTCACTTGTGCAGATATTGTCCACTTGAGAATGAAAGTGCAAGACCAGCTTATAACATTCAGGGAGAAAAAACAGTGGTTCAAGTAGCAAGAGCAGTCCCTAAAATTTATGCAGCACTGGAGGACCGCCAGGAAGATCACGAGTCAGCTATGGTTGAATTTGCAGGTAAGATTGTTGAACAATCTATTTCTATTTTGATTTACCCCGGTTCTACTCACAGTTACATTACTCCTGGAGTAGTGGAGATTTGTGTTTTTAATAAGGACAACCATAGGAAACCTTGGTTAGTTCAGCTGGCCACTGGGACTAAGAGAAGAGTCAGTGAATTGGTAGAGAAGTGTCGATTGGTGATGAATGGATTGATCACTTGTGTAGATCTAAATGTTGTAGCACTTGGTTTCTATGATATTCTCATTGGAATGGATTGGTTAGAAGCTCACCGAGTGAAGCTTGATTGTTATAACAATACTTTTGAATGCATGGATGAAGAAGGAAACCCAGTAGTGGTGAAAGGTATTCCAAAGGTAATTTTAGTAAGACAGGTTTCAGCGATGTAGTTGAATAAGTTTTGTAGGAAAGTTTTCCAATTGTATGCAGCTCATATTTTGGAACCAACAGGAGATGAGACTTCTAGGCTAGATGACTATTAGGTGTTATAGGAATTCAAGGATGTGTTTCTTGATGAAATTCCAATGCTTCCTCAAAAGAGGAACATTTATTTCACCATTGAACTTGTGCCAGGAGTAGCACCAGTGTCCAAGACACCCTACATGATGAGTACATCAAAGATGCTAGAGTTGAAGATGCAACTGCAAGAGTTGTTGGAAAAGAAGTATATCCAACCAAGTGTGTCTCCTTGTGGAGCACTGGTTCTATTTGTGAAGAAGAAAGATGGTACACTCAGGTTATGTATTGATTACAGACAGTTGAACAAGGTTACTATGAAGAATAAATACCCTTTGGCTAGGATTGATGACCTCTTTGATCAAATGAGAGGAGCAAAGGTATTTTCTAAGATTGACTTGAGGTCTGGTTACCATCAGGTGAGAATCAAGGATGAAGAAATTCATAAGACATCCTTCAGGACAAGGTATGGACATTATG
Source organism: Pseudotsuga menziesii (assembly GCA_001517045.1). NCBI lineage: Eukaryota > Viridiplantae > Streptophyta > Pinopsida > Pinales > Pinaceae > Pseudotsuga > Pseudotsuga menziesii. The sequence goes on from LPNX010819136.1 coordinate 52,338, forward strand.
AGTTTGTAGTGGTACCATTTGGTCTCACAAATGCACTAGCTACATTTATGTGCCTTATGAACAGCGTCTTCAACAAGTATTTGGACAAGTTTTTTCTTGTTTTCCTTGATGACATTCTTGTTTATTCTAAGAATGAGGAAGAACATGAAGATAATTTGAGATTGACATTGCAAGTTCTCAGGGAACATCAATTGTATGCAAAACTGAGCAAGTGTGACTTCTGTAGAGATAGAATTCAGTATTTGGGTCACATTATCTCAGAAGAGGGTATATTAGTAGACCCTGAGAAGATTGAATCCATTATGAATTGGCCTACTCCAAGAAATGTGATGGATGTAAGATCTTTTATGGAACTCATAGGATACTACAGGAGATTCATTAAGGGATTTTCAAATGTTGCACATGCCATCACTTCTTTGCAAAAGAAGGGGATAAAGTTTGGGTGGACTTCGAAGTGTGAAGAGAGCTTCCAATGGTTGAAGAATCTTCTCACCAATGCACAAGTATTAAAAGTTGCATATCTAGAGAAATATTTTGTGGTATGTATCGATGCATGCGGACAAGGGCTGGGAGGAGTCCTTATGCAGGACAACCACATGATATGTTATGAGTCAAGAAAGCTGAAGGAGCATGAGAAGAACTATGCCACTCATGATCTAGAGTTTGCAGTCATAGTACATGCCCTCAAGATGTGGAGACATTACTTGATGGGTAGAAGATTTGAGCTCAAAACAGACCATTGTTGTCTGAAGTATTTGTTTGATCACCCTACATTGAATGCTAGGAAAGCAAGATGGCTGGAATTTTTATGTGAGTTTGATTTCGAAATCAAGCACATAAAGGGAAAAGAGAATAAGGTGGCTGATGCGCTTAGAAGGAAGGTACAGAAAATGCATGTGGCATCTCTTAGTATTTTCTAATTAGATTTAAGGTAGTAGATTGTTAATCATGTTGCCGGAGATGAATTGTACGAGCAGGTAAAAGAAAAATTGCAATAACAAAGTCTTGAGAAGAAGTATGAGGGATATAAATTGGAAGAAGATAGACTTCTTACTTATAAAGGAAGAACTTATATTCCGAATGTAGCATATTTGAGGAGAGTTGTTATGGATGAAATCCATCAAGATCCGTATTCTGGTCACCCAAGATATCAGAAGACAATTGCTACAGCTAGAAAGCAGTACTTTTGGCTAGGAATGAAAAAGGACATGTCTGAATACATTTCAAGGTGCATGAAATTTGAACAGGTAAATGTTGAGCATCAACACCCAGCAGGATTGTTGCAGCCTTTTCCAATCCCGAAATGGAAATGGGAAGTTATTTCCATGGATTTTATTACAGGATTTCCGTTGACTTGGAGATGACATGATTCCATCATGGTTGTAGTAGACAAGTTGAATAAAGCAACACATTTTATACCAGTGAAGTCTATGCACAAGACTGACGACATTGCAAAGATATTCATGAATGATATTTTTAAATTGCATGGATTACTGAAAGCAATAGTTTCTGATAGAGATGTGAAGTTAACTTCCAATTTCTGGAAGGGATTGTTTACAGATTTGGGCACAAAGCTAAACTTTAGCACTGCATACCATCCTCAGACAGATGGGCAGACAGAAAGAGTTAATTAGGTGCTTGAATATATGCTTTGCATGTATGTGATGGACAAACCAACCAAGTGGGAAGATTACTTACACTTGGTAGAGTTTTCTTACAACAATGGACAGCAGGAATCCTTGGGGATGAGTTCGTATGAATATTTGTATGGAAGAAGGTATAGGACACCAGTGACTTGAGATAACCCGATGAACAGAGTTGTGCTTGGACCCGATTTGCTCAAGGAAATGGAGCAAGAGGTTTTAAGGATTGGAAAGAATCTGAAAGTAGCACATGACATATAGAAAAGCTATGCAGATAAGCATAGGATGAATAGAGAGTTCAATGTTGGGGATCATGTTTACCTCAGAGTGAAAACAAAGAAAATTTCCTTGAAGCTTGGAAGTTGTGCTAAGCTGTCACCTAGATATTGTGGGCCGTTTGAAGTGCTTGAAAGAATAGGGCCTACTACATATAGACTTGCATTTCCTACTAGTACTAGAGTTCATAACGTTTTTCATGTTTCTTTGCTTAAGAAATATGTACATGATCCTAACCATGTGATAAATTGGGATGTGATTCAGGTGGAACCTGAGGGAAATTTCCAAATCTAGCCAATACGCATCCTTGACAGGAAGGTCCCAATGCTCTGAGACTGATCCATAGGGCAAGTAAATGTACAATGGGAGCATTACAGACCTGAATAGGCTACATGGGAGCTGTAGGATGCCATGCAATTGGAACATCCATTTTTGTTCAATCTTGCGCAACATTGAGGTGGTACTAGTGTATAATTTTGTTCAAATTTTGTAAAGCACTGAGGTTAGTGCTATTGAAGGGGGAGGGGAATGTAACACCCTAGTTTTGACCCCATTTGCATTAAATATACATGATACATATATTGTAAATAATCATGGTGAGGAGCTAAAGGCAAAAGCCCCACCATCGATTTGGTTGTGTTATGTTTCGGATTGGAATGGTCATCGATGGTATATCGGGACATACAACATATATTAAATTGTGACATCATGTAAATGTCCATTTTAATTAAATAACCCAACCAGCTATGTTCGCTGCAACTAAATTGAGAAGGGGCATGATTCCAAAGGATAAGGAAGGGGAATGTTGAACATTGAGTCATGGGGAAGAGCCATGTGTCACCACTCTCTTTTGCTCACCTCCACCTTAGTTATTCCATTTTTAGTTGGGGGAAGTGATTGTCTGCTAGAATACTGCCATGCTTAGACTCCCTCCACGATGTGCCTTGGAGTAGAGGATGGTCTGTCCACTATTGGATCAAGAGTCTGTTCGTTTCCCTCATGCTGGGCGGAGTTAAAAGGTTCCACATTCCATTGTTGGGGGTTCGCCTTCCCTCTCTCATGCCGATTGCTATTCTATGGGTTTTATTCCCCGTTCATGTAGAAAGATGGTTCTTCTCTGCCTCACAGATTTGTTGGTTTGCGGATCAATTCATTCCTCTGTTCACGCAGAGTTTGGTGTCTTCTTCCACCATTGTCAGACTGCATAATGGTTATATTTTCCATCGCTAAATCATTGCTGTAATGGCATCAATTGTTCTATGGGTTCCATATTTTTCCATCACACATAGTTGGGATTTGTTCTTTCCCCATTTTCTTCCTGTGCAATTTTCTCTAGCGGTTGCATTGAGGACAGGTCCTGTGGGTTCATAGTCGTTTGTCGACTGTTGTTTGCCCATGTTTTACTTGGCTGTGTTTTCCCTTTCTGTGGTGGTATCACTTGAATAATTGTTTGGAGTTCCTACGTTCTCGTCGATTGTGGTTTTCCTCTGTAAAAGCTTGAATAGTTGTTTTGCTACTCGCATGCAATGGTTTTGTCCTCGGACTACATTGGAGTGGTGAATGAAGCCCTGATGTGCTTGATAAACCTGGTGGGTTGAGAACCACACAGACATAGCTGATGAGCTAGATTTCTTCTCCATAACCCCTGAATAGCACTGGAAGGGAGATCAGGGTCTAAGGGACTGCGTTGCAGAGAAGGGACTGTTTTCCTTGTGTTGGGTGTGTGTGGGTCTTCTAGAAGCCAGGCTAGTTTTGGTGTTGGTGTCTGTAGCTTTTGAATGAGCTCACCACTTTAGCATTTAGCCTTTCTCATCTCCTGGATGGCCTGATTAAAAAAACAACTTTGTTTGCTTGGATGATATGTTGTTCGACTGATAAACCCAACTATGTTGGCTTGGCTAAACTGTGTACCCTTGTGGTGTTGCTATCTTTGGATATGTGTAAGCCTGTTAGTTCTTTATTCCTTGGGGAATCATGCCCAGCTCGGGGGTGTCAGCGTTACTGAGAGATTGAGGAGCACGTGGGCCTATGGTTGGGTGGAACGTTGCAGTGATGTAGCTAGTTGCGGAACAAGTTCTTATTAAGATAAGTATTCTTGCCTAACTTGTGTCTAGAATTATGTTTATAGAAAACTCTTAGATGATATACATGTTAAATGTTGATATGTATATGCATGAATATTGATTGATATGTTTTGCTTCCGTTGTGTATATGAATGATTATGCCTCATAATGTGTTTGATGTTTTAAGTATCATGCTTCAGCATTACATATATGTATGTTCATGTTCATGGGGCTAGATGCCCGTATGTTTTAGTGTTTAGTAGCATCCTCTTTCCCGGTCGAAGGGTCAGGGACGTTACAATTATTTATTTTGATGCTATCAAAATATTTCTCTACCAAAGGTCTTCAAATCTTACTCCTTTAAATAAGAAACAAATTTCCTTGCTGATCTATTTAACCCTAACCATCGAAATTTAAATAACATTAATAATAACTAAAATAAACAAAATATACATAATTTTAAAATAAACAGAGATGATGATAATTCCACTTAAGCGGTGAAAGTCCCTTTAATATTAAAAACAAACTGAACAATCTTAGTTGGCCTATGGCCTTTTACATTTTCTGTCAAGGCTTAAATCCTGAGAAAAGGTATCCTAATATAAATAGAGTACTCAAAATCGAAAAACAACCATCTTTTTTCGGCTACAAAAGCCCTTTAAAAAAATGAGAAGTGTTGTATGAACAACCAGTAAGTTTTTTTTTAAAAACCCTAAACACATCTGCATCTACCGACCCAATGCCTGACAGTAAGATTCATGGCTTAAAACTAGTTCCAAACATTACTGTAATAAGTTAATCATGGTTGAACAAACTTAAAACTATGTCCTTAAGTCTTGTCTAAGAGAACGCGAGTTCTTCCATTACAAATAGCCACTAGGGATTTTAAAACTAGAAATTAAAAAAACAAACAGAGCAAGTAATTACCACAGTCGAGCCAACAACCATAATACACGGCAGTGCCATCACTTTCCACCATACATTTTGTGCAGGAGAAACCTCGGGTGAAACTGAGGCTTACCAGGGTGGATGCCCTCATGGAATACTGTGGGTAGAGCTCTTCAACTTCAAGCTTAGGTCTGGAGAGCCTACGTAGGGAAAACCCCTATTTCTATTAGGTATTTTTATTAACAAAATAATAATTGAAAACTGTGCCAAATAAACTGTAAGGAATTTTTTTTTGTTCTTACCTTATGGAATCTAGCGACCGAGAAGTCATGGAAATCCAACCCAAGATCTTTTGCTTGTACACAAGTTAAAATGGAGCACTACAAAGAGGGAAGGTGCAGAAACAACGTTCAAAGGAAAAGCCTCAGCCATGATGTGGAAGTTTCAAAAACCAACAATAAATAAGAACCTATAACTCTTCACTCAATGAATCTTTTCACACTGGTTACAGTCATTAACACTCACACAAAGTTCCAACTCTTATAGTAAAACAAAGGAGAAGATAGCCCAAACCCTCATTACTCTCTACAAAGTTAAAACCACCTTACTTTGATAGTAAGCTTCTTACTCAACCTTCTACACAGCTCGTTAAGGCTCACAAAGGCTCGAGTGCATTTTTTAATGAAGGTTCTATAGCAATCATGGCGGTCATGAGCTCTCGGCTCAACCACTCCTTAGCCCAGAAAAACAACGCATGTTTTTAGGGTTTTAAGCTAGTTATATGGCATCCCAAGTCAACGAAAACCCTAAGTTTATTTCACCAACCACGTGTCCAACAAATATTTTCACAATAATGGGTTTTGAACTATAGTGGAAGTCTCGATTGCTAGTCTGCACAAATCATTGGGTTTAAGTCAAAAACCATATAACATCATTGTATAAGAATCTTTACCCTCGTTTCGTTTCCTTGTTCTCAAACCATAGTCTTTCCATTATGGAAAAATATCCATTTATACTAAGGGACCAATGGTTAACTATAAATTATATATGTTCATCTTGCTATTAAATAATGTTTATATTTGATAGTAATAAGACCACAATGATGGCGATAAATTAACCTTCTAGAAAATTATTTAACCATAAATATTGGATTTCGGAAGGTGATTCTTTTACAATAGGATTTGTGCATAGTTTAACTATATCTTTAGCATTTATAAGATTTCCTCTAACACTTAGTATTGATAATGATATTAGACAAATCAAGGAAAATAAACCAGTTACCTGAATATACCTATTCATAAAAATCTTGAATCCTGGATTAGTATAATAATACAATTGGAATTACAATATATCCATTGTAATTGAAAGCTCATATAAAACAAGGTTTAGATACTAGAGAAATAAGTAAGAATACATGATTTAGAAAGATTACTAATGTATAGTATTTTGAAGTTTAAAAAGAACTCAAATAGATATGAACAGTGCCGTATTCAAATCTCTAAACGACAAATATGTAAGTTATGGATGCAAATAGGTGTAACCTATCTTCTCGTTTATGAAATTATTTAGGTCACTAAACTCCTTTGGCAGGAGTAGAACTGTTCTTAATCTATAACATCCCAAATTGAAATATAAGCATAAAATTGAAAATACAAGAAGCGAGATTATTTGGATCAAGTACTATAGTGCGTAAACTTGACTGCATATAACCCATCCAATGCGTTATCTGTAAGCTAAGTAAGCCCCAATCTCGTCTAAGATTCTTCCCTACTTAGAATAGAAAGTAATAACACACTTAGCACCAGATTAAGATGCAGTTCATTTTCTTGTTTTCTAAAACATAAACTGCTATGTTTAACATTCCTAACATAGTACTTTAATATAAACTAATAAATTATATAGAACTAAATAAGCACAATGCTCATGGTTAATTACTACTATTTGAATAACCGCTAACAGTTATTGGTTCATTGGCAATGACATCCTTAACATTTTATGTTACATGAAATTTTTTAAATTTTTAGGAATTTTTGGGTTATTACAGAATGGGGACATCCCTAGCACCTTATAACTTATTGTTGGCTTAACTTTGTCCATCCCAATTCATATTTGCACCTTGGTGAGATTAATAAAAATTTTCACCCAAACCTTGTACAACGAACCCTATTCTCAATAATTATGGAATATGGAGATTTTTTTCCTATATTGATCCCTCCTTGGAAAATGTTTCCTCACATTTATTTGTTTATGGTAATTTATGAGACCTTTCCTAGTTTTTAGGACTGTAAGCTATTTTCTAGCTTCCACTCTTACACCATGCATTGATGATCCTATTTTTTTGCTTCCATGATATTTATGACCCTATTGGATGCCCTCTCTCAGCTATTACGGCCTCCTTTATGTTTTGTAACACCCTTTTTGCATTAGTGTGCCTTCATGTGCTCTTCATGGCTCCACTCCTTAGTTTTTGGGTAACTCCTCCTCATGGTGCTAATTCAGGAAAGGGAATCTTTTCACTGAGCCACCACTCCACTAATTCAAGTTAATTCTCCATGATGAATTTTAAAACTTACATGTCTCTAATTTGGGTTGATCCATTTGGATTAGAATCGTCCTCCTTATGCTATAAATCCATATGCCGTCGCCTTGTTGAAGTTAATCTTGAGCTTTAGACCATGTGATTTATGGTATCTACCCATGTTGGGAAGGTTAATATTATTGAGAGTGTTTTGAGACTTAGAGGGAGTCTATTTGTTCCCTTTGCCTCCATTATATCACTCTACTATTCCAGGTTCTCACACAGGAATCCAGGAAATGGGAATGGTGAGATAGGTCACATCCCATAGGAAGTGGAGACGCACAAGAAAGTAGTAGTGGGAAGCATTGTGTCTCTCGAAAGAGGTAGTTTCGAGAGTAGTGAGACTAAGAAAGAATCTACCCATGGATCCATGGTCTCAGCTCGGGGGTGACCTTTTCAAGTGAGGAATTCTTGATGGTGTCTACGGCTGGGAGGAAAGTTGTCCTACTGTAACCAGTTTGCTTATTATTTGAGATAAGTATTTCTCTTATGTTGTGTTTTCATTACATTATTTTATTTGGTATATGTGCAATGATGGCGGGTTGGTTTTTTGAGTGTTCATGTATTGAATGTGAGGATATTCATGGAGGAAGGATGAATGTTATGGAATTTAGTTTCTATTTTTGTTACCTTCTTTCTATTATTATTCTTCATAACCAGAAATTGTAATTTTGGCTCTATTTTATTAAGAGGGGTGCAACCATATGATCTGGTTCGACCCTGTATGCTCATTTCTAGGTTGTGAGAGCTATTCCATCGTGTCTGGAGTAGAGTTTCCAGTAAAAAACACCTTTCGTTTCATTGAAAAATATTTATGGATGACCAAGATATGTTTGCTTTGTTCCAATAGCTTTCCGGTGCCGAGATGAACGCACCTATCATTTTATTGTAAATCATTTGGTTGCATAATTGTTCTTAGTTGCAGATCTAAGGATGATAGATGTATTCTATATGTAAAAGTAATCAATGGCTGGAGGGTGGCATAGATATGATCTAATTTTTATTAGTGAGAAATGACTGTAGGGGACAGTCATCGGGAGCTGATTTTGAGGGTTGTAGTTACATCCGGTGATCTTGTTTGCTATGGTTTCGGTTTGGTTGTAGATTTCATCCTATGTATGCTCCATGATATTTGGTTTTCATTACTTTTTATGGTCACTAACAGCACACACATAATAACACCGAAAAAGTAGATTAATTTTGAAATAATCAATGACATCAATACTTGGTTATTTATAAACTATGCTGTCAAACAAACCCAAAATACATAAATTAGTTATTCAAAGCAAATACGATGTTGGCATGTATTATTGATGTTCTTTTTTCAATTATGACCTTTATCTTTCACTTTGGAAATTATTAATCAAGTGCCACAATTAATTATTTAATTAAGTGACGTAATTAAATAATTAAGTGTCGCAAATTTAGTTATAATTGAATCTCTATAATTTTGTTTGTTTAGGTGAATGGTTAGTCATATCAATAGTAATTTATCTATATGCATTTTTATTAAACCTTAGTTAGTATTAATTTAGTAGCTTTGGGCCTATCCCAAGGTTCAGGGACATCACAAGGACTTATGGCGAAAAACCTAGGGATGGCCTCACCTGAATTTTTTTTGTCCCCATGCTCAACTCCTAGCCTTTTGATATATTTTTTACCTCTAGCAAGTTTGTTCTCAAATATAACCTATAAAATATTGTGAATGCACACACCAATGGAGTATCTTGACTTACTAGTGTTGCATGAAGGATCAGAAGAAAAAAAAGGTTTCCAATGGGACAAGGCCTACATTAAGCAGAGGATCTTCCTTGCCCTTGGTGGTGGCTCCTATCCACCATTAAATGGTTCTAGCTCAAGTAATACAGGCCTCTATCCATCGCTATATCTTGCACAATATATTGGGGAGGATTCTTAATTTTAAAAGAGGGAAGATTGAGTCCTAGGATTTTCTTATTCTAATGTTGAGGTGGAAGGGGCCTAGTTGTGGAGGAATTCTCTCCTATTATGAATAACCAGTCCAACTCGGTTTCATGGCTTTGTGAAGAATCATTTTGGATAGGTCCATACTATTGTATTATAAAAGGAAAACTTATCCAAGTATATCACAATGTAAACACATACTAATGTAATGATTGATGCAATAATTAGATAAATTTTCTTTCATCTCTATGGATAAATGTTGTGATCTCAAACTTTTGAACACAAAGATAATGTATATATATATCCTAAAATATTCCAATGGAAATTATGTTTCATGACTCATTTGATATCTATCTAGGAATGAAATATATAGAAAATTTTGTATTAGAATGATGTCATTACTGGGAGCTCTGGGTGAATCAATGTGACTTGCAGTTATGTGTGCTATATCTCATCCATGATAGTCCATACTCGTGTATATATAAAGAAAAATATCCAAGTACATTATTCACTATACATTAATGTAATGGTAGATGGAATGTGTAAGTTATAGTTTTTTTCATCTCTAGTATTCGATGCATTGATCCCAAACCATGATTTGGACCCCTAAGGTTATGCAAATATATCATATTCTCTTTTATTGGAAATATTGTTCCATTTGATAGCTATCTGAGGATGAACTACATAAAATAATTGTTTCGACTATAATTTTTGTAAGGTATTTATGATATATTTCACCCATGTTGGAACTATAAATTCCATTATTGGATATATTTGTTGGAGACATTTACCACCATACACACTCATTTTGGTCAATTTGGCCTAGTTAAACCACTATCCTAAGTTTTATTAACTTAATTGACATCAAAGGAGCACTAGATGACATCAACAAGATCACACCCACACCTACCTTCAATCAAGGAGGCTAACTTAGCCCTCTCCTACATTTGGGGAGGATAACTGGAGCACTCTGGGGGTTATATGAGTGTCATTGATGCCCCATATTGCTAACTGATGGTTATAATCAGTTAAACAAAGTAGTGAAGGTGCCTTCCTTCATTAAATTGATTATTTATTGATTATTTAATGAACTGGAGTCAACAGGGGCACCTCCAACCACTACTGATGGTCAATTACACTTCAGGTAACCTCATTGGGGTCCATTGGAGTCATTGATGTGCTACCACTTGTTGGTTGGCTTGCAGTGACATGTGTCTGAGCTACTTTAAGTTAGACTCAGTCATTTATTGCACTTTGACTTCAGTTAGGGATCAGTTGAGTGAATTAGGGTTTTGATCAGTGGTTAACTTGAGTGTTAACTGTGGCTTACATTAAGTTAAGCTAGAATCACTCATTCAATTCGAATGACCTCCTTGGGAATTTGAATTGCTTTGTCATTCATGCTTGCAGTATGATCATTGTATTGTATCATCATTCTTTCATTTGATTATACAGAGTGGCTACTCATTTTGTAGCACTATTACACCATTTTCATGCCTTGTTGTTGTTAATATTTGATGAGAGTATGTTTTAGTCCCTAGATTACTATGGCAGATTAATATGGTATCAGAGCTCATAGTGGGATGAAGCTCAGATCTCTCAAAAACAAGGTTTTTGACAAATCTTGCATGAAAATTGAGCAATAGCTCAAAAATCCAGCACTGCACCTGAAGCCAAGGTTTACCACTTAATACCCCAAGTAAGGAACTTGTTGATCAAGCTTGCTTGAATGACTATGTTGGGTGTGATGAAATCCTAAAATGTGCAGGCTACCCAACCTTACATTGCTCTCTTCCTTGTGATTTTCAGGTTTTTAACAGGTGAAATCATTTGCTCAAGCAGATTTAGATGGTTGCTTTCGTATATCTTTTGACTCCATTCAATTTCCACTCATGGAAAGGAGATATGGAGATCCAGCTACATGCCAGAGGACTCTATAGGGTCACTATGGACACTGAATAAGATCTTTCTTCTATGAAAGACAAAGCTAGATTCTTGAACAAGAAGGATGAATCATTCAGATTCTTGTGCCTCTCTATTTCCTGGGATCTTTTTTTCCATCTTTTGGGATTGAAGACTCCAAAGGAAATTTGGGACAAATTGGAAACCCTGTATGGAAAACGGGATGATTTGAGAGTTTACCAGCTTGAAAATGAATTGATGTCTCTTCAACCTTCCAATTTCGAGACCTTGAATGACATTTTCACAAAGTTCAAGCACATTGTCTTACTGTTCAAGCAATGCAAAGTGGAGAAGGAGGATGATCAGCTCATCCTCACCATACTCTACAAACTTGGAGCTGATTATTAATTTTTTGTCTCTACATTCTGTGTGGGGAATATCACAACCCCTGGAAGGAAGATGCCTACACTCAATTCCTTCATTGAGTCCTTAAAAAGTGAACATAATAAGCTTGTACAGATGGGGATCATCATATCCTCCCGTGATCAATCCCTCCATGTCTCGAGGCCCAAAGATCTGAAGGGTAAAGGAAAGCAGCAGAAGAACCCAAAAACTAAATTTTGAATCTCCTAAGCCTAAATTTGAAAACCAGTAGCATGATGAGTCTTCCGGATCAAAGAAGAACAAAGGAAAAGGGCATCATGGAAAGGAAAAATTCAAGTGTTCATACTGTGGGAAGGGAATCCACCCTGAACATGCCTACATGAAGAAGAAGCTTGATGAAGCTACCTTTCTCCTTGAGATAAATCACATCAATCTTCTGGAAATATTTCGGAGGAGAGATCAGCAAGATCGAGAACCACAACATGAAAGAGGTCATGCCCTCATGGAAAGCACTTCGAAGTCCAAAGCACTCTTGATTGATTCTAGAGCTTTGAACCACATGATGGCTGAAAGAGACTCCTTCTCATCTTTGGATACCAGAAAATCCATCCCCATCCACATGGGAGATGACTCCACCATCATTTCAGAAGGACAAGGTACGGTTGATCTTGAGAATGGCTATTTTTCAAATGTTTTGTATGTACCGTCTCTGGCATCAAATCTACTTAGTGTCTATCAGATGACACATACAAGATTTCCTAAGAGAGTATCTTTTATCCTGAATGATTCTGAGATAACAAAACTTGCATCAAGGAAACTTGTTGCTAAAGGCCTTGCAAACCATCATGCAAAATCCTATGAGTTTTTCCACTTTGTGGCGGATGCAAAGCCCACCGCACTACTAACTCTTGGAAATGAAGTTAGTAGGCTGTGGCATGAGAGGTTTGGCCATGTAAATTTCAAATATTTCTAGCAATTATAGAAAAAATCCATGTTTGAAGGCCTCCCAGTCATCAAGGCAACCACTGGAATTTGCAAGGGTTGTGTGGTTGGAAAACATCCTGAGCACAAGTTCGATCGGGGGAAGGAAAACCAAGATACATGCATATTGGGGATGGTACATTTTGATATCAGTTGTATAATGCTTTTCACATCCATAAATGGATCAATGTATCTTCTGACTTTTATTGATTATTTTTCAAGGTACACATGGGTCTTCTTTCTCAAAAAGAAGTCTGACGTATGTGAAAAATTCACTGAACTGGAGGCCTTTATCGAGAATGCTTCTGGGCTTAATATCAAGATATTGAGATTTGATAATGGTGAGGTGTATGTCAGTAATTTTTTTCTGCACATATGTTCCCAAATTGGTATTCAGGTCCAACATTCAATTCCCTAGACTCCTTAGCAGAATGGTGTAGCGGAAAGGAAGAATCGGTCTCTCAAGGAGATGACCACCTGTATGTTGGAATCAAATAAGTTGGATGAAAATTTATGGGATGAAGCCATGCATGCTGAAGAATACATTAAAAACAGAGTTACACACTCATCCATGAAAGAGAATAACCCTTTTGAAGCATACTTCAGACACAAGCCGAATGTGTCAAACCTGCGGGTGTTTGGGTCCACTACATGGGCCTGAATTCCACTTGATAAAAGGAGGGCTCTGCAACCACAAAGCATAGAATGTATGTTTATTGGGTATCCTAATGAATCAAAAGGTTTCAAGCTTCTAGATATAAAAACAAAATATATCATCATTGAGAGAAGTGGCAAGTTCGATGAGCCTCTTCAGGAGGTGGAACTAGTGAAGGAGAAAACTGCTGAATTTCCTTCCTATTCTACTGAGTATTTGGATGATCAAATTGGGGGTGATGAATCTGATTTGGATCGTATAATTTTTAATATTAGTGCATAGCAAACATCAGATTCTGAATCAGAACCTGAAGTACAAAATCATCTTCCCACATGGGCTCGACAGACACTCTCCTCCATAGGAGATAACATTGGAAATCCGGATGATCCAAGGAGAACCCGATCTGATTTCCAAAGAGAAGGTATTGCGCTCTCTTATCCTGATAATTTGCTATCCAAAACTTATTATTTTATGATTATTTCAGACCCAAAATCCTACTACCATGCTTGGAAGGATCCGAGATGGCAAGTTTCCATGGAAGAAGAGATGAATTCTCTTCAGAAAAACACTACTTGGGAGCTAGTTTCTCTTCCTCCGGAAGGAAATTGGTTCAATGCAAGTGGGTGTTTTTGACAAATGTTGTTGCTGATGGAAGAAAATACAAATATAAGGAAATTCTGGTTTCAAAATTTTTCTCTTAGGTCCAAGGTGTGGACTACCATGAGACTTTTTCACTGGTTGCAAAGATGGACTCCATTCGCCTAGTTTTGGCAATTTCGGCATCTAAGCACTGTGAAGTGCATCATATGGATGTTAAATCAGCCTTTATGCATATATATATTAATTAGGAGATATACATGAATCATCTTGATGAATACATCTCTGATCCATCTTTGGTTTGCAAGCTAAAGAAGTCACTATACAGGTTAAAACAGGCCCCAAGAGAGTGGTATTCCAAGATGGATGCCTTCCTTCTCTCGCAAAACTTCCAAAGGTGTAGATCAGATCCAAATGTGTATATACAGAATTTTGATGGTAATTTGATTATTATTTTTTTATATGTTGATGACTTACTGATCACAGGTAGCACAGTTGCTTATATTCCAGCCATCAAAACTGCTCTCCACAATGCATTTGAAATGAGCAATTTGGGGCCCTTAAAACCATTTTTGGGGCTCGAAATTGAGAAAAATTCTGATGGGATAATGGTCACTCAGTACAAATACATATCAGACCTGTTATTAAAGTTTAACATGGATGAATGCAGGCCTACACCATTCCCTTTCCTTTCATGGATCATCCTTGAAGAAGGAAAAAGCACACCTCTCATGGATTGCACTATTTATCGACAGCTGATTAGTATCTTGTTGTACTTGACACATTCTCAGCTTGATATATGTTATGCTGTGAATGTTGTATCAAGATACATGCAGCATCCCCATGATCTTAATTGGAAGGAAGACAAGAGGATCCTCCAGTATATTCAGGGAATCAAGACCTACAACATTCACTATGCTGCAGACTCTGAGCTAGAGCTGGTTGGATACACAGATTCTGATTGGGAAGGTGATTCTACTGATCAAAATTATACTTTAGGATATGTATTCATGTTTGTTGGTGGCCCCATTTACTGTTCTAGCAAAAAGTAGGCTGCCATAGCATTATCATCAGTAGAGGTTGAGTATCGAGGAGCGGTGAATGCTTGCATCTAAGCAGTTTGGTTGCAAGGCATTCTTTCATAGTTTGATCTTGGTAGTACTTTGTACATTGTCCTATTTTGTGACAATTAAAGTGCTATTAATATATCCACATATTGAGTTAATAGGAAGAGGACCAAGCATGTAGAGATACACATGCACTATATCAGAGAGCTAGCGCATGACATGACCATCTTTCTGCAATATTGCCCAACTGATGAGAAGATTGTAGACATCTTCACCAAGAAATTTTCAAAAAAAAAGTTCACTTACCTCCATTGACTATTGGGGGTGAGTCCATCAAGGTGATAAACTACTTTTAGTGTTTAGCTTGAGGGGGGGTTTTTCCCACTGGGTTTTCCCTCTTTTCCTCACTTAGTTTGTGTTTGAGCATTTTTTCAGTTTCAATATTGTATAGGGTGACCTATGGCCTTAGTTGTCAGGGCCCTAGCATTTTTATGCATTTTATGTTTTCTACTCCTCCCGAGAATAGCTTAAGGGGGGCTGTTGGAGACATTTACCACCATACACACTCATTTTGGTCAATTTGGCTTACTTAAACCACTATCCTAAGTTTTATTGACTTAATTGACATTAGAGGAGTACTAGATGACATCAACAAGATCACACCCACGCCTACCTTTAGTAAAGGAGGCTAACTTATCCTTCTCCTACATTCGAGGAGGCTAATTGGAGCACTCCGGGGGTGATCTGAGTGTCATTAATGCCCCATATTACTAACTGATGGTTACAATCAGTTAAACAGAGTAGTGAAGGCACCTTCCTTCATTAAATTTATTATTTATTGATCATTTAATGAACTAGAGTCGACAGGGGTGCCTCCAACCACTTCTGATGGCCAGTTACACTTTAGTAAACCTCATCGGGGTTTATTGGAGTCATTGATGCACTACCACTTATTGGTTGGCTTGTAGCGACATGTGTCTGAGCTACTTTCAGTTAGACTCAGTCATTTATTGCACTCTGACTTCAGTTAGGGCTCAGTTGAGTGAATTAGGGTTTTGATCAGTGGTTAACTTGAGTGTTGACTATGGCTTACATTCAATTAAGCTAGACTCACTCATTCAATTTGAATGACCTCCTTGGGAATTCAAATTTCTTTGTCACTCATGCTTGCAGTATGATCATTTTATTGTATCATCATTCTTTCATTTGATTATACAGAGTGGCTACTCATTTTGTAGCACTATTACACTATTTTCATGCCTTATTGTTATTAATCTTTGATGAGACTGTGTTTTAGCCCCTAGATTACTGTGATAGATTAATAATATTAAGAGGAGGATAATCAATGGGGTATGATGTTGGATTTACGTAGTTAATAAATTTCCAAGACATCTAAACTGGAGAGGAGACGTATGTATCCCAAGAATAACTCTTCTGAAGTGGAACTATAAGCATGGTAAGAAATGTTTGTGTTATAAGTAGGGGTGTTGTTATCATCCCCACCAAGGTTTAAGTCTTTATAATTACATTATTCTCCTTGTGCTCATGTTTTCACTAGTTCTTTGAATGTAATTTTTCCGTGATTTTCATGGAACATACACTCCCACTCACATCCCCATAGTTTGAAGGTGACTTATGTTACGTGGTGATATTTTTCTTCCAATTGAATCTCATATTTTGTTGATAAAATGCATTCAATAAAAAATAGGTGTCACCAAGAAACACATAAGGATAATCCACAAACCCCTTTTAGGAGAAAAGACCCTAAGGATCAAACTATAGGAACAAATCCCCATTAACAACCCCTCTAGGGAGTTCACAACCATTATTAAAGTTAATTTTCTTCCCTTTACAAGATTTCATTCTGAAATGAAATGGAGCAGCATGAGCCCAACTAAACCAACTTAAAATACCACTCACAATATGAGGTCCCCATCATATTATTGTAGAGTGATCATCTCCCATGGTCAAAATAATTAGTAAATTAAAAATATAAATAAATAAAATAAAACAACACACTATTATAAGGTTCCATGTCATATTTGTTGGATATTGTATGCATCTTAGTGTTTAGATGGGAATCCATGCTCTATATGAAAAGGGAGTGGTATGCACCACCCTTAGTGTGCTATGCAGTCTTGGTATCATTCTCTGCAAATGTATCAATGGTGGAAAGGAAGAGAGATTCTTCCCACCTCAATCACCCAAAATTGGAAAGCCTTTATTGTGGCCTAATAACCGTTCATACACAGTTGAAAAGGGGAAACAATCATTTTCTCTTCCATGCTATGTTCCAAAGCAATTTGGAATGATTCCTCAGCACTAGCTGAGTTTCCTCCTTAGATTTTCCCATTTCTAGTATTCTAAACATTGTGCTAGTGAAACCCTCATACTTTTTTAGTTAGGAACTGTGTGGATAAAGAGGGAGGAATGTGCCTATCTTCCCCTATGCTAGTCATTCATGATAACTCTTGACTCTTGACTTGTGATTATTATAATGAAACATGACCCGTTATTCATACTTCTACCTCGTTTTTTATGAAATGAATGTGTTACACATTTCATAATCCATACAAATACAAGTAGTTCCCTTAAATTCATTTCCTAGATGTTATAGTTTCTTGGAAACCTTGTCATATTAAACAATTATGATTGTTAGAATAATAAGCCCATAGTTAGCTACCTTAGACATTAATTAATCCATTTTTTGTCTTATTTGCCTAGTTTCCATATTCCACCTTATGCAATTTGTCCTCCACATGTCCAAAGTGGTCAAACTTGCTAAAATTGAGTCATGGAGCACTTGGGAAACCACTTTGAATCAAATCTTCTTTATTCCTAGCCTTCCTAGCGCATATCTGCTTTTTCTGCTTTATTGCCTGCTTTTGCTGAGTTTTAAAGCAATTGGGAAAGTTTGACTAGGTGAAGTTAACTTGTTTTTTGTCCTCGTCCTCCTCCACTATTTTCTCCTAATAAAATCATGTATGAGTTGTCCTTCCATCATCTATTATCTTGCCTAATTTATTTTTCCAATTCATGAGCTCCTAGACAGATTTGGAAACTGCTTTATGCACCTATGGGAGATTTGCTTAGATTTAGTAAGCTTGCTTTTGACCAAACTCGAATGGAATCCCAATGCATTCAAATATATCATGTAATTATTTATCGTGGTAGCCTATGACTTCACAGGGTTGGCTATTTTACACTTATTCAATACAGATTAATGTTCTGCTCCATATTCAGTCTCCTTTGTGTGTAATTTCCATGTGTAATTGGCAATTTTTGTGAGGGTAACTGTGCTAAAAACCCGGGTTCAATTTCCACATGGTATCAAAGCCTTTGTATATTGATTTCTCTCCTTCCAATTTTTTATTTTAGGTTCAACATCATTGACTTGGAGCATTCTGCTGATTGAAGGGACAATTTTTGAGCTATGGATCAATCTCAGAAGATCATCTTGACTCCATTTAAATTCTTTGAATGGAAAGCAGAGATGGAGATACTGTTCAGAGTGAAAGACCTCTACAGAGTGACTATGGAAACAGAAGCATATCCCAATGTAGTTGTAGAGAAAATTAAATGGCACAACATGAGGGATGAGACCTATGGTCTCCTGTGTTCGAGCATATCCAGAGACCTCCCTTTCCATCTTGATGGATTAAAATCACCAAATGAAGTATTGGAGAAGCTTGTTGAGATTTTTGGTAAGACATATGAGATGAGGGGATATCAAAATGAAAATGAATTGATCTCCCTCAGTCCCAACAGCTTCGAATCCCTACAACTCTACTTTTCCAAGTTCAAATCCCTTGTTTTGCAGCTAAAATAGTGTGGAATCGAAAAGAAGGAGGAGCAACTAGTTTTGGCCATACTCTTGAAGCTTAGCCCTGACTATTCAGTGTTTTTCTTGACCTTCCATGCCACAAAGTTGATAGCTTGAGCCTGGAAAATGCCTAGCCTTGCAAATTCATGGAATCTCTCACACAAGAACAAGATAAATTGGTGATGATGGGCACCATCAAACCTTCCAAAGACCAATCTTTGGTTGCTGTAGATTCAAGGGTGGATTCAAAAGGCAAGAAGAAATATAATAAGCCACCTGAGCAAAAGAGAGATAAGAACAAGTCTCCAGAGGAGCCCCAAGGTTCCAAGAAGAACTTCCAGAAGAAGAAGAACAAAGGAGAAATGAGCAAGTGCGCATACTGTAGTAAGGGCAATCATCCTGAAAGCTCCTACATGAAGAAGCAAATTGACATGCTGACCCAACTCCTAGAGAATAATGGAATCTCCCTTCCTGATAGCTCAAAGAAGAGGGAAGGAGGATCAAATTTAGAAGACAGAGAGAGAGTTAATGCATTGGTTGCTGGAACATCAAGCTCACCTAGTTTCATCATTGATTCTGGAGCTTCAAGACATATGGTTTCGACCAAGGAGGCATTCACCTCACTTGACATGTCTAAAGGTCCACCAATTTTATTGGGAGATGACTCTCTCACTGAAATTTTGGGCAAAGGGAGGATTGATCTTGACCATGGTAAGTTCAGCAATGTATTGTATGTTCTAGGTCTTGCCTCTAACCTCTTATCACTGTATCAGATGACCCACATAGGGTCTCCAAAGAAGGTCATATTCTCCCCTGATGAAGTTGATATCACAGAGATCTCAAGTGGTAATGTCATTGCAAAAGGAATTGCAAATCACACTTCGAAGGTATACATGTTCTCGCCCTTCCTACCCTACTCAAACCCTGCTGCTTTTCTGATTCATGCTAATGAGGCAAGCAAGCTTTGACATGAAATATTTGGCCACCTTAAATAGAAGTATATTTCTGATCTTAGTGAAAAATAAATGGTGATAGGGTTACCAAAGATTAAGTTTTCCAAAGGAGTCTTTCAAGGTTGCATCTTAGGAAAACACCCAAAGCATAAATTTGAGAAAGCTAGTCATGAGAGAACCTCTACACCACTTGAGTTGATCCACAGTGATGTTGCTGGCCCATTTCCTCATATGTCAATGAGTCAGGCCAAATATGCATTGACATTCATAGATGAATTTTCCAGGTACTGCTGGGTTTACTTCCTAAAACACAAGTCTGAAGTTTTTGGCCTCTTCAAAGTCTTTAAGGCTTTGGTTGAAAACCATTCTGGGAGGAAACTCAAGGTCCTCAAATCTGAAAATGGTGGTGAGTATGTCAAGTCTGAGTTCATTCAATATTTTGTAGATGCAGCATTCTATCCCTTACACACCACAACAAAATGGCATTGCTGAGAGGAAGAACAGATCACTCAAAGAGATGGCAACCTGCATGATGGAGGCTAAGACCTTGCCACCAAAGTTTTACGCCGAAGCTATAAACTATGCATCCTATATCTAGAATAGGGTGCCTCATAAACATCTTTATGGTATGAATCCTTTTGAATCATGGAGTGGGCACAAGCCATATGTGACCCATTTCAGGATTTTTGGCTCAAGGGCTTAGGATAGAATTCCAACAGAAAAGAGGAAGGATTTGCAGCCCCAAAGACAAGAGTGTCTATTTGATGGGTACTCTAAAGATTCAAAAGGGTACAATATGATCAGTTTGAGCACAAAAAAATCCTTCATTGAAAGGAGTGTTCAGTTCCAAGAAGAGCCTTTAGCAGTAGTGGAAGTTGGAGAATCCTCTTCACCACCAGAACCATTGAATGTAAGTGAAGAGATAGTTGAGTTTGCTAATTATTATATTTCTGATAATGATGATTTAATTTCAGATCCTAATGTTCCTACAATACCAAAATGGGCAGCAAATACCATTCATGCAGCTGGAGAACTAGCTGGAAATCCTAATGATCCTAGGAGGACTAGATCTAAGTTTGAGAGTGCTCTGTATATGAAAGACCTTTTGTTTGCAGAGAAATGATGTCTGGTGGTTGAATCACACCCATAGACATATGAATATGTAGCACATGATCCAATATGGAAAACATCCATGAAACAAGAGTTCATCTCACTCCAGAAGAACAACACTTGGGAGCTAGTTGATCTTCCCCCAGGGAGGAAGCTAGTTTAGTGTAAGTGGGTTTACAAAACCAAGTTTGCTGCTGATGGTTAACCTTTGAAATATAAGACAATATTGGTAGCCAAGGGATACTCACAAGTACATGGCATATACTACAATGAGACCTTTGCACTAGTGGCAAAGATGGACTCCATCAGGATAGCCTTAGCCATTGCAGCTTCGAAGCAGTGGGAGGTACACCACATGGATGTGAAGTGTGCTTTCCTGAATGGAGATCGTACTGAAGAGATTTAAATGCAGCAGCCTCAACTATTTGATACTAATCCATCTCTTGTGTGCAGGCTAAAGGAACCATTGTATGGGCTTAAGCAAGCCCCCAAGGCTTGGTATGCCAAGATTGATGGCTTTTTGCTATGATTGAATTTTGTTTGATGCAAGTCAGATAATATTGTTTATTTAAAGCTGATTCATGGTTCTTTGATGATTATTTTCTTGTATGTAGATGACCTTCTCATTACAGGAAGCTCAAAGGATGAAATTGCCTCCTTGAAGGAAGCAATGAACCATGCATTCTCTATGACTGATTTGGGGTTATTGAGCCAATTCTTGGGGCTCGAGATTGCTCAAACCAAACATGAAATAAAATTACATCAGTCCAAGTATGCCTTGTATTTTCTGAACAAGTTCAACATGAAGGACTGCAAGCCAAGCAAGACTCCCTTCCTTTCAGGAGTTAAGCTTGAAGAAGCAGATTCTTCACCTATGGTAAATAATACACTATATAGGCAACTGATTGGGTGTTTGTTGTACCTTACACATAATCAACCTGATATTTATTATGCAGTAAGTGAGGCTTCAAGATACATGGAACAGCCTCATGAGATCCATTGGAGGGAAGCCAAAAGGATCCTTAACTTTGTTCAGGGAACAAGGACTCATGGGATCTTCTACAAAGCTAAATATGATCTTCATTTGATTGGGTTTACTGACAATGATTGGGTAGGTGAAAACATAGATTGAAATTCAACATCAGGATATGTGTTCATGCTTATTGAAGGACCACTAAGCTGGTCAAGCAAGAAATAGAGTGCCATTGCACTCTCATCTACAGAAGCAGAGTACAGAGGAGTTGTAAATGCAGCAACTCAATGTTTATGGTTGCAGGGGTTGCTTGGTGAGTGTGGCTTCGAATTAGAATACTCAAATACTATATATTGTGATAATCAAAGTACCATTCAAATCTGTAATGATCCAGTTTAGAGACAGAGAACCAAACACATTGAGATCCATATGCACTACATCAGACAGCTTGTGCATGATGGCACCATTCACCTACTCTTCTGTTCATCTTCAGAACAAGCAGCAGATACATTCACCAAATTTTTTTGTGAGAATACATTCAGAAATATCAAATCACTCCTAGGGATTGCTGATCATGCTGTGAAGCATGAGTGATGTCAATATTTTCAAATTTTGTTTTACTATCCATGTTTAAGGGAGAAATTTTCCCACTAGGTTTTTGCCTCTTTCCTTGGTTAAATGGACATGCAGTATGTAAAGGGTGACTAATCCTTGTTTCTAGTCCCTATAATTTTCTAATATTTTACTCATAAGTTAGGCTTAAAGGGGGGTGTTATAATAATCAACCCATAGTTAGCTACCTTATACATTAATTAATCCATTTTTTGGTCTTATTTGCCTAGTTTCCATATTCCACCTTATGCAAGTTGTCCTCCACATGTCCAAAGTGGTAAAAATGGATAAAATTGAGTCATGGAGCACTTGGGAAACCACTTGGAATCAAATCTGCTTTATTCTTGGCCTTCCTAGTGCATGTCTGCTTTTTCTGCTTTATTGCCTGCTTTTGCTGAGTTTTAAGGCAATTGGGAAAGTTTGACTAGGTGAAGTTAACTTGGTTTTTGTCCTCATCATCCTCCACTATTTTCTCCTAATAAAATCATGTATGAGTTGTCCTTCCATAATCTATTAGCTAGCCTAATTGATTTTTCCAATTCGTGAGCTCCTAGACAGATTTGAAAATTGCTTTATGCACCTATGGGGTATTTTCTTAGGTTTAGTAAGCCTGCTTTTGACCAAATTCGAATGGCATCCCAATGCATTTGAATATATCATGTAATTATTTATTGTGGTAGCCTATGACTTCACAGGGTTGTTTATTGTACACGTATTCAATACAAATTAGTTTTCTGCTCCATATTCAGTCTCCTTTGTGTGTAATTTGCATGTGTAATTGGCAATTTTTGTGAGTGTAATTGTTCTAACACCTGGGTTCAATTTCCACAATGATTTCCTTCTCGTCAATTATTGTCTTTAGGTTGCTTCCCTTGATGTCAAGGAATGTGTTTCGTTTTGTTAACCCTTGTTGTTCTTTCAACTTTGTAACTATTTGAACAAAATAATATGGTTAAGTTATAACATGAAATAATTATTTTCAAATTGAATTGGATTGTCAAATTTAAATAAAGTCTCTAAGGTGTGCATAGAAATTTAGACACTTTATTAATCATCCATCCATGTATCCCTTTAATTCCATCAAGGTGCGTTAATTTGATGGGAACCCTAGAGGAGAGAGGTGTATAGATGATGGAGTTATAATATAATTTTGTTTCTTTTGTTTTACTAGTTGTATTGTGAGAAGAAAGGTGCATTGTACAATCCAATATTAGGGAGATGTGTAATGTCCTTTTCTAACACTATCATGACACATGACATAAGTCATATTAATATAATATTAAAAAAAAATTAAAATAATCATAGATTTGTATGGATGAGACGTGCATCATACGTGCTTAGAAATCAAAATATTAAAAAAATTAAAATCCAGAAGTAAAATAGTACATTTACAAAAATAATACCAAGTATACACACCTCAATGTAGATATTTCTCAACTTGAGATTTTAATCATCAAAAGTGTTGCATCTCAATTTCCTTTTGATACCTCTTGGTGCTCAATAATTTCAGAGTTAAGATAGATATACCCCAGTGTAAATTACTGCAAAGGGATATACACAGTTACAAATAAATGTCTTCTTGTTTAATATTTGGTATACTTTGAAAATACATTTATAAGGTTACTCTTTCAGTTGGGGTTCCACTCCAAGAAAACATAGAAAGTAAAAATCCTAAAAATTAACTAGAAAATAGCAGGTCAGAATCCGAAATATTTATTTTACTAGAGTTATGTCTTGTTTCCAACACCTGTGAAAGTAGATGGAATCCAAAAGCATTCAAATTAATATTTATAATAGGAAACAAATTTATATCCATTCCACAACAATCTTGGTTCTTTACTTGCATAAGATAAGATAAGATAATTTTATTATTGTCCAACGAATGATCACTAAAGTAGGTCAAAGTGACTATTGAGTTCAAAATTATGTCAATACGAAGTGGGATCACTTAAATTACTCTAATGAAAAATAAGATGTAGAAAGTAGGGTATGAATTTAGTATAAATCCCAAATATCCAACTCTGAATATGGAGATTTGATCCAAAAGAGATTTACAAAGAGACTAGATCTAGGTTATGTGGTACAAATGGTACAAGCATGTCACCACTGGAACCATATATCCTATTATTTGAGTCCGAATGGATTCAATGGTATGTACAATTATATATTCAACAAAATAAAAATATTTACAAAGTTATTTTATTTTTAATATTATAAAATCCCAATATAGGTACACAATTTGGAACTACTAAACTAACAATAGTAAGGATCCACTCTAGGTATTTTCCATGTTGATAGTCAAAATTCGAATTGAAAAGCCAATAACTTTCATCAACTCATTGTAACACAACATGGGAGAGTGCGGAGTGAGCTTCAATTCTTGTGACACTCTATATTATATGAAAGTGTATTCCCTTAATCTTTTTGTACGAGTGTCAAGGTACAAACCCTATATGTAACTCATAATGTAAATATGGTTTCGTTGTATTCTATTGATAGTGGCATCAAGATAACCATGAATATTTAGCATTTAGAATAAAGGAATGCACAAAAAGATACATAAATTAGGGTTGATGCTTTAAAATATTTCTCATATTTATAGGGTATTTTGTTGGAATAATTCCCTTTGAAATTGTGATTAGGGATTGGATTAGGAATCTTCGGAACACTAGGTGGACTTGCACAACCATTAGACGCTTTGGAAAAATACTTGTTTTAGTTCACATTTAAAGGATACAAGCATGTCATCGAGGTGGTTATGTGGGGGCCTTGTAACCTTTTACATTGTAAGAAGGGTATGAGTTTTTCTTTGTCAATCAGTCTATAATAGCATTGTCATATTTAGGTCGAGTTTCTTGATCTTGCAATGTAGTTTTGGGATTTCTTGGGACACATATTATCGACTATTTGGCAGTTTATTTGCCTATAGTTATAATTTTTTTTCCTGCATCCTCAGAAGTGTATTTTCATTTTGATCACATATCCTAGGTTTTCAAAGAATAGGTCTTCATCATAGTTGGAAATAAGGTCATTAGGAAACTTGGTAGGTATATAAACCTTCTAAATGGTTGCATTTTGGTGTCAAAACGTTGACCATGGGATCAAGAACTATTTGTTTCCCTCCATATCTGATTCCTTAGATAAACCTTAAGGGTTAGAATTGGTCAACTAATGTCGATATAAAGGAAAAATAAGGAAGTGTGCAACATAATAGGGTTTTCCTTGGGTAAAAATTATAGAGGAGTAAAGGGTTTTTCTCTATTGTTTCATAAACCCCTTTGGATGAACCTTTTTTTCTTGAAAGTTGTTAATTTGTTGAAGTATAATTTTTTATTAAGTTGGGATGAAAGGTTGCAAATATTAAGTTTAATTCTCCCATAATGAGTATTCTAAATGGGTTTGGATGACATTATGTAACTATTCATTACAGGCATGCCCATTCAATGGTCATGCCCACATAAGTAGGAGTACTTATTCAATATTGGGACTTACTTTCATTCTAACAAAATCAAAATACAAAATTGCTTAATTTCCAAAATGATTATCTTTTACTGCGCTGTGTAAGTTGGTACTATAGTGAGTGAACTTAGAACTCCTCCAATAGTTCAAGATAGATCTGTGAGATTGTTTGGATAATTCCCTCAAATACATCAAGTTCAAAACCATATATTCAACATATCCTCTCTTGTTATAGATGAATCCTAATTATACATGTTGATGGAAGCATATTCCATCCTTATTAAGATATAGTTACATATGATCTTGGATAAACATTAATAACAAAACATACTCACCTTTATAAAACAAGGTGAGCCATGTTTTTGGAAACTAACTTGGTTATCCATACAGGTCAAGGATAATTATTAACATAAGATAGTAATGAACTAAGACACTAGCTTATTAGCTACCAAATAATACTTTCCAATATATTTTCCAAGAACAAAATCTTAATCAGCTACATGAATTGCAAGTTCTTCCATTAACCTATGAAACACTAACTTATCATATACATTTTTATTATTTCTATCACTACCTTCACATGTATATTTGAAATCTAGAGGGATGAGAGAGTGACCACTCTAAGTAGCAACTATAAGTATTGAAAAATATTTGCAGTACTTGTTGGAGACATTTACCATCATACACACTCTTTCGGTCAAATTGGCCTAGTTAAACCACTATCCTAAGTTTAATTGACATTAGTGGAGCATTAATTGCCATCATCTAGTCACACCCATGCCTACCTACAGTCAAGGAGGATAACTTATCCTTCTCCTACAGTCAAGGAGGATAACTAGAGCACTCCGGGGGTGATCTGAGTGATATTAATGCACCTAATTGCTAACTGGTGGTTACAATCAGTTCAACCAGTCATTTAGGGCACCTCCTCTCATTAAATATATTATTTAATGATTATTTATTATTATTTAATGATCTAGAGTCAACAAGGTGCCTCCACCAACTTCTGATGATCAGTTCAGCTTCAGTTAAGTTCATTGAAATCATGGAGCACTAGCACTTGATGATTGGATTGCTGTGACATGTGTTTGATCTCCTTTAGTTGAGATTCAGTCATTTATTGCACTCTAACTTCAGTTAGGGTTTGGTGAGTCAATTAGGGTTTTGGTTAAGTGGTTAACTGAGTGTGAACCAATGGTTGAGAGTCAGTTAAGCTAGAATCACTCACTGAATTCGAATTGTCTCCTTAGGTATTCGAATTCTTCATGGACTTAAGTTATTGCTTGACATTGGTATTGTAACCCTTTATTGTTTATTAAATATACAGAGAGGAAACCAATTCTGGTTCCGATTATTTCCAATTCATGAGTATTTGTTAATTATTCTTGTATGAGATTGATTCTTAGTTCCTAGATCATGTGCAAGAATTAATATGGTATCAGAGCATATGGCGGATCAAAGATCTATCTCTAAAAAAACAAGCTTTTTGACAGATTTCTCCATGAAATTTGAGCAATAGCTCAAAAATCCAGCACTGCACCAGAAGCCAAGGCTTACCACTTAATACCCCAAGTAAAGAACTTGTTGATCAAGCTTGCTTGATTGACTATGATGGGTGTGATGAAATCCTAAAATGTGCAGGCTATCCGACCTTACGGTGCCCCTTTTGTTTTGATTTGCAGGTTTTATCAGGTACAACTTCGAATGGACTCATCAATCCCTCTTCTCACCCCATTCACAAGCTATTCAGAATGGAAGTTGAAGATGATTGCATCTCTAAAGAGACGAGGTATCTATGAGGTGTCTATTGGACTTGGAAAAGAGTCTTATGAGAATGAGAATGACTGGCTAAATGACGGTGATAGATATTTTGGAGCAATATGTCTGACCCTTTCTCCTAGCTTGTACTACCTTGTTGATTCTCTTGAATACCCAAAGAATTTCTTGCCAATATTGGACAGAACCTTTGGCAAGCACAATGAGGATCATAATAATACTTTGGAGATCATATCCAGCACCACAAGAGTTCCTTACTCAAAATACTCAGCCTCTACTCTCTCTGATGAAGTTGTTCAAGATGAAGATGAAGCAGAATCTTCTACACAGTCAATTCAAATTGAAGAAAGTCTCCATGAAGTGACTCCTTCTCCTGATGCTCCATAAGTTCATGAGATCTCTGATATCTAATCTTCTCATATTGCTGAAACAGAAGAAGAAATTCGAATCTTTGATATTGAATAAAAATACTGCTGCACTTTCATGCAAACATTCACCGGTGATTTTCCTTTGAATTCTGTGCAAAATTTACTAGTAATTGCTTCCGAAAGTGAAGAGAAATTTGATTTTTCTCCCTCTAATGTTTCTGCTGGTGTGCAAATATGTAAAAAATTGGATATTTTGGAGGAAATATCAGATTATAAGAGTGACACATTTTCTCCCCATGATCTAGATCTTCTAGCAAAATCCTGTAGGATTGCATGCACCAAAATTCAGAATTTTGAAGAAGAAGAAAACTGTGCATCTACCGTCTCGGTTGACCATAATTTTGGATATGATATGAACCTTATTGGATATGATATGATATTATTTGGATCTGATCTGATATTTCTTGGTTCGAAATTTCAGGTTCATAAACCTTCAGTACTGCTTGTAGCTGTTCTCATCAACGGTGTGAAGAAACAAGTACCGCAAGTCTCCTACAAAACTGCTGCTGGGGATTTGATTTCATTTCACAGTTTTGGATCTCTTGTGAACTTATTTAGATCTGATTTAAATTCTTATATGATATTATTTTGTTCATATTTTAAAATCCAAGAGCTTTCAGCCATGCTTGTAGCTGTTCTTACCAATTCCGGTGTGAAAAATCAAGTACTGCAGTTCTTCTTCAATTTTGTTGCTGGGGATTTGGTGTTAGTTTCCTGTTATGAGGTTGCTGATATTTTATTTTGTGAATCATTAGATATTTATGAATCTATATAATATTATGGCTCTCAAGCATTCACTCTCCAGAGTCCCAGGGATTCTCTACCTTTGGTCACAAGCTCATCTCCTCACAGAACTAGTAGAGAGGAAGACATTATGCATTC
This sequence comes from Pseudotsuga menziesii, assembly GCA_001517045.1. Lineage (NCBI taxonomy): Eukaryota > Viridiplantae > Streptophyta > Pinopsida > Pinales > Pinaceae > Pseudotsuga > Pseudotsuga menziesii. Next base: position 81,311 of record LPNX010819136.1, read on the forward strand.
GCATGGACACTTGCTTCTAATATTTGGGGCTGATTTTACCACCAATGGTTTGCTGTTCAGGGCTGCAACATATAAGTTTCTTGAGTGTTCCACACATGGTTCAAATCCTCAAGAACCTTTGCTCTCTCTTCAGATGATTTCAGTTGCTCTACATGGGTCCAGTTTTCACCATGCAACTATTTATATTTCTGATCCAGTTGAGTGCATTGTTTTTCTTCCAAAGTGGAAGATTCATCTAGAAATATTCATTTATTTTGGATTCATAGGTTCACATGCACAATCTCAGGATGCTGCTGCATAGAAGAACCAATTCTTGATTTACTGCTTAGTTTGAGGGGGGGTATTTTTCCCATGAGGTTTTCCCCGTTTCTTTGGTTTTATTAAGCAGTTACTTTATTGTACAGGGTGACCTATGGCCTTAGTTTCCAGGGCCCTAGAATTTTATGCATCTATGTTTTCTAACTCTTCCTGAGTATAGCTTAAGGGGGGGTGTTGGAGACATTTACCATCATACACACTCTTTCGGTCAAATTGGCCTAGTTAAACCACTATCCTAAGTTTAATTGACATCAGTGGAGCATTAATTTCCATCATCCAGTCACACCCATGCCTACCTATAGTCGAGGAGGCTAACTTAGCCTTCTCCTACAGTCAAGGAGGCTAACTGGAGCACTCCGGGGGTGATCTGAGTGATATTAATGCACCTAATTTTTAACTGGTGGTTACAATCAGTTCAACCAGTTAGTTAGGGTGCCTCCTCTCATTAAATATATTATTTAATGATTATTTAATGATTATTTATTATTATTTAATGATCTGGAGTCAACAAGGCGCCTCCACCAACTTCTGATGATCAGTTCAGCTTCAGTTAACCTCATCGGTGTTCATTGAAGTCATGGAGCACTAGCACTTGATGATTGGATTGCTATGACATGTGTTTGATCTCCTTCAGTTGAGATTCAGTCATTTATTGCACTCTGAATTCAGTTAGGGTTTGGTGAGTCAATTAGGGTATTGGTTAAGTGGTTAACTGAGTGTGAACCAATGGTTGAGAGTCAGTTAAGCTAGACTCACTCACTGAATTTGAATTGTCTCCTTAGGTATTAGAACTCTTCATGGAGTTAAGCTATTAATCGACATTGGTATTGTGACCCTTTATTGTTTATTAAATATACAGAGAGGAAACCAATTCTGGTTCTGATTATTTCCAATTCATGAGTATTTGTTAATTATTCTTGTATGAGGTTGATTCTTAGTTTCTAGATCATGTGCAATAATTAATACAAGGATAAATCCCCTAGGATTTCTCTCTAGTGCAAAATGCAGGAAAAATAAACCATCAGTGAAATAAGATCAAACTGCAAAGCAACTACAAAAGGAAAAGGATAGGTTCCTTTCATAGGTTGCATTATATGTTTAGGGACTTATTGTGAGGAATATTCGTTTATATAATTGCTATCAATAGAATATATAGAAGAATATTTTTCTACATTGGCCTTAGGGTTCACCAATTTTGAATCCTTAATGTTACCTCCATGTTTCTTAGTAGACAAATTAACTGATTTGGTTACGTTTCCCATTGCGCCCAAAGTTTTAGAACCAACCAATTCCATCTCGTCCATGTCCATATTTACTGTGTTATTGCAATAATGATTTGAATTTTCACCAGAATGGAATAATGATGATGACCTAGATGTTGACCCACCTACTACTGTTATTATAGAGGAATCTATGTGAGTACACCTCAAAAAAATTTCAAACATAGAATGTGTTGTAGTACCTCAAAGAATCCTTTCACAAGCACTTGAATTTACATCCCAAACATACAAAACATCACTATGACCAGGATGAGCAGTAAGTTTCACACATAAAAAGGAGATATATCCTCTAACACCATCCCAAACCATCATATTTGGATAGCTAGGGTGTCTTGGAAACTGTATCTCAACTTTTAATATCTCAAGTGATGAAAGAGCCACACAAGCATCACCAGCAACAATAAGAAAAAATGTATCCATAGATAATAAGTACCAGGTGGTGGAAATAAAATATGGAGCACGTGTTTGAAAGGAAACAATGCATTATTAGTTGAAAGAGACAAGATTGTTACATATTCCATGATTCTCTTAGGAATAACTATTTGCATCATTGAATTTTCTAGTGGGATTATGTTAGTTCTTTAAGTACCAGCTAAAGAAGGATAATTGATTGGATCAACAAAAGTCATGGGTTATTTATGTGCATTTATAATTTTCCCAAAGTATTCCAATGCCTCCCTTTCATGACCTTTGGTATTTTTATTACCAAAAAATTTCATAAATTGAGAAGTGTTCCAAACTTGGGACCATCAATGAAAGAAGATCAAACTACAAAGAAACTACACAAGGAAAAGGACAGGTTCCTTTGATAGGTTTCATTCAATTTTAGAGACATATTTTGAGGAATATTGGTTTACATAACTACTATCAATAACATTTTCAAAATAATTTTCCATTGGGGTGGCCTTAGTGTTCACCAATTTAGACTTCTCAATATTCCCTCCACTTTTCTTAGTAGCAAAATTGACTGATTTGGTTGTGATTCCCATTGCACCTAAAGTTTCAGAACCGACCGATGTCATCCCATCCATGTTCAACTTTACTGTGTTATCATGATAACTATTTGAAGTTTCACTGAAATGGAATAGTGGTGATGATATATATGTTGACCCACCTACTACTTTTCTTGCAAAGCCATTTATGTGAATACACCTCAAAAAAATGTTAAACATAGAATGTGTTGTTGTACCTTAAAGGATAATTTCATGAGCACTTGAATTTACACCCCAAACATACAAAAAATCGCTATGACTAGCATGAGTAGTAAATTCCACAAATAATCAAGCAATATATCCTCTGACACCATCCTAAACTATCATATGTGGATAGCTAGGGTGTCTTGGAAACATTATCTCAACTTTTAATATCTTGAGAGATGAAAGAGCCACACAAGAATCACCAAAAACAATAAAAAAATATGCCCACGGACAATATGTACCAAGGGGTCGAAATAAAATAGGGAGTAGAGGTGTTTGAAAGGAAAGAATAAATTATTAGTTGAAAGAGGAAATATTGTTACATATTCCATGATACTCTTAGGAGTAACTACTTGCATCCTTGTATTTTTAAAGGGATTATGTCATTTCATTGAGTACCAAATAAAGAAGGATAATTGATTGGGTCTATGAAAGTCATGGCTTATTTATGTGTATTTATAGTTTGCCCAAATTATTCCAAGGCCTCCCTTTCACGACCATTGGTTATTTTCATACCAAATTTTTTTTAGAGTGTTTATCAACACCTATCAAGTGATATATGATCCCCCTTTTTGTCATTGGAGATTTTGTCTTTGGGTTCTCAACAATACTTGCATGTATTTGCATTACCGCTTTGTGCTTTTGTTCCATGATAGTAGGCCATCTATTTTATGCATAGTTTGAATATGAATTTATCATCGTTTTATAGGAGAGGCCTTTATGCTCCCACTTTATCAGACATTGTTGTACTTATCAGTCTCATTGACCTATATGATAGGAGTGGCCTTTATGCTTTCATTGTATCACACATTGTTGTACTTAATAGTCCCATTGACCTATATGTTGTCAGCTTTCGGACATTAATAAAATTATATTGTCTTAATTTTTCTTATCTTTTACTTTTGGATGAAAACAAGACTATGGTAGCTCATCCTTGGTCCTCGATTCCAAGTCTTAACACCTTAATTGGATATAACATAATAGGGAAACAAATTGTCGATGAAATTGAAAATGGGATCAATATTGTATCCATATCTCTATGTGGGATTTGTCTATTTCAATAGAAACACTCTAGGATAGAACCATGAAGGATGTGCTCTCTCAAGTTTCTAACAGACAGATACTGAACTTCTTGTTTGAGTAAAAATTCATTAACAAGATCAACATGGTTTAAGATATCACTTTATGGTGGACTTCAGTAACATATCTTCTTTGGAATTTTGGGTACAATATTTAGTAATTTATATTTTGAACAAAAGGGTCAAGGATCATAGATATTTGTAGAAACACTTTCAACACCAATTATTTTGATTGTTCTTTGAACAGAGTTCAAGTTGGCCTTCACCTGAAAGTGCAGAGTAATTGTTCTTTATTAGTGGAATGAATTAAGGGAGAAGAACCAGATGTTATATTCATCCTTATTGAAATAGGGGATGACATCAGTGCTTTGAAGGATCAATTGTAGGAATATTCCCTTCTAGGTGATCAAAATAAGTTTCTACTACTTGCATGCCACGGATCTATGTCTAGTATTGACAGAAAATTCATGGATGGTGAAAGTATGGGGAGTGTAGGACAATACCATTTTCCATATCAAGTAGATTGATAAGGGATATCTTGAAGTATTATGAGGGACAGTTTTATTTTTCCAAGGGGATATTCTCTTAGTATTGTTCCAAGCTTCTTTTGGAGGAACCCATTTGCATAATTTAAGATAGATTTTTTTGTTGTTGAGTACGAGTCTTGGATAGTCATTGAAACACCTAAATCCATTGTTTCTAGTATTTGATAGTCTCGAAAATTCCTAAATGTAGTAAATATGTTATGGTTTGAAAGGAAAATTTCCCACAGTTAATTGTAAACATGAAAACAACACTCATAACAAATGAGAAATTGTGGAGGAAATTTATAACTAGTAAAATGATCATTAGAACAGAGTTAAAAAGGGAAAGTAGAAATGATTTCCTAGGAGACATCCATAACTACCATAGAGGAATTAAGTATATAATTTTATTTGTGCCTCTCATGATGATACCTGATGTTGGCCATACAGATGATCCTATATCAGTTGGATATTTTATGAAAATGTATAAGCTAACAACATTTACTCTCTTTTTTGAGTGGCAACAAGATAGTGATTCAATTTCCTATTCTATAGGAGCATACTTTTTTTATGAATTTTATTCCCTTAAAGTTTGATGGAATGCTTAATTTCATACATGACTCATAAGGAATAAAAAATGGTTGTATTTCCCACACAACATGGGAATATCTCTTGTTTGGATTCCTGTTGGGTAAATTGGAGAAAATCAAGTCTAAAATACAGGCAGGGATTCCCCTTAAAAGAGCTAGTGACATATAATGTGGAGAGAGGAGGTGTTGCAGCTGCAACATTTTCCCAAAATTCCAAAAAAAATTCGGGACCCTCCTTTTGCTTATATTAGTTTGATTTTCTTCTTTGATTCGATGATTCTTCAGAAAGACTTTTCTAATTCTTGAAATGATCCACTGTTTGTTAAGCTTATCATTGCCTTTAATGCGTTTTCAAGTGTTTGAGTCGAAAGTTTATTTGCTTGCGCTCCCACCGTTGCGGAGAAATAATAAGCTTTAGCTTCGATATTTTTCTCCGATGCATTTTTGTCTCAATCGGCTGACTTTTGGTTTTCACATTGGAACATTTTTGTTCTAAGTTCTCCGCAGTTGCGGATAACAAAATTATGAAGCCTCCCAATAGTTACCCTGAATTTTCATTCCTGTTTGTTTTTCATCGATCCTTAAGTTTTGGGCTTCTAGCGTTGCGGCTGTAGAAAGCACTACCTGTCCAGTCAGTTAGTTGTTTTTTCCTCCGATCTAGACCTTTCCTATTGCGGACTGTCGTGTCCTTTATGATTCCGCCATTGCAGCTCCTTTTTCCGCTATCGTTCCGATGTTTAGTCTTGCGAGCTTCGACGTGTTATCATTTTCTCCCGGATGTCTCGGTGGTTCTCCTAGTTGTTTTTCCACCCGATGTTGCGGAAAGGGACGTTCTTGCGACCTCTGATCTTTTTTCTTTCACCATCCAATTTTTATCCTGCCACTTATAGTTGACCATATATATATATGGGGACAAGCATTTTGATTATTCTATTGCTTTTGACTGTTGTGTGTTGTTGTTCACTCGAGCTCACCAGACCCCCCGTTTTCGGTGTACCCACATTTCCAGGTGGCTCAACCGTGGAAGATGAACAGTCCTCTTCCCACCGGTTGCACAACAGTGCTAGGTAGGCTATATATGCAATTATCCCATTTCGTTCAAGCGTTTTGATGATTTTACCATGGTTAGGTTTTTTCACGGTCGTTTTCCCTTGACCCCATCATTTACATGCATATATAGTGGGGCTTGTAGCGTAGCTATTAGTGGGGGCATTTTTCGCACATGAGGTAGTTTTCCTCCCATGGCTGTTATGTTTTAGACCATGCGCTTGGTGGTTGGGGAGATTGGTGCAGACGGCTGTTACGCTGTGTGCATTAGTCTGCCCTGTATTATGATAGGTCAGTAGGAGAATTTTTTATGGCCTCTCTCTGTGAATTTTGGACTGGTTTCCCCTCTCATGTTGCCACATCCTCAAACCATGCATCATTTACCCCGCTGCTTCGAAGCGACCCAATTCACTGTCTGTTTCAAACCCGAGCCGGTTGGGGGTTGTATAACACCGCACGACCGTAGACGGACCATAGACGATGTACAGAAAATGTTTCTCATGAAAGCACACCATTAAAAAACTTAAATAAATTCCCCTGTTATTCCACGTAGCACGATGACCACGACGCCCACAGAGAGCCTGAATTTTCTTCATTTTAATGTAGATTTGATTCCCACTCGAGTTTTGTTGGCGAAACTATTTTTAGTATTAGATAGAAGTATTAGCATGCATATATTTTCTTCATTTAATTAATTTCTTCCTTGTTAAACATAGATGAGGTAGGACACTGTACATTGTTTGCAATTTATCTGGAAATGGCCTAACGATTATAATTTCATATATGATAGGAAGATTCCAAACTCAAAATGTCGAAGCGACAAAAGAAGAAGGTCCCTGTAGTTGAAGAGGATCCCGACGTGGAAGTTATCACCAAACCAAGTATATTTATGAGGACACCAAGTGTATAACTGGTGTAGAGCCTGAGTACCAATGGGAAGAAATTTATAGGTTAATCACACGCCGAGAGGTTCCTGATATGGGCTTGGAGGAAGAAGGCATATACTCCAATATATAAAGATCTTCACTAATGAAGATTTCCACAATACTAGAGCTCTTTCTGTGCTCTGAATCAATTGGGTGGATTCTACCCAGGGCAGATGTAACCACTATGATCCTTGAAAATGTTGACAAACAAGGCTATGCTGCCTATAGCCCAGGATATGTAGCCTTGGCCTACCACCTGCCAGAAGCATAAGTATTCCTAACTGACGATTGGCTGAGAAACATCAGAATGGACCTTGTTGAAACCCTCAAAAGAATGTTGTTGCGTGGAAGAAACTTCAAAACTAGGCCGATGGGAGAGTATGACACCGCAAGCTTAAGGACCCCATACAGGTTCATTGCCTTAATGCTCAACATAATTTTTGGAAGAGCGCATGGCAAGAGATTAAAATTGGAGTAGATGAAAATTATTTTTTATGTTGCAACCCAGGGGACCATTTTCAACTGGACCAACATAGTGTCAAATATTCTTTCACCCTGCTTAGCCTCAGCTTTGGGAGGAGTGTCCCAAAAGAGGTCATAATTTTATATGATTTCCATACTCGTTGATTGTATACTGTGCAATCAACCTTTCCCTGGCCTAAGGTGCATCTGGGATAGGGAGAGGATGGCTGTTTAATCTGCATACAAGCCACTATGGGCTCACAAGTACCACAGTCATTACAGGGAAGTCTGTGAATACTTTATCATGCCATTGTACACTGTCATTTTCCTGAAAGAATGTGACTGCATGTCAGAAGAAGCATTGCAGGTAATTGAAGAATATGTGTATTATTATCTAACTAAGGATGGCCTTTACTTCAGGATGTTTGTAGGGATCTAGAGCACCCTCCCTACTACCCAAATATGCCGCAGACTATATCATTCATAAAGAGGCAGTTAGGAAATTCTTCCTGGATGGCATAGGAAGCTTTTTATTTGAACATAAGAAGGCTGCCTATCCCCCTTTGCCTTTCAAGTTAGGGAGTTATAAGTTTACCAGAGTAAAGAAAGCAGATGATTTTGTGGAAGAGTTGGATAGGTTTCATTTTGGTGAAATTCCCTTTCATAGGAATGACTCCCACCACAAAGTGGCTGAACACTGCAAAGAGAAAAACGTCCATTTCGAATATACTCACCATTGGGACAGAGAAGAGTCTATCTTCCGCAGTGCATTGAACATGATAGCCTTGAGAAAAAGGTTCAAAAAGAATATCACCACCAAAGGTGGGAAGGAGTAGGATGAACAAGCAAAAGTCGATGAAGAATCCAGGAGAAGAAACAAAGAATCCCAAAGGCTAGCCCAAGAAGCTGAAGGGTGGCTAAAGGGAGAAGAAGAAGAAAAAAGAAGAGCTGCACAAGAGGCAGCCAAGAAAGCAGAAGAAGAGGCCAGACTTGAAGAAGAAGAAAGAAAAAGGAAGCTGGATGAGGAGCTTCAGAAATAAGAGGCAGAGAGGCTGAAGCTGACCCCGACAATGATAGAACAGGTAGCCTCTGACGTAGCTAACATTCAGGCCCAGGACGTGGAGAACCCAGATGTTTAAAACCTAGAAGTACCTACTGTCAGCACAGTTGGACAGTCTATGATCCCCACACTTAGACTGGTCCCATTTGAACAAAAGATAGGGGAAGAAGTCCCTGATTTTAATACTATCTTCTATGATAGGGAAAAGAAAAGGATATTGAAAAGGACGGAAAAGAAAGTCGAAACTGGAGGTCTGTCCGGGAAGATGATAACTTATACTACTGTTGTATATGGAACAAACCGAGATCCCAGATTTACTATTAGGGCAGGAGATACATTGATCCATGCTTCAGAGGATAATGTAGACAAAATAATGATAGATCTGGAGAAATCTAAAAATTCGTCTTCTCAACTGAAAGACACATTAAGAAAGGAAAGAGAAGAAAGCAACAAGTTGAAGAGGAAATATGAAGACATACAAAGAGAGGTGAGGTCTTCAAAGGATGAACTACGGGTTCTCCAGGGAGAAAGGAGGTCTATGGAAACTGCACAAGAGTGTCTGGAGAGAGTGCAGCAAGAGTATCAAAAGTTAAAGGTGGAAAGAGAGCAGCTGCAAGGAAAGATAGTAGATCTAGAGCTGCAAAACACCACCTTGGAGGCGAATGAAAGGCAATATCGAGAATAGGAGGCAAAGCTTCAAGAGCAGATCACCTCTTTGAAAGTGGCTTTGAAGGAAGCCACTGAACAACAGGTTGATCTCCAGCCTTTCAAAGATCATGTGTTAGCACAGAAATCCAAGATGTTGCAATTGCAGATGGCCATTGAAGAAGAAAGATGCAAGGTTTTGCAAATAGATGGTCGGTTGGAGGAGATTTTGGAGACCTCCTCATATTTTGTTGATAGATCGCAGGACATCCTCGAGGTCCTAACAGCAAGGATGGCAAGGCTAGAGAATGATGAGGAAACTCCTGCAGAGCTACCCTCGAAAGACAGACAGGCCCTAAAGCAGGATTATGAATTATTAGAGTTTGCTATCAACACAGCCGAGGAATTAAAAAAGGCTGTTAGAAAGATGAAAGGAGCATGTATAGAGTTTTTTAGAAGGCTCCTAATTACCTATAACCGGTGCCAAGTAGAAGCTGAGCAAAGACTTGAGGATTTTCCGGACCACAACTTGTTTGTGGAAACTTTGCAGAAAAGGTACGAAGAAGAGGAGAGCAAAATACAACACATTAAAGCTCTCGATGATCAGACCTTAAGGAATGAGGTAGATCATTATGCGGTCAGCACGCAGCTATTAGAAGATCATCTTCATTTGAGTGCATCCAGAATTGAAGCCATCAAGAGCCACGCTGCGAAATTTGAGATAAAAATTCGTTTTTTGGAACCTTCTGAGTATGAAGGCATCGCCTCAGAGGCTTTAGCTTGGAAGAAGTTTCTAAATGCTCAAGAGGGGCCCTCCTCATGAATGATGGTCCATTTTTTAATATGTAACAATGTTGTAAACACTTTATGAAAATGAAATTTTGGGAGGTGAAGAGTTGGGGAAGCCCAAAGGTTATTCGTGGGAAGCCCAACAGTCTTCTTCTTTTTTTATAAATATAGAGGACTTAGAAGAACAAAGGGCTTTTTCCCAGTAAGACAAGTAAAGAGCTATTGTAAGAAGAACTACTTTTTTTCGCAATAAAGAATTATTGTTTTCCTGTTGGAGAAATTTTGGTGGGACATTCAAATGTTATGCTATGGATTGGTGGAAGATGAACTATTTTGTTTTCCAGCTTTTGGTCCATTAAATGTGACATCGTTCTAACTCTTAGGGCCTATGTTCTTGTTTGAATGAATTCTAGTTTATTTTGTGAAATTACCACCATGAGTAATGAATGTTGTCCATAAGCAATTGGCTATCTGATTGTTTACACATCTTTAATAGTTCATGTGTTGTGGGAAGGAATATCAGCTATATCTAGTTTCTCTTTATAATGCATGTACAATATATATTACTCATTGATAAGTTACATTTCAGCTCCCCAGGGATAGATAGATAGATAGATAGTTGAATTTACTTTATTTTTGTGTATGTGATTTAGATGCTTGCGAGTTCTAAGACGAAAGGTAAGAACCTGCGCATCACTTTGTGACTACTCCCTGCATCCTTATCACCCTGCATGTTAATTAGGCACGTGCATCTCATAACTTAAGTCAAAATACAAAAATATATACGGTGGACCGGGCCACAACCGGTAAATCCTTTTGTTACTTGACCTATGGTAGCCGGACCGCAAAACGGACGGATTCCCTTCACCAAACAGTCACGGGCTAGTTGGGAACATTGACTGGGGAGAATCCCTAGCTATTGTTTCCTGCGAATTTCGAGGCCTCAACAGTTTCTAGCGCTAGAAGGAGGGCCACCAGTGCAGGGCTGGCCGTGGAAACCTATTTTCCCGAGATTACCCCACCAGCAGATATTTGGAATCTTTTGACCTAACCCAAGTACTTACAGGATTTGGTTCTGCCTTTGAAGCAAGTAAGCCTGGTTTCACCTTATGTTGCTCATTTCTTAGACTTTTGTTCTTTCACCTTTGCTCATGGCTGGTATAAATTGTGAACCAGCCCAACCTACCGCCGGCTTGGAGAGCTAGATCATCTTTGAACCTAACACCTCCATTGCATCACCTACCTCAAGCTTTTGAGAAGCTGCTGCCTAAGTTTGATCCCGATGAAAATATTTCTGTAGATGACCACTTGCAAAGTTTTAATTTAGCAATAGAAGGGTTAAGGGCTAGGGAGTACGAATATGTGGTTTGTATATTGTTCCTGCATACCCTTAAAGGAACAACAGCATCCTGGTATTTTGGTTTGCCTGCAAACTCTATTCCAGATTGGGATACTTTCGAAATGGTTTTTAGAAGTAAGTACGCAGCTCAAAAGACACATGCCTCTCTAATGAAAGGTCTTGGTTTGTTAAATAAAGAAAAGAACAAGAAGGTACGTCACTTTACTCAAATATTTTCAACATACCTAAAGAACTTTTCTGAAACTGACAGACCCTCAAACAAGGTCCTAATTGAATATTATACCTCAGCCCTAGGACCCGAGCTGGCCATGTTTTCCAAAATGAAAGACAAACCTACGTTGGTTGAGACTTATGAAGAAGCAGAAAGGGTATAGGATGAAAAGGAAAGTATAGAAGACTATCCCGAGCTACCTGAGGAAAAAACTGCCGGAAAAAGAGCTTTATTGCTGTCTAAACCTAAAGAGGAGCACTCACGTGATTTTGAGGGAATGCTAAAAATGATTCAAAAACTCTCCAACCAAATAATAGACCTGGAGAAAGAAAGGGAAGTTCAGAATAATTATAAACCCTACTACCAAAAAGGGGAGGATAACAACCAATTGAAAATCCCTCCACCTAATTCAGCACCAATTAATGTAACAGATGTTGGGGGCGACAATTTCTGCACTTTTCACCAACAACCTCATTCTGAAAAGAAGTGTCCTCAATGGTTAAATTCAATGACATTAGTAATGAATCAGCTGTTGGAATATAAATTGACTAAAGACAGTGGTAGAGAAGAAAAGAATAACCAGACCATAGATAAACAAGATAATGATACCATGTTTTTATGGGATGGTGTCTCGCTTTTCAACACAGAAGAGAGCAATCCTAAATCTGAATACACACCTACAACAACAAAAGACATGGATCTGATAATTAAAGATAATGCAACAATTTCAAAGATTAAGAGGTTGCAAACGAATTTCAAGAGACAGATAAATGCCAGTGTTCAAGATAAAACACCTTAATTCACTACGGTCAACCAGGAAACAGAACAAATCAACGAGCATGTCAAACTTACGGGAGGACAGGTAGATGTTGATGAAGGAAACAATGAAGAAATTGAGGAGCTTAAAGAAGATGTGCCCATTAAAAACCAGCCTGGAGAAGAAGACATCGAACCAAGTTGGGAAGAAAAAGCTAAAACTCCACCTTTTCTTTTAACTCTAGAAGTACTGAATTGTAATGTGCATAATTGCTTGGTAGATTCTGGATCATCGGTAAATGTTATGCCACTTGGATTTTGCAAAAGGATTAACGGGTAGACAGAGCCCATAGACTAGGAGATAGTGAAACTAGATAGAACAAGTGTCAAAGTAGTGGGAGAATGAAGAATGTTCTCATACGCTTATCTGCAAATAACAAGATATGTCAATTTATTGACATTATGGTGGCTGACATACCGGATGGATATGGTCTTATTCTTAACCGAGATTGGTCTGCCAGGTTAAGGGTTATTTTTCTTTAGACTGGTCTAATTTATGGTTACCCCATAAGGGTATCCCAAATCAGATCAAAATTTTGAGAGAACCTTACATGAAACATACTATCACAAAGCTGGGGGAAGGAAACAAATATGCTGATTCTTTCCTGGGAAATTATCTAACAGAGCTTGAACTAAGGTATCATGCCACAGGAAAAGCCAGTTCTATGATTAACACTCAGCCTGATCTCCTTCAACTTCCTCAGGCTGATAAGGAGGACTGTAGATTAGTAGACATGGTTTCAATTTCAAAAATAGCACAGTTAGACCATGGGTAGGTTTTGACCTACACTACAGCCTAGCCCTTTGACTCATTAGATTGAAGAATTTTTTAAGGGTGGGCACACTTTTCTTTCTTTTTCGCTTTGTACATAAATAAATTGATGTTTTTTTCATTTGGTTTAATACTTTGATGCTGTTTTCTTTTGCTAGTTATTTTGGTTTTGAATAAAGAGGCAAACTTTTGGTTGCAATGGAAACATCATGGTTCTCAATTAATTGAAATCTTAAGCAAGAGACGGTGCATTTAACCAATAGAATATCTTCTATTCGGAAGTGTTCCTAATTGGCCATGCATTCATTGCAGTCCTACTTAACCCCTTGTAAATAACTCAGAATTAAGAGGTCTGGAATACTATTTTGAGGCTCCATCCATTTCACATTTAAGATGTCCAAGGGAGTGATGGTGAAGGACCCACGGAGAGAAAGCAAGATAAACAGTTTACTATATACAAATGATCCCATGCCATGGTTTCAGAAAATCCTAAAGGCTATCAAGAGTCAAAACTCCTTAAAGAAACAATGCATATCAAAGAAAAATATCAAAAGCTTGAATTACAAATTGCCAAAAGTTCTTCTCCGTCCGTGAGATGAAAAGTAAATTCTTCTCTCACACAAAAGGACACTATGGATAGAAGATCCTGAATAAAATTCAGAAAGAGAGGCAGATGGAGGACTCAAAAGAACTAAAGTTCAAATGGCACAAAAGTGCAGTTGGCATGGGAATGAGGAACAAAAGAATAGTGTTGTTTACCGTCTGTTACGATCCTGTGGTGTCCAAGATAGAAACTACCTAAGGATAGGGGTTAAATATATCTCACTTATTAGGCCTCAAAAGAGTTATCTAGACTTGCAAATATTTTGAGTATCTCACTACCCACAGAATGAACTGCTTCTATATGATTTAAATGCATGGTTAGCCAACTTAAGAATACAAGCATCTAGAAGAATTCAATTTTTGAGCCAAACAGTATTTTACTAAGAGGAAGTTAAGTAAAAAATATAGGGTTCACCAGGTAGTCGCCAATTCTTGCAGCTACAACATTTTCCCAAAATTCCAAAAAAATTTCGGGACCCTCCTTTTGCTTATATTAGTTTGATTTTCTTCTTTGATTTGATGATTCTTCAGAAAGAATTTTCTAATGCTTGAAATGATCCACTGTTTGTTAAGCTTATCATTGCCTTTAATGTGTTTTCAAGTGTTTGAGTCGGAAGTTTATTTGCTTGCGCTCCCGCCGTTGCGGAGAAATAATAAGCTTTAGCTTTGATATTTTTCTCCGATGCATTTTTGTCTCAATCGGCTGACTTTTGGTTTTCACATCGGAACATTTTTTTTCTAAGTTCTCCGCAGTTGCGAATGACAAATTATGAAGCCTCCCAATAGTTACCCTGAATTTTCATTCCCTCTTTGTTTTTCGTCGATCCTTAAGTTTTGGGCTTCCGCCATTGTTGCTGCAGAAAGCACTACCTTTCTGGTCAGTTAGTTGTTTTTTCCTCCGATCTAGACCTTTCCTATTGTGGGATGTCGTGTCCTTTATGATTCCACCGTTGCGGCTCCTTCTTCCACTATCGCTCCGACGTTTAGTCTTGCGAGCTCTAACACATTATCATTTTCTCCCAGATGTCTCGGCGGTTCTCCTAGTTGTTTTTCCACCTGACGTTGTGGAAGGGGACATTCTTGCGACCTCCAATATTTTTGCTTCCGCTGTCCGATTTTTATCCCACCGCTTATAGTTGACCATATATATATATATATATATATATATGGGGATGAGCATTTTGATTATTCTATTGCTTTTGACTATCGTGCACTATCATTGTCGTGTGCTGTCATTCGCTCGAGCTCACCAAACCCCCCATTGTCGATGTACCCATGTTTCCAGGTGGCTCAAGCATGGAAGCTTAATAGTCCTCTTCCTGTCGATTTTGCAGCAGTGCCAGGTAGGCTCTATATGCAATTATATCGTTCCGTTCAAGCGTTTTGATGATTGTTCCATGGTTAGGTTTTTTCACAACTGATTTCCCTTGACCCCATCATTTACATGCATATATAGTGGGGCTTGTAGCGTAGCTGTTAGTGGGGGAATTTTTGGCACACAGGGTAGTTTTCCCCCCATGGCTTTTATGTTTTAGACCCTATGCTTGGTGGTTGGGGAGATTGGTGCAGATGACCGTTACGCTGTCTGTACCAGTCTTCCCTGTATTATGATAGGTCGGTATGAGAATTTTTTATGGCCTCTCTCTATGAATTTTGGACTGGTTTCCCCTCTCATGTTGCCGCTTCCTCAAACCATGCTACGTTTACCCCGCTGCTTCGAAGCGACCCGGTTCACGGTCAGTTTCGAACCTGAGCCAGTTGGGGGTTGTATAACACCGCATAACCGTAGACGGACCATAGACGATGCACAGACAGTGTTTCTCCTGAAATCACACCGTTAAAAAAATGGAATAAATTCCCCTGTTATTCCACACAGCGTAATGATCATGGCGCCCACAGAGAGCTTGAAGTTTCTTCATTTTAATGTAGATTTTCTTCCCACTTGAGTTTTGTTGGTGGAACTGTTTTTAGTATTAGATAGAAGTATTAGCCTACACATATTTTCTACATTTAATTAATTTCCTCCTTGTTAAATACAGATGAGGTAGGACACTGTACGTTGTTTGCAATTTATCCAGAAATGGCCTAATGATTATAATTTCATATATGACATGAAGATTCCGAACTCAAAATGTCGAAGCGACAAAAGAAGAAGGTCCCTGTAGTCAAAGAGGATCCCAACATGGAAGTTATCACCAAAACCGAGTATATTTATGAGGACACCAAGTGTATAACTAGTGTAGAGCCTGAGTACCAATGGGGAGACATTTGTAGGTTGATCACGTGTCGAGAGGTGCCTGATATGGGCTTGGAGGAAGAAGGCATATACTCCAATATAGAAAGATCTTCACTGATGAAGATTGCCACAAGACCAGATCTCTTTCCATGCTCTGAAGTAATTGGGTGGATTCTTCCTAGGGAATATGTAACCCCTATGATCCTTGAAAATGTTGATAGACAAGGCTATGCTGCCTATAGCCCAAGATATGTAGCCTTGACCTACCACCTGCTAGAAGCACAAGTATTCCTAACTGACGATTGGCTGAGAAACATCAGAATGGACCTTGTTGAAACCCTCAAAAGAATGTTGCTTCCTGGAAGAAACTTCAGAACCAGGCCGACGGGAGAGTATGACACCGCGAGCTTAAGGACCCCGTACAGGTTCATTTCCTTAATGCTCAACAGAATTTTTGGAAGAGTGCATGGAAAGAGCTTCAAATTGGAGTGGATGCCAATTATTTTTTATGTCATGACCCATGGGACCATTTTCAATTGGGCCAACATAGTGTCAAATAGTCTTTCAACCTGCTTAGCCTCAACTTTGGGAGGAGTGTCCCAAAAGAGGTCAGAATTTTATATGATTTCCATACTCGTTGATTGTATACTGTGCAATCAACCTTTCCCCGGCCTAAGGTGCATCTGGGATAGGGAGAGGATGCCTGTTTACTCTGCATACAAGCCACTGTGGGCTCACAAGTACCAGAGTCATTACAAGGAAGTCTGTGAATACTTTATCATGCCATTGTACACCCTCATTTTCCTAAAAGAATGTGACTACATGTCAGAAGAAGCATTGCAGGTAATTGAAGAATATGCAGATTATTATCTAACTGAGGATGGCCTTTACTTTAGGATGTTTGGAGGCTCCAGAGCACCCTCCCTACTACCCAAATATTCCACAGAATACATCATTCATAAAGAGGCAGTTAGGCGAGTCTTCCTGGATGGCATAGGAAGCTTTTTATTTGAACATAAGAAGGCTACCTATCCCCCTTTGCCTTTCAAGTTAGGGAGTTATAAGTTTACCAAAGTAAAGAAATCAGATGAGTTTGTGGAAGAGTTGGATAGGTTTCATTTTGTTGAAATTCCCTTTCACAGGAATGACTCCCACCACAAAGTGGCTGAACACTGCAAAGAGAACAACGTCCATTTCGAATATACTCACCATTGGGATAGAGAATAGTCCGTCTTCCGCAGTGCATTGAACATGACAACCTTGAGAAAAATGTTCAAAAAGAAGATCACCACCAAAGGTGGGAAGGGGCGGGATGAACAAGCAAAAGTCGATGAAGAAGCCAGGAGAAGAAACAAAGAAGCCCAAAGGCTAGCCCAAGAAGATGAAGGGTGGCTAAAGGGAGAAGAAGAAGAAAAAATAAGAGTCGCACAAGAGGCAGCCAGGAAAGAAGAAGAAGAGGCCAAACTTGAAGAAGAAGAAAGAAAAAGGAAGCTAGATGAGGAGCTTCATAAACAAGAGGCAGAGAGGCTGAAGCTGACCTAGACAATGACAGAACAGGAAGCCTCTGACGTAGCTGACATTTAGGCCTAGGACATGGAGAACCCAGATGTTCAGGATCCAGAAGTACCTGCTGTCAGCATAGCTGGACATTCTATGGTCCCCACACTTAGACTGGTCCCATTTGAATAGAAGCTAGGGGAAGAAGTCCCTGATTTTAATACTATCTTCTATGACAGGGAAAAGAAAAGGATAGTGAAAAGGACGGAAACGAAAGTCAAAACCTGAGGTCTGTCCGGGAAGATGATAACTGATACTACCGTTGTATATGGAATAGACCGAGATCCTAGATTTACTATTAGGGCAAGAGCTGCATTGATCCACGCTTTGGAGGATAATGTAGACAAAATAATGATAGATCTGGAGCAATCTAAAAAGTCTTCTTCTCAACTGAAAGACACATTAAGAAAGGAAAGAGAAGAAAGCAACAAGTTGAAGAGGAAATATGAAGACATGCAAAGAGAGGTGAGGTCTTCAAAGGATGAACTGCGGGTTCTCCAGGAAGAAAGGTGGTCTATGGAAACTGCACAATAGTGTCTGGAGAGAGTACAGCAAGAGTATCAAGAGTTACAGACAGAAAAGGAGCAGCTGCAAGGAAAGATAGCAGATCTAGAGCTGCAAAACACCACCTTGGAGGCGAATGAAAGGCAATCTCGAGAACAAGAGGCAAAGCTTCAAGAGCAGATCACCTCTCTGATAGTAGCTTTGAAGGAAGCCACCGAACAACAGGTTGATCTCTATCCTTTCAAATATCATGTGTTGGCACAGAAAGCCAAGATGTTGCAATTGCAGATGGCCATTGAAAAAGAAAGATGCAAGGTTTTGCAAATAGATGGTCGGTTGGAGGAGATTTTGGAGACCTCCTCGTATTTTGTTGATAGATCGCAGGACATCCTAGAGGTCCAGACAGCAAGGATGGAAAGGTTAGAGAATGATGAGGAAACTCCTTCAGAGCTACCCTCGAAAGACAGACAGGCCCTAAAGCAGGATTACGACTTATTAGAGTTTTCTATCAACTCAGCCGAGGAATTCAAAAAGGCTATTAGAAAGATGAATGGAGCATGTACAGACTTTTTCAGAAGGCTCCTAATTACCTATAACCGGTGCCAAGAAGAAGCTGAGCAGAGACTAGAGTATTTTCTAGACCACAACTTGTTTGTGGAAACTTTGCAGAAAAGGTACCAAGAAGAGGAGAGAAAAATAAAGCACGTTAAATCTCTCGATGATCATACCTTAAGGAATGAGGTAGATCATTCCACAGTTAGCACACAGCTATTAGAAGATCAGATTCATTTGAGTGCAGCCAGAATTGAATCCATAAAGAACCAGGCTGTGAAATTTGAGATAAACATTCATTTTTTGGAACCTTCTGAGTACGAAGGCATCGCCTTAGAGGCTTTAGCTTGGAAGAAGTTTCTAAATGCTCAAGAGGGGCCCTCCTCATGAATGATGGTCCATTTTTGTAAATGTAACAATGTTGTAAACACTTTATGAAAATGAAATTTTGGGAGGTGAAGAGTTGGGGAAGCCCAAAGGTTATTCGTGGGAAGCCCAATAGTCTTCTTCTTTTTGTATAAATATAGAGGACTTAGAAGAACAAAGGGATTTTTCCTAGTAACACAAGTAAAGAGCTATTGTAAGAAGAACTACTTTTTTTTGTAATAAAGAATTATTGTTTTCCTGTCGAAGAAATTTTGGTGGGACATTCAAATGTTATGCTATGGATTGGTGGAAGATGAACTATTTCATTTTCTACCTTTTGGTCCATTAACTGTGAGATCGTTCTAACTCTTAGGGCCTATGTTCTTGTTTGAATGATTTCTGGTTTATTTTGTGAAATTACCACCATGAGTAATGAATGTTGTCCATAAGCAATTGGCTATCTGATTGTTTACATATCTTTAATAGTTTATGTGTTGTGGGAAGGAATATCAACTATCTGTAGTTTCTCTTTATAATGCATGTACAATATACATTACTCATTGATAAGTTACATTTCAGCTCCTCTGGGATAGATAGATAGATAGATAGATAGATATATAGATAGTTAAATTTACTTTATTTTTGTGTATGTGATTTAGATGCTTGAGAGTTCTAAGATGAAAGGTAAGAACCTGTGCATCACTTTGTGACTACTCCTTGCATCCTTATCACCTTGCATGTTAATTAGGCACATGCATCTCATAACTTAAGTCAAAATACAAAAATATATACGGTGGACCGGGCCACAACCGGTAAACCCTTTTGTTACTTGACCTACGATAGCTGGACCACAAACCGAATGGATTCCCTTCACCAAAAAGTCACGGGCTAGTTGGGAACATTGACTGGGGAGAATCCCTAGCTGTTGTTGCCTGCGAATTTCCAGGCCTCAACAAGAGGCGATAGCTTGGAGGATTAGTCATTTGAATAGAGTCCTATTCTTTCAAAAAAAATAAAGGTGTTATTTCCATCATTATGAGGGTGTATTCATGTCACAATTAGGCATAATTTATGGCATATTATAGCAAACAAGTTAATGCATGTGTGAGGATGCTGCAAGAGAGATTATAGCATGCAATTTTTACCATATTGATAAAGTAGTGATAAAACAAAATTGAAATTATGGTTATGATTCCTGTAAATGATTATGGTTCTAAGTCTTGAGTTGATATGAGAAAAATGTCAATTTTATTGGAAAGCCCCGGTTTCGAACCGCTGGTATTAAATTGTACATGATGTATGTATTGCATTGAGATCATGACATGGAGATTAGGCCAAGGCCCTGTCATTAATCTGATGTTTTGTATAGGTGATCAAGGTTGATACCTATAACTGATTGTGCTAAGTCAAGCACATTATATATTTTTGATATATCATGTAACTATACAAATTAATAAAATACTACTGCTAGATATGGAATTGCAACATAAAAGAGACGGGGGCATGATTCCATAAGGGATAGGGAGGGAAGTTAGTCAAACTCCTGATCCAATAGGGTGTGACTAGATGTCAATGGGGAAACAAATATATCCTCAGTTACCTTTTTTCCTCTGTCCTCAATCATTAATTTCTTCCAAAAGTTGGTTGAGGCAATTAATGCCTTGGCGGTCTAATGGTTTCAATGAGAAAGCCTGCAAGTCTGTAGTTCTATAGCTTGGGAGGCCACATTCTTTCTTTTGCAGCAAGTAAACCCACATGGGAATGTGTGCCCATTCCATCATCCCTGAGTCGCGCTAGATGTTGGATTCATTCACACTATTTGTGGAGCCTACTAAGGGAGAGTTATTTTTCTTTTCACGTGCACTATGCATTCATCCTGTTGGAAGAACCATTTTTCATTCTAGGTTGTTCACCTGTTGGTTACCATCCTCAGCCACATAGAGGTTCAATGGTATCTTTTCTTTTCTGAGTGAATGAGAAGTGGAAATCACTCGATTTGATGAGAAATTTTGATCATCTATGGTTTCCACAGTCACTGTTGTCGAATGGTCCCCTCTGTCATAGAGTGAGCATAAGTCTGTTTTGTTGTGTTACACTACGGTTGTTGTGTTTTGCACCCTTAGTTTAGGGTTTGAATTATATACAAGCTTGAGGATTGGAAGAGAACAGGAACGGGCTTGATAACCTAGTCCAGAGAGGAACCTTAAGAAATGGTAATAGTGGCTGGTAAATCATCACTGCATTCCCTGAAGAACATTGGAAGGGAAGCCATAGACCGAGGGACTATGGAGGAGAGAAGGGGATGCTTCATTTTGTTGGGTCTGTAGATAATGTGGATCCTATACTAGATATTCCTTGTGAAGGTGTCCCTGGCTCTTGAATGAGCCACTAGCTTAGTCATTCTTCCTTTTCACTGCATTAGCAGCCTGATAAACCCAATTGGATATTGGCTTGGCCATGTCTTGTTGTGTTTGGCCATGTGCAATCTTTGGCTAGACAACCTGAGAAACCCATTGTGAATTATGGCTTGGTTTGGTGCCTGATAAAATCATATGTGGATTGGCTAGTCCTTATTTTGGAAGTTGGCTTGATTGTGAATAGTTTGATAAACCCAACTGTCTGCTGGCTTGGATGAGTAAGCCTAATAAACCAAACATTGTTATGATTGGAAGCTTGCATACTGATAAACGTAACTTGAATGATGGTTTGGATGATATCCTGATAAACCCATATGTTGGAATGGTTGGTCCTTAAACTGATTATTGCCTTGACTGTGAATAGTATGATAAACCCAAGATTTTTTGTCTTGGAAACCTGCATCCTGATAAACCCAACTTGGTGTTAGCCTGGTTGGACAGTCTGATAAACCCAGCTAAGTGTTAGCTTGACTATGTGCTTTGGTCTAGTTGTGTGTGAGTCTATTGTTCCTAGTCCGATGTGGAAATCATGCCTAGCTCGGGGGTGGTAGTTGTGTTGAGATATTGATGAACACAACTGGACTATGTTTAGGTGGAACATTGCAATGACATATCTAGCTACGAGGAAGTTTGATTATCAATATAGTATCTCTATTATTCCTTTTTATGCCATGTCTTTGCTTATGATTTAATATGATCATGTTGAATTCTTATTGATGATTAAGTAGAAGTTTACTTCTGTTATGTTTTCCTGCATTTTACTTATGTACATGGCTTGTGTTTTTGTGATGCATTGACCTAATTTCATGGAGGCTAGAAGCCTAGTTACAAGGACAAAAATGCAGCTAAGGTAAGAATGTGGTGTTCTCTCCCCTTGGAATCTTCCTAAGGGAAAGTTGAATGAGGCAGAATTGTTTTGTTTTTGTACCCCGAGATCCACAGTAGAAGAAAGAAGGTGGAGGGTGGAAAGGACAGTTGAAAACAAGGTAGAAAGTGAGGTTCCCAACTTCCGACTTCTGAAGTGCAGAAGGCAGAAGGAAGAGGGTGGAAAGGGCAGTTGGAAACAAGCTAGAAAGTGATTTTTCCAACTTCCAACTTTCGAAGTGTGAAAGGTGGAAGGAGGAAGATGGAAGGAGAAAGAAGCAATTAGGAATTCCATCGAACTTTAAGTTTTCCAACATCTGTCTTCCAAAGTATGGAAGGAGTAAGGTGGAAGAAGCAGGTAAGCATTCCATCAAACTTTAAGTTTCTGACTTTGGATTTCCGAAGTGCAGAAGGTATAAGGAGGAAGGTGGAAGGCGGTAGGATAAAGAAGCAATTAAGCATTCTCTAAAAATTTAGGTTTCCGACTTTAGATTTTAGAAATGAAGAAGGTGAAAGGAAGAAGGAAGATTGCAGAAGAAGCATTTAATCATTTTTGTCAAACTTTAGGTTTTCAATTTTTTATTTCCAAAATGTAGAAGGAAGAAAGTGGAAGGAGGAAGGTAGAATAGTGGTTAAGTGTTTTGTCGCACTTTGAGTTTCTGTTTTTTGAGTTGCGAGGTGCGGAAGGTGGAAGGTGGAAGGAAGAAGGCAAAGGATTCATTAAGTGTTCCTTATATTAGAATAATCAACCCATATTTACCTACCTTAGACATTAATTAATCCATTTTTGTTTTATTTTCCTAGTTTCCTATATTCCACTCTATGAAAGTTGTCTTCCACATGTCATAGAAGTCTTACTTGATAAAACTGAGTCATGGAGCACTTGGGAAACCTACTGGAAACCATATTTAGCATGTCTAATTTATTCCAGATCCTCCAAAGTGCATATCTGCTTTTTCTGCTAAGTTGCCTATTTTATTGAGAAATAAGGCAAAAGGGAAAGTAATACTAGCTGTAGTTTACTTATTTTTTTCCCTCATCATCCTCCATCCTTTTCTCCTAATAAAATCATGTATGATTTGTATTTCTATCCCTTATTATCTTTCCTACTTTACTTTTCCAATTCGTGAGCCTCTAAGTGGATTTGGAAACTGCTTTATGCACCTATGGGGGATTTGACTAGATTTAGTAAGCCTACTTTTTGACTATTTCGAATGGCATCCTTATGCATTCAAATATATAATGTAATTATATATTGTAGCAACCAATGACTTCATACGGTTTTCTATTGTACACTTATTCAATACAGATTAGTGTTATGCTCTAATTTCAGTCTCCTTTGTTTTTAATTTTTCATGTTTGATTAGCAATTTTGTGAGTGCAATTGTTCTATCACTTGGGTTCAATTTCCACATGGTATCAGATCCTTTGTAGATCAATTTATCTCCTTCCATATTGCTATTGTAGGTTTGACATCTTGACTAGGAGCATATTCTACTAACTGAAGGGCACAATTTCTGAGCTATGGATCAATCTTAGAAGATCATCTTGACTCCATTTAATTTCTTTGAATGGAAAGCAAAGATGGAGATACTGTTGAGAGTGAAAGGTATCTACAGGGTGACTATGGAAACTTAGTTAGATCCCAATGCAGCTGCAGAGAAAATTAAATGGCACAACAGGAGGGATGAGGCCTATGGTCTTTTGTGTCTGAGCATTTCAAGAGACCTCCTCTTCCATATTGAGGGATTGACATCACCTAATGAAGTGTGGGAGAAGCTTGTAGAGCTTTTGGGTAAGAAATATGAGATGATAGGACATCAAATTGAGAATGAATTGATCTCTTTGAGTCCCAGTAGCTTTGAACCCCTACAACTCTACTTTTCCAAGTTTAAAGCCCTTATTTTGCAGTTAAAACAATGTGGAATTGAAAAGAAGAGAAACTAGTTTTGGCCATACTCTCAAATATTGGCCCTAACTATTCAGCATTTGTTTCGACCTTCCATGCCACAAAATTGACAACTCAAGCCTAGAAGATGCCTAAGTTTGCAGATTTCATGGAATCCCTCACACAAGAACAAGATAAATTGGTGATGATGGGCACCATCAAACATTCCAAAGACCAAGATTTGGTTGCTGGAGATTCGACGATGGATTCAAAAGGCAAGAAGAAATCTAAGAAGCCACCTAAGTAAAAGAGAGACAATAACAAGTCTCAAGAGGAGCCCTAAGGCTCCAAGAAGAACTTCTAGAAGAAGAACAATAAAGGATAAATGAGCAAGTGTACATACTGCAGTAAGGGCTATCACCCTGAGAGATCCTATATGAAGAAGAAAATTGACATGTTGACCCAACTCCTAGAGAAGAATAACATCTCCCTTCCTGATTGCTCAAAGAAGAGGGAAGGAGGATCAAATTCAGAAGACAGAGAGAGAGTCCATCCTTTGGTTGCTGGCACATCAAGCTCACCTAGCTTCATCATAGACTCTGGAGATTCTAGACATATGGTTTCGACCAAGGAGGCATTCTCCTCTCTTGACATGTCGAAAGGTCCACCAATATTACTGGGAGATGACTCTCTCACTGACAGTTTGGGGAAAAGAAGGATTTATCTTGACCATGGTAAGTTCAATAATGTGTTGTATGTTTCAGGTCTTGCCTCTAACCTCTTATCAGTGTATCAAATGACTCACATAGGGTATCCAAAGAAGTTCATATTCTCCCCTAATGATGTGGAGATCACAGATATATCAAATGGTAAATTCATTGCAAAAGGTGTTGTATATCACACTTAGAAGGTATACATGTTTTCACATTTTCTACCCTACTCAAACCCCTCTGATCTTCTGATTCATGCTAATGAGGCAAGCAAGCTTTGGCATGAAATATTTGGCCACCTTAACTATAAGTATATTTCTTATCTAAGTGAAAAAGATATGGTCATAGGGTTACCCAATATTAAGTTTTCCAAGGGATTCTGTCAAGGTTGTATACTAGGAAAACACCCAGAGCACGAATTTGAGAGAGCTAGTCATGAGAGAACCTCTGCACCTCTTGAGTTTATCCACAGTGATGTTGCTGGTCCATTTACTCATATTTCAATGATTCAAGCCAAATATGCATTGAACTTCATAGATGAATTTTCTAGGTATTGTTGGGTTTACTTCCTAAAGCATAAGTCTGAAGTTTTTGACCTCTTCAGAGTCTTTAAGGCCTTGGTTGAAAACTAGTCTGGGAGGGGACTCAAGATCCTCAACTCTAACAATGGTATTGATTATGTCAAGTATGATTTCATTCAATATTGTAAATATGTAGGTATTCAGATGCAACATTCAATACCTTACACATGACAGTAAAATGGTGTTGCTGAGAGAAAGAACAGATCACTGAAGGAGATGGCAACCTGTATGATGGAAGCTTAGACTTTGCCACCAAAGTTTTGGGCCGAGGCTATAAAATGTGAAACCTATATACAAAATAGGTTTCCTCATAAAACAATTGATGGTATGACTCCTTTTGAATCTTGGAGTGGGCACAAGCCAAATGTGACCCATTTCAGGATTTTTGGCTCAAAGGCTTGGGCTAGAATTCCAACTGAAAAGAGAAAGGCTTTGCAGCCCAAAATCCAAGAGTGCCTATTTTTTGGGTATTATAAAGATTCAAAAGGGTAAAATCTAATCAACTTGAGAACAAACAAATCCTTCATTGAAAGAAGTGTTCAGTTCCAAGAAGAGCCTTTAGCAGCAGTTGAAGCTGGAGAGTCTTCTTCACCACTAGAACCATTGAATGTAAGTGGATAGACAAATGAGTTTGCTGATTCTGATATTTCTGATAATGATGATTTAATTGCATATCCTGATAGTCCTACAAGACCAAAATGGGCAGAAAAGACCATTCATGTAGCTGGGGAACTAGCTGGAAATCCTAGTGATCCTAGGAGGACTAGATCTCAGTTTGAGAGTGCCCTATGTATGAAAGATCCTTTATTTGAAGAGAAGTGATATCTGATGGTTGAATCAGAAACATATAAATATGAATATGCATCACATGATCCAAGATGGAAAACAGCCATGAAAGAATAATTCAGCTCACTCCAAAAGAACAACACTTGGGAACTGGTTGATCTTCCCCCAGGGAGGAAGCTAGTTAAATGTAAGTGGGTCTTCAAAACTAAGTTTGATGCTGATGGTTCACCTTTGAAATATAAGGAAATTTTGGTAGCCAAGGGCTACTCACAGGTACATGGTATTGACTACAGTGAAAACTTTGCACCAGTGGAAAAGATGGACTCCATAAGGCTAGCCTTAGCCATTGCAGCTTCGAAGCAGTGGGAGGTACATCACATGAATGTGAAATGTGCTTTCCTAAATGGAGATACTAATGAAGAGATTTACATCCATAAACATAAATGGTCTTTTTCTAATCCATATTTTGTGTACAGGTTAAAGAAATCATTGTATGGGCTCAAGCAAGCCCCCAGGGCTTGGTGTGCCAAGATTGATGGATTTCTGTTGTCATTGACTTCTGTTCGATACAATTCTGATACTGATGTTTATTTGAAGTTGATTCATGGTTCTTTGATGATTATTGTCTTGTATGTGGATGACCTTCTGATTACAAGAAGTTCAAATAAAGAGATTGCCTCCTTGAAGGATGCAATGAACCATGCATTTTCTATGACTGATTTGGGGTTGTTGAGCCAATTCTTGGGTCTCGAAATTGCTCAATCCCAACATTAAATAAAATAAAATCAGTCCAAGTATGATTTAGATTTTCTAAGGAATTTCAACATGAAATATTGCAAGCCAAGCAAGACTCCCTTCCTTTTAGGAGTTAAGCTTGAAGAAGCAGGTTCTTCTCCTATGGTAAATAATACACTGTATAGGCAGTTGATTGGGTGTTTGCTTTAGCTTACACACACTTGACCTGATATTTATTATGTATTAAGTGTGGATTAAAGATACATGGATCATCCTCATGAGATCCATTGGAGAGCATCCAAAAGGATCCTTAACTTTGTTCAAGGAACAAGAACTCATGGGATCTTCTACAAAGCTAAATATAATCTTGATTTTATTGGGTTTACTGACAGTGATTGGAAAGGTGAAAACACAGATCGAAATTCAACATCAGGATCTATTTTCATTCTTGTTGAAGGACCAATCAGCTCGTCAACCAAGAAATAGAGTGCCATAGCACTCTCATCTATAGAACCAGAGTACAGAGGAGTTGTAAATGCAACAAGTTAATGTTTTTGGTTCCAGGGAATACTTGGTGACTGTGGCTTCAAATCAGACTTTTCAACTATTATCTATTATGATAATCAGAGCACCATTCAAATCTGTAATGATCCATTTCAGAGACAGAGAACCAAATACATTGAGATCCATATGCACTACATCAGACAGCTTGTGCATGATGGCACCATTCACCTACTCTTATGTGCATCTTCAGAACAAGTAGCAGACATCTTCACCAAAGTTTTTTTTGAGAATACATTCAGCAATATCAAATTACTACTAGGGATTGTTGATCATGCTGTGAAGCATGATTTATGACAATATTTTCAAATTGTGATTTATTGTCCATGTTTAAGGGGGGATTTTCCCACTGGGCTTTTGCCTCTTTCCTTGGTTAAATGGACATGCAGTATGTAAAGGGTGACTAAGCCTTGTTTCTAGGCCCTATAGTTTTCTGATATTTACTCATAAATTCAGGTTTAAGGGGGGTGTTAGAATAATCAACCCACACTTACCTACCTTAGACATTAATTAATCCATTTTTGTCTTATTTTCCTAGTTTCCTATATTCCACTCTATGCAAGTTGTCTTCCACATGTCATAGAAGTCAAAGTTGGTAAAAATGAGTCATGGAGTGCTTTGGAATCCTCGTGGAAACCATATTTAGCATGTCTGATTTATTTGAGATCCTCCAAAGCATATATCTACTTTTTCTGCTAAGTTGTTTGTTTAGTTGAGAAATAAGGCAAAAGGGAAAGTAAGACTAGGTGTAGTTGACTTGTTTTTTTCCCTTATCATCCTCCATCCTTTTATCCTAATAAAAGCATGTATGAGTTTTCTTTCCATCCCTTATTAGCTTGTCTACTTGAATTTTCCAATTCATGAGCCTCTAAGTGGATTTGGAAACTGCTTTATGCACCTATGGGGGATTTGACTAGATTTAGTAAGCCTACTTTTTGACTATTTAGAACGACATCCTTATGCATTTGAATATATCATGTAATTATATATTTCAGGAGCCTATGAATTCATAATTTTGGATATTGTACACATATTCAATACAGATTAGTATGGTTATGCTCCAATTTCAATCTCCTTTGTTTGCAATTTTGCATGTTTGATTAGCAATTTTGTGAGTGTAATTGTTCTATCACATGGGTTCAATTTAGAGTTTCTGATTTTCAAGTTCTGAGGTCCACAAGGTGGAAGAAGGAAGGGTCATTAAATTTTTCTATCGCATATTATGCTTCTAATTTCTGATTTTTGAGGGTGGAAGGAGGACGAGAGATTAATTATCATCCGTCAAACTTTATAATTCTGATTTCCAATTTCTGAGGTCAAAAGGGAGAAAGTGCATAATGTTAGAATAATCAACCCATAGTTAGCTACCTTAGACATTAATTAATCCATTTTTTTGTCTTATTTGCCTAGTTTCCATATTCCACCTTATGCAAGTTGTCCTCCACACATCCAAAGTGGTCAAACTTGCTAAATTTGAGTCATGGAGCGCTTGGGAAACCACTTGCAATGAAATCTGCTTTATTCCTGGACTTCCTAGCACATGTCTACTTTTACTACTTTATTGCCTACTTTTTCTGAGTTTTAAGGCAATTGGGAAAGTTTGACTAGGTGAAGTTAACTTGTTTTTTGTCCTCATCATCCTCCACTCTTTTATCCTAATAAAAGCATGTAGGAGTTTTACTTCTATCATCTATTAGCTTTCCTAATTGATTTTTCCAATTCGTGAGCTCCTAGACAGATTTGGAAACTGCTTTATGCACCTATGGGGGATTTGCTTAGATTTAGTAAGCCTGATTTTGACCAAATTCGAATGGCATCCTTATGAATTTGAATCTCTCATGTAATTATTTATTGTGGCAGCCTATGACTTCATAGTTTTGGCTATTGTACACTTATTCAATACATATTAGTGTTCAGCTACATATTCAGTCTCCTTTGTGTGTAATTTGCATGTGTAATTGGTAATTTTTGTGAGTGTAATTGTTCTAACACCTGGGTTCAATTTCCACATGGTATTAGAGCCTTTGTAGATCAATTTCTCTCCTTCCAATTTGTTATTGCAGGTTCGACATCATTGACTAGGAGCATTCTGCTGACTGAAGGGGAAATTTCTGAGCTATGGATCAATCTCAGAAGGTCATCTTTATTCCATTTAACTTCTTTGAATGGAAAGCAGAGATGGAGATACTGTTGAGAGTGAAATCCCTCTATAGAGTGACTATGTCAACAAAAGCAGAGCCCAATGTAGCTGTAGAGAAAATTAAATGGCACAACAGGAGAGATGAGGCCTATGGTCTCCTGTGTCTGAGCATATCCAGAGACCTCCTTTTCCATATTGATGGATTGACATCACCAAATGAATTATGGGAGAATATTGTTGAGATTTTTGGTAAGACAGATGAGATGAGGGTACATTAAATTGAAAATGAATTGATTTCCTTGAGTCCCAATAGCTTTGAATCCCCGCGGCTCTATTTTTCCAAGTTCAAAGTCCTTGTTTTGCAGCTAAAACAGTGTGGGTATGAAAAGAAGGAGGAGCAACTGGTTTTGTCCATACTCTCAAATCTTGGACCTAACTATTTAGTGTTTGTCTCGACCTTCCATGCCACAAATTTGACAGCTCGAACCTGGAAAATGCCTAGCCTTGCAGATTTCATGGAATATCTCACACAAGAACAAGATAAATTGGTGATGATGGGCACCATCAAACCTTCCAAATACCAAGATTTGGTTGTTGGAGATTCAAGGGTGGATTCAAAAATCAAGAAAAAATCTAAGAAGCCACCTGAGCAAAAGAGAGACAAGAACAAGTCTCTAGAGGAGCCCCAAGGTTGAAAGAAGAACCCCCAAAAGAAGAAGAACAAAGGAGAAATGAGCAAGTGCACATACTACAGTAAGGGAAATAATCCTGAAATATCCGGTATGAAGAATAAAATTGACATGCTAACCCAACTCCTAGAGAATAATGGAATCTCCCTTCCTAATAGCTCAAAGAAGAGGGAAGGAGGATCAAATTCATAAGACATAGAGAGAGTTCATGCATTGGTTGCTGGCACATCAAGCTCACCTAGTTTCATGATTGATTCTGGAGATTCAATACATATGGTTTCAACCAAGGAGGCATTCACCTCACTTGACATGTCAAAAGGTCCACCAATTGTACTAGGAGACGACTCTCTCACTGAAAGTTTGGGCGAAGGGAGGATTGATCTTGACCATGGTAAGTTCAAAAATGTCTTGTATGTTCTAGTTCTTGCCTCTAACCTCTTCTCAGTGTATCATATGACCCACACAGGGTCTCCAAAGGAGGTCATATTCTCCCCTGATGAAGTTGAGATCATAAAAATCTCAAGTGGTAAACTCATTGCAAAAGGAGTTGCGAATCACACTTCGAAGGTATACATGTTCTCACACTTCCTACCCTACTCAAACCCCTCTACTCTTCTGATTCATGCTAATGAGGCAAGAAAGCTTTGCCATGAAATATTTGGCCACCTTAATTACAAGTATCTTTCTGATCTTAGTGAAAAATAAATGGTCATAGGGTTACCAAAGATTAATTTTTCCAAAGGAGTCTATCAAGGTTGCATCTTAGGAAAACACCCAGAGCATAAATTTGAGAAAGCTATTCATGAGAGAACCTTTGCACCTCTTGAGTTGATCCATAGTGATGTTTCTGTCCCATTTCCTCATATGTCAATGAGTCAGGCCAAATATTCATTGACATTCATATATGAATTTTCCAGGTATTGCTGGGTTTACTTCCTGAAACACAAGTCTAAAGTTTTTGGCCTCTTCAAAGTCGTTAAGCCTTTGGTTGAAAACCAGTCTGGGAGGAAACTCAAGGTCCTCAAATATGAAAATGGTGGTGAGTATGTCAAGTATGAGTTCATTCAATATTGTGCAGATGTAGGTATTCAAATGCAACATTCTATCCCTTACACACCACAACAAAATGGTGTTGCTGAGAGGAAGAAAAGATCACTCAAAGAGATGGCAACATGCATGATGGAGGCTAAGGCTTTGCCACCAAAGTTTTGGGCCAAAGCTATAAACTATGCATCCTATATCTAGAATAGGGTTCCTCATAAAAAAACTTGATGGTATGACTCCTTTCAAATCATGGAGTGGGAACAAGCCAGATGTGACCCATTTCACGATTTTTGGCTCAAGGGCTTGGGCTAGAATTCCAACAGAAGAGAGGAAGGATTTGCAGCCCCAAATCCAAGAGTGTCTGTTTGTTGGGTACTCTGAGATTCAAAAGGGTACAAACTGATCAATTTGAGGACAAAAAAATCCTTCATTGAAAGGAGTGTTCAATTCCAAGAAGAGCCTTTAGTAGTAGTGGAAGTTGGAGAATCCTCTTCACCACTAGAACCATTGAATGTAAGTGAAGAGATAGTTGAATTTGTTGATTCTGCTATGTCTGAAAATTATGATTTAGATGCAGATCCTAACAGTCCTACAAGACCAAAATGGGCAGAAAATACCATTCATGCAGATGGAGAACTAGCTAGAAATCCTAATGATCCTAGGAGGAGTGGATCTTAGTTTGAGAGTGCTATGTGCATGAAAGACCCCTTCTTTGTAGAGAAATGCTATTTGATGGCTGAATCAAACCCACAGACATATGAATATGTAGCACATGATCCAATATGGAAAATAGACATGAAAGAAGAGTTCAGCTCACTCCAGAAGAACAACACTTGGGAGCTGGTTGATCTTCCCCTAGGGAGGAAACTAGTTCAGTGTAAGTGGGTTTACAAAACCAAATTTGCTGCTGATGGTTCACATTTGAAATATAAGGCCAGATTGGTAGCCAAGGGATACTCACAGGTACATGGCATAGACTAAAATGAGACCTTTGCACCAGTGGCAAAGATGGACTCCATCAGGTTAGCCTTAGCCATTGCAGCTTCGAAGCAATGGGAAGTACATCACATGGATGTGAAGTGTGCTTTCCTGAATGGAGATATTACTAAAGAGATTTACATGCATCAGTCTCAAGGATTTTCTATGAATCCATATCTTATGTGCAGGCTAAAGAAGTCATTGTATGGGATTAAGCAAGCCCCTAGGGCTTGGTATGCCAAGATTGATAGCTTTCTGCTATCGCTGAATTTTGTTTGATGCAAGTCAGATCCAAATTTATATTTGAAGCTGATTCATGGTTCAATAATTATTATTGTCTTATATTTTGATGACCTTCTCATTATAGGAAGCTCAAAGGATGAAATTGCCTCTTTGAAGGATGCAATGAACCATGCATTCTCAGTGGCTGATTTGGGCTTATTGAGCCAATTGTTGGGGCTTGAGATTGCTCAAAAAAAACATGGAATCAAAGTACATCAGTCCAAGTATGCCTTGGAGTTTATGAACAAATTAAACATGAAGTACTATAAGCCAAGCAAGACTCCCTTCCTTTCAGGAGTTAAGCTTGAAGAAGTTGATTCTTCACCTGTGGTAAACAATACATTGTATAGGCAACTGATTGGGTGTTTGCGGTACCTTACACATACTCGATTTGATCTTTATTATGCAGTAAGTGTGGCTTCAAGATACATGGATCAGCCTCATGATATCCATTGGAGGGAATCCAAAAGGATCCTTAACTTTGTTCAGGGAACAAGGACTCATGGGATCTTCTACAAAGCTAAATATGATCTTCATTTGATTGGGTTTACTGACAATGATTGGGTAGGTGAAAACATAGATTGAAAGTCAACATCAGGATATGTTTTCATGCTTATTGAAGGACCACTAAGCTGGTCAAGCAAGAAATAGAGTGCCATTGCACTCTCATCTACAGAAGCAGAGTACAGAGGAGTTGTAAATGCAGCAACTCAATGTTTATGGTTGCAGGGGTTTCTTGGTGAGTGTGGCTTCGAATTAGAATACTCAACTACTATATATTGTGATAATCAAAGTACCATTCAAATCTGTAATGATCCAGTTCAGAGACAGAGAACCAAACACATTGAGATCCATATGCACTACATCAAACAGCTTGTGCATGATGGCACCATTCACCTACTCTTCTGTTCATCTTCAGAACAAGTAGCAGATATATTCACCAAATTTTTTTGTGAGAAGACATTCAGAAACATCAAATCACTCCTAGGGATTGCTGATCATGCTGTGAAGCATGAGTGATGACAAGATTTTCAAATTTTGTTTTACTGTCCATGTTTAAGGGAGAATTTTTCCCACTGGGTTTTTGCCTCTTTCCTTGGTTAAATGGACATGCAGTATGTAAAGGGTGACTAATCCTTGTTGCTATGCCCTATAATTTTCTGATATTTTATTCATAATTCAGGCTTAACGGGGGGTGTTAGAATAATCAACCCATAGTTAGCTACCTTAGACATTAATTAATCCATTTTTTGTCTTATTTGCCTAGTTTCCATATTCCACCTTATGCAAGTTGTCCTCCACACATCCAAAGTGGTAAACTTGCTAAATTTGAGTCATGGAGCACTTGGGAAACCACTTGGAATCAAATCTACTTTATTCCTGGCCTTCCTAGCGCATGTATGCTTTTACTATTTTATTGCCTACTTTTTCTAAGTTTTAAGGCAATTGGGAAAGTTTGACTAGGTGAAGTTAACTTGGTTTTTGTCCTCATCATCCTCCACTATTTTCTCCTAATAAAAGCATGTATGAGTTGTCCTTCCATCATCTATTAGCTTTCCTAATTGATTTTTCCAATTCGTGAGGTCCTAGACAGATTTGGAAACTGCTTTATGCACCTATGGGGGATTTGCTTAGATTTAGTAAGCCTTCTTTTGACCAAATTCAAATGGAATTCTTATGCATTCAAATATATCATGTAATTATTTATTGTGGTAGCCTATGACTTCACAGGGTTGTCTATTGTACACTTATTCAATACAGATTAGATTTCAGCTCCATATTCAGTCTCCTTTGTGTGTAATTTGCATGTGTAATTGGCAATTTTTGTGAGTGTAATTGTTCTAACACCTGGGTTCAATTTCCACACAAAAGTGTGGAACACAGACTACATAAAGGTAGGTCTAGTGTAGAAATGATCATTTTGGTCATAGAATGGGTCTATCAAGGGTGGAATGACTGTTACAGTGGGTTTTATTCCTGAGAATGAAAGTTGAAGTGTCTGTTAACGTCCATGCCATGTGTTTCAAAGGATAACAAGGGTTCTTGAAGTAAAAAAATTAATTTATTCACATTATGGTGTATGGGGACATTACATTATGGTATCAAAGTTGTTGGTTGCAACATTGGGCCTAGATGGACCAGGTGATAGTAAGTAAATGTTTTTTAATTCTAAACTTACTATGCAGCTAACAAATGATGTTGTTAACACATTTTGCAAATTCATAGTGCAAATTAAAAAAGTGGTTTTTTGACTCATCCACGAGAACCTATGACGTGTATGATGTGAGAAGTCCCTATGAGCATGGGGAAGATGCTATGGGGGAAAAATCCAAGCGTGAAATGATGATACATATTCTAATGGAAGGAGATTTCCAGAGATGCCGCCATATACTGCAGCCACCATGAGAAGCTTGATTAAAGCTCAGGAAAAGAAACATCAGTTGAATGTCACCATGTTTCAAATCTTAACATACATCCAAAGGCGGATGAGCACAAGTCATCATACAGAGAAACCAGAAGGAGGAAAAATCAGTTCCAGAAGAAGGACGAGGTCTTCTAGTGGGTATTCTCACTCTGAAGGATCCACTCTGGAATTGAGTTCTTCATATCATAGAGAAAAGAGAAAGAGCCATTATAGAAACAACTCACGTGATGAGTTTAAAAAGGAAAGGCCACCTACATTTAATGGTGAGATAAAGACTGGTCAAGAAGTTGAATCTTGGATCCTTGGGATGAGGAAATATTTCCAATTCCAAGACTATTCAGAAAATATGAAAGCTAGGGTTTCCATCTTCAACCTGAATGGAAGAGAATCCATTTGGTAGGAACAACTTATGCAAGTAAAGAAGATTAACGATAGAGAAATTGTGTAGAAGCTATTTAAGAAGTATTTCAAGTAGAAATGCCTCTCTGACAGGTATTATGATGACAAGATCAAGGAATTCCATGAGCTGATATTGGGAAAACATATGATGGAAGAGTGTGAAAATAAGTTATTGGAATTTTTTGTTAGATTTTTAATTGTTATACAAGATCTAAAATATATATCATCATAACAACATAACCATAATCAAAGGATCACTGAAAAAAATACAAATACATCAACACAAGAGAACAAAAGAAAACAAAAATATTTTCCTCATGGAAACCACAAGGGAGAAAACCCAACAAAACTTCCTTAGTATAGAATTCGACCAAGACAGTGTAAAATCCCAGTAAGAAGAATAGTTGCTCATATTCCACAATAGACTCTCTCTCTCTCTCTCTCTCTCTCTCTCTCTCTCTCTCTAGCACAATAATTGAGTGTAATATGTGTGAGAATGAGAGAGGTGTCTCACCTATCTATATTCATTAGGTGAGTGCCTCAAATAACTAACTAGGTCAGCTAGATTCCCTAATTAGGGCTGACGTACCTTGGGAGACTCAAAATACATTTTATATATTACTTTTGTGGGTACTATTGCTCCGACTTACAATAGAGGATTTACCTCATGAATTTTACATGACCAATTACATCAAAGACATATCCAAATGGAGGAATAACATCTCCAAACAAGAATACAACAAAAGTACAATAGAATATCTTATGAAGTTACAATACTTTAACACTCCCTCTT
This sequence comes from Pseudotsuga menziesii, assembly GCA_001517045.1. Classification (NCBI taxonomy): domain Eukaryota; kingdom Viridiplantae; phylum Streptophyta; class Pinopsida; order Pinales; family Pinaceae; genus Pseudotsuga; species Pseudotsuga menziesii. The sequence goes on from LPNX010819136.1 coordinate 117,496, forward strand.
AACTAGGAAGTTATTCTACATCAACAACAACCACCATTACAACTGTACAATTGACTAGTGAATATCTAGATGCCATAGGAAGTTTTGGAACATCATCGATCTCAACTGGATCATCTTTTCTAATCTTAATATGTAAATACAGAATCATCTTCTATACATGTTGAATCATCTTCTAGATCATCTTATGTAGTATCACTGTGTGGATATCGAATCATCTGATTCACCTTCTGTAGCATCAGTATGTAAATACTGAATCATCTTTTGTCACATTAGTATATGAATATTGAATCATCTTGTGTCACATCTGTTGATGTATTTGTAACTTCAGAATGTATTCACTTGTATATCTTATGTATTGTACCTCAATGTTTATTCTGAGAAGTATCTATAATATAATTGAGTCATGTCATGCCCTGATGTTCCGATTGGTAGATTCAATAATGTAACCAGTCATGTAAATTCATTGAGGTTAACCCTCCATTGTAAGTCAAGGAAATAGTCCCCACAGTTATGTCAAGTTTAAACCTCGTTGATCAGAGGGAAAAGTCCCCACAATTGTGTGGCACAAGTGTTATTAGACTCTCCTAGAGATGTTGGCTCTAGTAAGTAATTGCTAAGTGGGGCTGACATGTTAAAGTGGACATTAAGTGAATGAAAGAATATAAATAGAGAGTGAGCCTCTGTATTTATCACACACACACTCATTCATTGGGGAGCATGAGTGAGAGAGGAGAAGCTCTCTCAAGTGTGAGAGAGAGAACAAGCCATGGAGATCATATTTTCTGTTTTTGAGTTTTACTACTACCATTGGTGCTCATTCTATCTCTGAGGAAGTTGTGGGGTTTTCTCCTTTATGGTTTCCTCGAGGAAAATTCTTTGTGTCTCTTGTCTCTTGTGATTATTGATGTGCATGTTATTCTCTCAATTAAAGATCCTAAGCTAATGATAGCTTGAATGATAAAAATCTAACATGGTATCAGAGCTAACCTGAGAAGAAGAAAATGTGCAGCTGCAGAAGCTATGGCTTCTTAATTTTTGGGTCTCTCTCCACAATATATCATCAAAAGTATGCTAGGATGACTCTCCATTGAAGGGCGCATCTTTCTGTCAAAGAAGAATTCGATTTCGAGCATTTTCAGTTTTTGGTGCGGGAAATTAGGGTTTCTTACAGAAGAGGAATTTTTGAGTGAGCCTAGAATAGGATTTCTCTCCTCATCAAAATCTAACTTTAGAGACCTAGTTCGATATTTTTGGTTGGGTGAAATTCCAGGAAAGTCAAACCCTAGTTTGACCCCGAGCTGGAAAAACCCTAAAATACTAAAACTGATATGTTTTGGTAGTTTCACTATATCTCGGGATTGGAGAAGGCTCATAAGATGAAACATTCACAAGCTGAAGCTAAAATCCTGATTTATAGTGTATCCAAAATTCAGCCTCAGATTCTCTATATTCTAGGAGATATGATCCCTCCAATTTAGGGTTCCAGCCTCTTCCAAAATTCATCCCTAAACAGGACACCTGGGAAGAATTACCATATCATGGGCTAAAAAGGTCCAAATGAAATTTATGAAGATGTTACAAAAAAGGGATGGATTGTACTTTGTGTGGTCTAAGTTTTAGACCCCGAAGATTAAATAGTGACATGTGGAAGTCCGTACAACTTCTCTATCCTAAATAGTCCTGTAACCGGTGACCTTGGGAAAATGATCATAAGTCCCAATTGGTGAAACCAATTCTGATGAAACCTATGGTGTTGAAATAGGGATAGGCGAGGATACCTCTATACAACGTTTCACACATAGAGGAGTAGTAATTGCAGAGATACCATAAAAATAGTATCAGGAATTTCTGTAGAAGAAATTGGAAAACTAGGGCTTCCTGTTCTGGGAGCTTCCCTCCACTGTTTTCAGAAAATAAGTACATTGGAAAACTCACATTGAAGAGGTCTATATTTCTATCCAATCAGATCTAAAAGATTGCAAGTTTTAAAAATTAGGGTTTTTCTGACAAACCCTAGATCAGCCAACTCCGAAACTAGGATAGACACCTCAAATCGGTAAGATCTAATCTTTTGCTATTTTCATTTAAGGATCTCATTTCAAAGTGATCTATCACATCAACTTGATGATAAGCTTAGTGAAGTTGAAAACTTCCAAGAATGGAAGTATTTGATCTCTTTGAAGAAAATGAATTGGACACCTACATAATTAGAGAGGTTCCAGTTCAAGAGGGAGATAAGGCTAAAAGCCTTATACTAGAAGAACTTGGTCAAAGCCAAGAAGATCATTGCTGATTCATTCATGGATCAAATTATACCACAAGTGTCTTCCCTAAAGACACCGAAAGAGATGTTTGATTCCTTTCTTAAGCTATTTAAATGGAAGAACATAAATCAGAATATGACCTTAAGAAACTAGTTGAAGAATGTGAAGATCCAGAATACAGACACCATACAATCATACTTTACCAGGGTCTCTCAAATCAAAGAACAACTTGAAGCGGTAGAAGAAGAAGTGGAGAATGCAGAAGTGGTGATAGCCACCTTGAATGGCGTCCCATGATCATGGGATTCATTCATATGAGGAATGTGTGCCAGAAGGAAGTGATTACTTTCAGCAAAATGGGAATAAGAAGAAGCTTGACTCATAATAAGAGAAGAGAGAATGGGAGCAACTGAAGATCAAGCTCTCACCATCCAAAGAAGATCCCTCAAGCAATGAGGAATATGAATATCTCAACTCTTGAAGAACCTCTTATCCATCTTAGCATTTGGATAAGAAATGATCCTATTATGAATGAAGAAGACGATGAAGCTGAAGGCTCAAGAAGGATTCTACCCACGAAAAAAATAAAGACAAGTATTCAATTGTCATTTCATGCCATTGTTTTGTTATGCATTTGTTTATATTTAGTTAATGTATTATGCATGATAGAATGTTTGCATTAATGACAGTATGCTACTAATATGCATGTGATGGCTAAGTAGCTCATGTTTCTATACAACTCTCCATTGTTTCTTATCTAGAATGAAACCTCTTTGCCGACATATTGGATTAGTGCATAATATCCATGTTGTCCTGGAAGAGATGGAAGGAATCTGGAAAGTTTCCATGAGATATGGATGAATGTTCTATTGGCTAAAATAGTTGCATAATCATATATATTAATGCAAAATAATTTTTCATTATGAATATACCTTGTGAAATGTTTCTAACCATACAACTAATGCATTTGAATTGTAGGAAAGATTGTATAAAATCTCCTACAAGCAAAGAAGGATGAGACTTGTTTCGAAGAACAAGTGATGACAGTTCAAGAGGAAGAATAATATGACGAATGCAGCAACATCATTGATGCAGAACCTTCTAGTTATGAAGAAGTAACCAAGAATAAAGGGAAGACCAGTTCAAGAAGAATGATGTCTAGGATGTAGTATCAATACATGAAGGGAAGTTAGTAGTTCCATCATGCAGTAGATGGAAACATCATGGGATACAAAGCAAGATTTGTAGCACAAGGATTCTCATGAAAAGAATCCATAGACTATGAAGAGACATTTGCATCTAATGGGAGTTGAAACACATACATGATGAGCTTGATGAAGATCTTAACCTTTTCTACAAGGTTGAAGATGAAAGTCTATACACTAGATGGATACATAGAATATTAGTAGCATAGGAAGCTACTTGTCACTCTGGTACAGAATGTTTTAGTGCATAGAGCATGGAAGACAGAGGGAGTATGATGCTCCGCTTCAAAGGGAGTGACTACAGAATATCCTAAGGTTCGACATGGTATGATAGGATGGATAGCTTATTGGTGACTATAGGATTTACTGAGAGTAAATCGGATTCCAACCTTTGCTTCAAGGTTGAAGGCAAAAGAATAGTGATGCTCCTGTTATATGTCAATGACTTGTTCCTGACAGAAAAGAGGAACTCATTAAAGTTACAAGAAGGAGACTTGCTGCTGAATTCTAGATGAAGGACTTGGGGGTGATGCACTACGTTCTAGGAATGTAGGTGTGGAAAAGGGAAGTATGCAGTAGAGATCCTGAAGAGGTTCAGGATGATGGAATGCAAGGCCATGACCACACCTATGGCATCGAACCTGAAGCTATTGAGTCTTGCTTCATCAGAGTTGGTTGATGCCATGATGTATCATCAAATGATTTGTTCTTTGATGTACCTGACGAATACGAGACCAGATATTTTCTTTGTTTTGAACACATTGAGACATGTTCAACTGATGGTTACAAAGCATGCAGTGAGGTACCTGAAGGGTACAGTTGAGTATGGGATCAAATATGATATGAATTAGAAGATTAATATATAGGGTTATGTGGATTCGTATTGAGAAGGTAGTGTCATTGATAGGAAGAGCACTTCGAGGTGCTACTTCAGTATCGAATCAAGTGTGATCTCTTAGTTTGGAAGGATGGAGTGCTACATGGCACTGAGTATAGCTGAGGAAAAATATGTTGCCACTTTCTATTTGGAGAGAGTAGCAGTGAAGCTCCAGTATGTGATCCAGATCGAGATCTCTTGAAAGAGGGAGTTCTAGCATAGTCAGTAAGACAGGTTGTCTGAGCATAAATCTTGGCAAAGCTTGTAGGTTATCCTTAGATGTAGTCGGTCCCAGTGAAGATCATAGGTTATCCTTGAATGTAATTAGCCCTGATGTGATTCTATGATAGAAATGGACAAAGTGGAGTTCAAGTACTTTAGGTAGAAGCTTGGTGTTCTCCAAATCGAGGTTCCCTCCAAAGGGAAATGATGAGACCTAGAGCCATTCTGACATGGTGAGAGGATTAGGTTCCTTCCATGGTCAAATGTAAGGGCTGAGCCATTCTGTCATGGTGAGAGGATTTGGTTCCTTCCATGTCAGATGTGAGTGCTAAGCCATTCTGATGTGACTGTAGGATTAGTTCCTACATGATAAGATGTAAGTGTGGAATACCATTCTTGGAATGGAGGCACCTGGTCAGTTACCAGGAATACTCAGTTTGGGACTAAGTGCCATTCTGATATGACTGTGGGATGTAGTATTACATGATCTGATGTGTGTGCATGACCATTCTGATGTGATTGATAGATGTGTTCCTACTTGATCAGATATAAGGGCTGATGCCATTCTCTAGGAGAATGGAGGCACCTGGTCAATTACCATGAATCCTCAGTCTAGGACTGAGAGCCCTTTTGATGTAATGTTTTAGAACATGGTCAAATGTAAGTGCAGATCCTTTCTGACAAGATGAGGTCGAATGTAAGTGTAGGGCCTTTTTGACAATATGAGGTCGGAGGTAAGTGCAGAGCCTTTCTGACAAGATAAGGTTGGATGTAAGTGCTGAGCCATTTTGGCACGATGTGTTTACACATGGTTAGATGTGAGTGCTAGGCCTTTCTGACAAGATAAGGTTAGATGTGAGTGTTGGGCGTGCCTTTCTGACAAGATGAGGTCAGATGTAAGAGCTAGGTAGGCCATTCTGACTTAGGGTAAGATATAAGTGCTGAAGACCTACATGAAGGGTAGGCCTACAACCAGCATGAAAAAGGTTTGGCTCTATAGAACTTCCTATGATGAGAAGAATGAATAGATAGCACCATTTGATTGAGATAGAAAAAGCAGTAATGATGATGATGATTCAGTGATGATCTAGATTTGATGATGATCTAGATAAAGTGATGATCCAGACTTGATGATGATCTAGTAGTGACGATCTAGATCAACTGATGATCCAGACTTGATGATGATCCAACAATGACGATCCAGATCAAGTGATGATCTAGACTTGATGATGATCTAGCGGTGATGATCCAGATCAAGTGATGATCCAGCAGTGACGATCCAGATCAAGTGATGATCCAAACTTGATGGTGATCTAGCAGAGATGATCCAAATCAAGTGATGATCAAGACTTGATGAAGATCCAGCAGTGACAATCCATATCAAGTGATGATCCAGACTCGATGATGATTTAGTGATGATCCAGATCTAGTGATGATCTGTAACATCCTCGACCCTCCGACCGGTGAAGAGGATGCTACCAAACCATTAAACAGACCAGGAAAATAGCCCCATGAACATGAACATGCATATAATGCTGAAATAAAAGCATAAACATCCAAAATACTAAGATGCATACTCATACATATATTCAGCGGAAGCAAAACAACTTTCATTCATATACATGTTCATCATAATTCATTAACAGTAAACATAAATGCAGAATTAAGATATACAAGGATACTTATCTCATGAAGAACTTGCCCTACAACCAGCTACATCGCTGCAACATTCCACCCAACCATAGGCTAGCGTGCTCATCAATCTCTCAGCAACACTGCCACCCCCGAGCTGGGCATGATTCCCCAAGGAATAAGGGACTAAGCAGGCTTACACATAGCCAAGGTACACAAAGCAGCCAAGCCCACACAGTAGGGATTATCAGGCTATCAAGGAGATGGGAGAAGCTAAGTGCTAAGATGGTGAGCTCATGGAAGAGATAAGGATTCCTACACCAAGTTTGTCCTGACCTCTAAGACATGCACACACACCCGACACCAGGAATCAGTCCCTTCTCTACTTCACAGTCCCTCAGGCCCTAACTTCCCTTACCAGTGCTCTTTTGGGGTTGTGGAGAAGAAATCCAACCATCTAACTCTGTCTATGTGGCTCTTGAATCCTAGGTTTCTCAAGCATACCCAGCCTTCAATCCCACTCCACACAGTCTGAAGACCAACCATTGCATACCCACAGTAAAAAAAATTCAATTCACATCTCTGTGAAGGAACAAAAGGCAACAGGGTGACAACCCAAAATGGTGGATGCGGCTCAAACCAAAAAAGGTGATTCAGAATTGTTCTTGGCCCTAGCATGGCCAAAACAAATTAGCAGCAACCCCAAAAGGTAATTAACCACACACAACAACCCAAATCCATGGGAAGAACAAAAACCACGCGTTTACCACTGCAACAACGAGAGAAAACACCACTCATAACAAATCCCCAAAATGGAGGTGAAGGTTTGATTCTCAGCCTGGACAGGGGAAACACAGTCCCAACCTACGCGTGAGGTGAAACTGTACTCCCTACATGAAGGAAAAACTTACACAGACCACATTCAGATAAAAGGTGGAGAGAGGCCCGACTTCCTGCGTGAGGAGGGAAAATAGAAGCGGTGGGGAGAGTGGACAGAATGATCCGACATCCCAAATGGTGCATGAGGAAAACCACTTCCATCCCATGCATGTGACTGAACCAACTAGTGCAGAGTGCGTGGGGGCAAGCCTACCACCCACCACTACCCAGCATTAACTACCCTCAACTAACATAGGAGCTTAAGTGGTTGACACATGGATTTTCCCCATGGGTTATAAAATCTCCCCCCCCCCCCCTTAACCTTAGGAAATCATTCCCTTTTCATTTATCATTGCACCATCATAGCTAGTTGTAGGTTTCTAATAAATTTTGCATGTTTACATTATGCCAAAACTATAATGTGTTGGATGGCACGATATACCATTGGCAATGATCCAAATTGCCAAAACATAACACAACCAAATCGATGGTGGGGATTTTTCCTTTAAATCCTCACCATGATTAATTACAATATATACATCATGTACCTATAATGCAAACGGGGTCAAAACTGGTGTGTTACAATCCCCTCCCCCTTGGAATAACATTGTCCTCGGTGTTCCAATACATAGGAATACATATACCATTTGAACAATCAAAATTTTTCAGATCTATCCCACATTCAATTATTTACTTGAACTTTTAGGACCAAGCCCCTCGACTTCCATGAGCTTCTCATGTGGGTTCTCAGCTTTCGACTCATCCCCAAGTCTAGGGACTTTTCTGTATCTTGAGCATCTCTCCAAGATTTTCTTGGGTCTTGGTAATTGTTTGAAGAAGAATTCTAGCCAAGTCCAACAGCTTTTTGGTTGGATGGCATGATCAATGTGCATCATTGAAATTCTATTAGACCAAGCATAATATAGGCATTAAAATCAATCAATTAATTTCCCAATTAGCATGACAGTCCAAGTCTCATCAAGGAGACTTTCATATTTTTCATGCCTTCCCAACAGGCACATGAGCTCATTCATGTCCGTTCTTGGGCAGGGATTTCACTATTCCAGCATTCACAATTTACTTTAAGCAAATACACACATTCGATTTTCAATCATACATGCATTCAACAATCTTTTGTTTTCACAATGCATAAGTATAATCAAAATGAAAGAGAGAGCAGCAAGATTTTTTCCCCTCTTTGTCTTGTTCCATCCTGGAACCTACACCACCATTGTGGTTTTCATGCTCTTAGCCTCTTTCACTTCATCGTGAATGCTGGACCAATCCCTCTTGGTCATGACACTTAGTTTCTTCGGTCTATTTCAGACCTCTGAACCATGGAGCCTCCCCACATGGTTTGTCTTCGCTGCTAGGAACTTCACAGTCTCACTAGCACCTTTTTCATTACTGCTGATTCTGAGCTCTTAATGACAGTCACATGTCCACATGCACACCTAGGATGCTTTCATAGTCCTCGCTTCCAACGATACCTATATTCAAACACTGAATAAATTCACATTTTTAGTTTATTCTCATCAGTTTTTATCTCGTAAACAAGAGCTTAAAACATCATAACCAAATCATATAAACATGTATATTCATAAGCAAGAATTTCAAAATAATCCAATACTTATCTGTTTTGTGCATTTCTTCATTGGTCCACAGGATCCTGCTTCACTTTGCAAGCCTTAGGATCGCCTATGGACTTGGATGTTAGGTCAGCACGTAAGCTGCTTCACAACATCCTTTTATATATATATTAGGAATAGTCAAGACAACCTTTAGTTGGGTTTATCAAACCATCCAGCCAAGCCAATATACAATTGGATTTATTAGGCTGCTACCAATCAAGCCAATACACTGATGGGTTTATTAGGCTACTCATCCAAGCCAACTAATAGTTGGGTTTATCAGACTATAGGTATTCAAGCCAACACTGTACCATTTCCACAATTTCCACAACATCAAATAATTACACAGTCAAGCCAACCTTCAGTTGGGTTTATGAGACTGTCAACAATTCACCTGCACTTATATTAACAATACACTTATATCAACAATGCACTTATATCAACAACCAATCAACCAAGCCAACACAGTTGGGTTTATCAGGCCATCAACAATAACACATGCACTTATATCAACAACCAATCAACCAAGCCAACACAGTTGGATGTTAAATTTTCATATGCTTAGCTAAGACATCAGTATTTCATTTCTTTTTCATGACAAAAGCATATAAACAGGATCACTGAAAGATAGACAAGCACAACCATAAAAAAGGAGCACAAAGATTTATCCTGGGAAAACCCTAAAGGGACAAACCCAGCAAAAGATTCCTCAATATAGATGCCCCAAAAAGGTAAAAGATAAAACCAACAAGGATATCAAAGCCTGATCCTCCTCCTTCTCCAGCTACTTCTCTTCTCCACTAATGCGCTACACAAGTGAGAGTGTGTGTGTCTCAAATGAGGAGCACTACACCTCTATTTATAGTCATTCGTTCACTTAAGTTAACTCATTCGACATGTAGGCTCGAGTTAAATCATGTAGGCTCGAGTTACACATGTAGGCTCAAGTAACCACACTGGGGTGTTGATGACCCACCTTTACAATTAGAGGGGACTACCTCATGACTCTTATTCGTTCTTCTGATTAGGAGCATCGAGGTACAATGTAATACAAGTGGTTCTCCCGGTAGGACCATCGGGGAGCACAAAAAGATACATATAGAATATTCTTCGAAGTTACAATATTTCAACACTCCCCCTTAACGAGAAGGGTATTCTACAACAACATCAACAAAAACAAGAGTAGAGATAGGGGACATCATCAACATCAGCAAGGTAAATCATTGGAATCTTTTCAACATCATGTAGTCTTCATCTTCAATATTCAGTATTCATCATCATTAATTCTTTGACTGCTTTGATCAACAACATCTTTAGCATTTTGATATTTCAATCAGCAATGACATCTTCAGCACTTGGACGTTTCGATCAGCAACATCTTCAGCACTTTGACTGTTTGATCAACAACAACATCTTCATCATTTTTGACCTTTCGAGCAGCAACATCTTCAGCACTTTGATTGTTCGATCAGAAACAACATCTTCAACATTTTTGACCTTTCGATCAGCAACATCTTCAGCACTTTGACTTTTGGATCAGCAACAACATCTTCAGCACTTTGATTGTTCGATCAGCAATAACATCTTCAGCAGTTTTGACCTTTCGATCAGCAACATCTTCAGCACTTTTACTTTTCGATCAGCAACAACATCTTCAGCACCTTGACCTTTCGATCAACAACAACATCTTCAACACTTTGACCTCTCGATCAGTAATATCATCATCAACACTTTGCCCTCTCGATTAGCAGCAACATCATCATCATCATATTCTGATCTGTCGATCATAATCATCATCACATTCTAATCTTTCAATCAGAAACATCATCATCATACTCTGATCTTTCGATTAGAAACATCATCAACATACTCTGTTCTTTCGATCAGAAACATCATCATCATATTCTGATATTTCGATAAGAAACATCATCAACATATTCTGATCTTTAGATCAGTATGTCATCATCATCATACTCTGATCTTTTGATCAGTATGTCATCATCATCATACTCTGATCTTTCGATCAGTACGTCATCATCATACTCTGATCTTTCGATCAGTACGTCATCATACTCTGATATTTCGATCAGTATGTCATCATCATCATACTCTGATCTTTCTATTAGTACGGCATCATCATCATCAGCAACAACCTGAAATCCACAACTCAAAGACAAAAAGTCTTTGGATCACTTTTGGACTTAAAGTCCAGGGATGATACAATCCCACCACATTCTCGACAACCGAAGTTACTAGATTGATTACGGGAGAATCAGTCCCTATCATTTTAGGACTAATTCCAAGGACGATGCAATCCTACCACATTCTCGAGGACCGAATCCATCGGATTGATTACGGGAGAATCAGTCCCTATCACTTTAGGACTATGTCCAAAGATGATGCAATCCTACCACATTCTCGAGGACCGAAGCCACCGGATTGATTACAGGAGAATCAGTCCCTATCACTTTAGGACTATTTCCAAGGATGATGCAATCCTACCACATTCTCGAGGACTGAAGCCACCAGATTGATTACAGGAGAATCAGTCCCCATCACTTTAGGACTATGTCCAAGGATGATGCAATCCTACCACATTCTCGAGGACCGAAGTCACCAGATCTATTATGGACAGATGTCTCGGGATGATACAATCCCTCTTCATTCTCGAAGACCGAGGTCTCCGGATCACTTTAGGGTAAGTGCCCAGGGATGATACAATCCCACCACATTCTTGAGGACCGAGGTCACTGGATCTATTGTGGACAGATGTCTCGGGATGATACAATCCCTCTTCATTCTCGAGGACCGAGGTATCCGGATCACTTTAGGGAAAATGCCCAGGGATGATACAATCCCACTGCAACATCAATACTCCCCCTTTCAAGGAAGGTCTTTCTGAACAACACCAAGCTTGTCTCTAAAGTTTTTGAACTCTGCTCGAGGTAGAGGCTTCATCAATACATCATCATCCAAACGATCATCATCTACATCTTCAGTATGTGAATACTGAACTATCACCATCTGTATCTCTAGTATGTGAATACTAAAAGCATCATCATCTATATCTTCAGTATCGAAATACTGAAAGCATCATCATCTCTATATTCAGTATAGAAATACAAAACCACCATCATCTGTATCTACAGTATGTAAATACTGAAATATCATCTATATCTTCAGTATGGGAATACTGAAATCATCATCATCTATATCTTTAGTATGGGAATATTGAAATCATCATCATATATATCTTCAGTATGGGAATATTGAAACATCATCATCTCTATATTCAGTATAGAAATACTAAATCACCATCATCTGCATCTACAGTATCATCATTTGCATCTTATCTTGTATGTAGAAATACCTGATTTCTACGTGTTACGTCGGAACACAGGGTTCTTTGCCATCACAACTATGGTTATCACATAGAATGATTGTAGTGTCCATCTTCAGGTCAAGGAGACCTGATATCAGCTTCTGAAGCCATATGGCTTCACAACTTAGTAGAGCAATATGCTATGTATTCTGCTTCAACCGTGCTAAGAGAAACACTGGATTGTTTCCTGCTAAACCATGAACTCATAGCAGACCTCAAACAAAAGAATCTACCTGATGTGTTTTTCCTGTCTAAGATAGTTCCAGTCCAATCTGCATCTATATAGCCATACAATCTATACTCATGGCTACCATCATAGTATAGACCAAAGTCTATAGTCCCTTTCAGATATCTCATCACAAGTTTTGTAGCTACTAGGTGAACCCATCTTGGTTGAACAAGATATTGACTTAAGGTGTTCACAACACAACAAATGTTTGGCCTGGTATTTGTTAAGTACATCAATGACCCAATGATCTGTCTATAGTGAGTCACATCCACTAAATGTAATGATTCATCAGCTAACAGCTTCAGGTTGGAGTCCATGGGTGTGGCCATGACTTTGCATTCCAACATATTGAATCTCTTCAATATCTCTACCACATACTTTCCCCGGTTGAGAAAGATTCCTTCCAAACTTTGTCATACTTCTAGACCTAGGAAATAATGCATTAACCCAAGGTCTTTCATCTCAAATTATTCTACTAGTTTCTTCTTACTTTCCATGATCTGTTTCTCATTCCTTGTCAAGAATAAGTCATCCACATATAGTAATAGAATGGCAGGTTCATCTTCTACAATCTTGTAGGAAAGGTTAGGATTGAATTTACTCTTGGAAAATCCCATGCTCATCAGGAAACTATCTATTCTTCCATACCAAGCTTTGGGAGCCTGATTTAGGCCATAGAGGGCCTTCTTCAGCTTGCATACTTGATTCCATCTGTCTTCAACTTCAAATCCTCATGACTATTCGATGTAAAACTCTTACTCAATCATACCATTAATGAATGCTTGTTTTTACTTCATCATGGAAGAAACTACCATGATAATTTTGAAGGAAGTGTACCTTGCTTCCTCGAGTAAGTGTCTCTTTATAATTAATTCCCTCTTTCTGATAGAAACCTCTAGCCACAAGTCTTACCTTACTTCTATTAGCAACATATCTTATCTTGAAAATCCATTTGGAAGATACCGCATTCTTGCTTTCTGGTTTGAGTACTATATCCCAAACATCATTCTAGTATCATAACATCTTCTTTGAGTTTGTCTTCTCAGGTCATCAACATATCCTAGTCTTCTGCATTCAACCTTGAAGGATGGAACCCACTTTACTCTTGGTAAATTCTCGATCCATCATGAAGCTATCCATCATGTCGTACCATGTCAAAATTAGATATAATTTTCTGTAGTCACTCCCCCTGAAGTGGAATATCATCTTCCCTCTTCATTTTGTACAGGTGGTTCGATGCTTGATATATACTGGTCAATCATGGATCAACTTGTACCAACAATGATCTGATATTTTTTATATATACTGGTCAATCCGTGATTGAATCAACAATGATCTGAGATTTTTCACCATGGACTTATCAAACTCATTATCAACAGTGTTTTGCAGAGTAAAGGAAAAACTTGGGAATATTTCCTTTTTTGGTCAGGGTTTCAGAATAGTCAAGAAGGACATTCTCATAGAAAAAAAGATGATAAAGGACAGACCTTGATCAGAAAGCTTAGACAAAAGATAAAGGTTAAAGATGAAGACAGTATTAAATTGGAGGAAGTTGCAGAGCCTGCAAAAGAAGATTGTGAGTCTAAACAACATCCTAATGACATTGAGAGCAAAGATTTGCAGTCTGATAATAAGGAGACCAAGCCTGTTCAGGATGATGCACCAGCAGAGATATTTGTTGCTGAAAAGATTGTGCCTGTAGAGAAAATTTCAGGTGATGAAGAGGATACTAAAGTTCAAAAACAAATTCCAATCACAGTCCTGCCAGAGGATGAGACATGCCTGTTTGAGGAGGATAAACTTCCTGTCATTGATGAAACTAAGGTTGGCACTAAAAAGGAATTTCACAGCCAGGAAGATGAGGTAGCAGTACCAAAGAGAAAGAAGCTAAAATTTATTGAATTTTCCTCCATCACCCATCAGGGTAAAACTTTCAAAATGTTAGGGGAACATGCTCTTGGGTGGAGACAAAAGACTGGACCCAGAAAAAAGCTTAGGCTGAATATGAAGAAATCGCTAAACCCTAAATTGAATAAAGAAGGAGTAACTGTGATAGACTCCTCATCTGATGAAAAATTGAATGTTGATAAGGGTGACAATAAAGGAAAAAGGCAAATGAAATCAGAAAGAGAGTCCGCTCTTACGGAGACTAAATTGTGTGATATTTTTCTAGAGATACGAAGTCAAATGTTACAGGAACAGCAAGAAGGTAAGATAGAGGTTTCACACTCAGAAAAGAAGCTGATGGTTGATGAAAATGTTCCCTGTGAAGCTGAGACTGAAAAAAACCTAAGTTTTCCTGAAACTCCTACAGAATTGCTGCCAGAAGATGAAGAAATCTATAGGAGACTAAACATTCCATGGCTTCCAAAGGAGATGCAAAGCACAACAGGAAATAAAGCATTTGATTCAGAAAAAGAGAATTTATAGAGAACTGTAAAACAGTATAAATATTAGGCGGAATATATGCAGCAGACAAATGATGGCTTGGTTATGGAAAATAGAAGACTAAGAGAAGATCTGGATGAGGTGAATAGCCATTATCAGGAGCTGATTGCAGTCTTAAAGGAGGCATTGAAAAGAAAAAGAAATACAGAGTCTCAATTTACAATGTTAAAACAACTTGCCTTGATCAAGTTCTTCTTGTGTAAGGCTTTGAGCCTCATCTCCGTATGGAATTGGAACCTCTCTACTCTTGTAGGTTTCCAATTCATTTTCTTTAGAGAGATCACATGCTTGGAAGTTGTCAACTTTACCAAGCTTATCATCAAGCTGATGTGATAGATCACTTTGAAATGAGAACCTCAAATGCAAATAGCAAAATATTAGATCTTACCGATTTGAGGTGTCCGTCCTGGTTCCAGAGCTAGCTGATATAGGGTTTGTCAGAGAAAACCTAATTTTCAAAACTTGGAATCTTTAAGATCTTATTGGATAGAAATATATATCTCTTCAAATGGAGCTATCTAGTGTACTCCTTTTCTTAAAACAGTGGAGGGAAGCTCCCGGAACAGGAAGCCCTAGTTTTCCAATTTCTTCTGCAGAAATGCATGTCACTATTTTTGTGATATCTCTGAAATTACTACTCCTATGTGTATGAAATTTGGTACTGAGGTAACCTCGCATGTCCCTGATCCAAAAACATATGTTTTATCAGAATTTATTTCACCAATTGGGATTTATGATCATTTTCCCACAGTGACATGTTATAGAACTGTTCAGAACAACAAAGTTGTACGGACTGCTACGTGTCCTTGTTTCATCTTCTGGTTCTCAAATTTGGACCACAGAATGTAAATTCCATGATATTTTTGGAACATCTTTAGGAATTTAATTTGTACCTCTGTATCCCAAGCTATAACAATTTTCACCAGGTGTCTTGTTTAGGGATGAATTCTGGAAGAGGCTGGAACCCTAACTTGGAGGGATCATATCTCCTAGAATATAGTGAATATGAGGATGAATTTTGGATACATTGTACAAAAGGATGTTTTATTTGACCTAGGTAATTTTTATCTCCTAAACCTTTTCCAATATCGGGATATAGTGAATGTACCAAAACGTAGCAGTTTTAGTATTTAGGGTTTTTCTAGCTCGGGGTCAAAGTAGGGTTTTACTTTCCTGGAGTTTCACCCAAGCAAAAAACTTGATCCAGGTCTCTATACTTCGATTTTGATGAGGAGATAAATCCTATTCTAGGCTCACTCAAAAATTCTTCTTTTGCAAGAAGCCCTAATTTCCCGCACCGAAAACTGAAAATGCTTGGAATCGAATTCCGCTTCGACAGAAAGATGCGCCCTTCAATGGAGAGTCAGCCTAGCCTTATTTTGTTGATCAATTGTGGAGAGAGAACCAAAAAGTAAGAAGCCCTAGATTTTGTAGTTTCACAATGTCTTCTTTTCAGGGTGGCTATGATACCATTTTAAATTTTCATATGCTTCGCTAAGACATCAGTATTTCATTTCTTTTTCATGACAAAAGCATATAAATAGGATCATTGAAAGATAGAAAAGCACAAACATAAAAAATGAACACAAAGATTTATCCTGGGAAAACCCTAAAGGGAAAAACCTAGCAAAAGATTCCTCAATATATATTCCCCAAAAAGATAAAAGATAAAACCAGCAAGGACATCAAAGCCTGATCCTCCTCCTTCTCCAGCTACTTCTCTTCTCCACTAATGTGATACACAAGTGAGAGTGTGTGCGTCTCAAATGAGGATCACTACACCTCTATTGATATTCATCCATTCACTTATGTTAACTCATTTGACATGTAGGCTCGAGTTAAATCATGTAGGCTCGAGTTACACATGTAGGCTCAAGTAACCACACTGGGGTGTTGATGACCCACCTTTACAATTAGAGGGGACTACCTCATGACTCTTATTCGTTCTTCCGATTAGGAGCATTGGCGTACAATGTAATACAAGTGGGTCTCCCATTAGGACCATCGGGGACCACAAAAAGATACATATAGAATATTCTTCGAAGTTACAATATTTCAACATTGGATTTATCAGGCCATCAACAATAACACATGCACTTATATCAACAACCAATCAGCCAAGCCAACGTAGGTGGGTTTATTAGGCCATCAACAATAACACATGCACTTATATCAATAATAAATGACCATTTCCAGGTCCAGGACCTACTATGGATCCCCAGGCATATAATATACCAACATCTCCTTCCAGTACATCTTTATGCTGACTGGGAAGGAAAATTTATCATTACCATTTCCAGGTTTCATTTCTAGCAGTGAGCTCTAATTCCACTACCCCATACAACACAAGAAACAACCCCCTTCTCTTCTCTCGAGTCCCTCAGAAATGTCTCCTTCTCTGTGCTCTTCAGTAGAAGGTAGGATGAGCTCAAGCCATTGTCCATTTAGTGTACAATACCAGACTACATTTGTTTAGCTTGACAACACAACCAATATAAGCAACTCATCAGTGTTATTATTCTAAAATTGTAACGACATTTCGCATCATTCACTATCAAGTATTGAGACACCAGGAGTGCATCCACTTCCAAGAGTGTAATCAATATTGAAAACCCTTCCATGACCAGACATTGGGAAAGTGTACACCCCTTTCCAATGTGTGCCATGTAGGCCCTATTCATACTCAAGCAATCGGTCATAATGGAAATAAAATCAAAACATGTTCTGCATATTGAATTTAACAATTGACATGCATATTCTTAGCTAGGGTTAGAGAACACTTATCCATTTGCCAAGGCAGTATTCCTTTGTTAAGGAGGAATGGGGGCTCCCTTCTCTGATTTGACAGTCCCTCGGTTTGCCATCCCAACTCCTTTTTACATTTCATATGCACACATGTCTTACCGACATAATCCATACCATCTCACTCATGTTTCTTACCAAACATTTAGTGTAGATGAGACATTTCGAAAATGTCCAATGGAGTTTCACTCGAAACCCATTTCCAAGATAAGGGAAAACCTTCCCATGAAGTTTGGCTCCTGCATGCCATCACACATGATCTTCCTGCAGTGTGTACCCCTTGTACATTCATTAAATAGCCAAACAGTCAATCATTATCTGATAATAAAATCCCAATTTGATTGTTCCATAACCAAGAAATGACATTAGTAATTAAATTAAATGAGAATTTGCAACTCTGTTTACTACAGAAATTGATTTGCTTGGCAATGAGGTGATCCTCATTTGTTGGTCTCTTGTAAGAAATACCACTATGCCCATTATACTTTTATGCTTACTAGCATAACATGAACATCCACTTACAACACATCCTCCTGACACAATTCTATGGAAGCCAACAGTGATTAGTAGTTGTCAGCAACTTCTCAATTCTGAAATTTAAAAGCCCAAATTGACAACGCATTTTGCATACAACTATTTTTACAGCCATGAGACTCTTCTCATGAGTTTTTGCTCTTTTACGAGGTAGATTTCGGCCTTTGTCATGGTATTACCCACATTTCCATGCCCCAAACAATCTACCTGAACCCTGAATTCACCTCAATTAGCCAAACACTTAGTAAGTCTAGATGCATATAACTTTTTCATTGCTGCAACAATCACTAAAGCATTTTCAGAATTTATAAAATTCAAACACTTCCAGCTGTTAGCATATCAATATTACCAAAACCCATTCACTTCGTGAATCATTATCGTACATTAATTTACAAGGTACAGTCTCCTCATTTATCCAATTTAAGGGTTTAGATACTTCTTACTTCACAAGCGTATCATTTTCACCACCTTGCTCTTCCATAGAGCCTTTATAGTAGCCAATTGATCATGACTACCCTCTTCATGCACTTACTATCTTGCATTCACATCAGCTCTTGAAATGGTTCCATAATTGTCATCAATTCATCATTCCAGCCATTAGTTATTCACAATGACACATGCACTATCTTTATGCATTCATGCATTGCATCACAACATTTGCACCCGTACTCATGTATGCATATCTACAAAATTTACTCATACTTTTCATATGCATCCATTCAATGCATAACTACAAGATTTATAAAATATTTTAATGCATACACACTCAATGCTACCTTGCATTGATTCAAGAATACTATGCATTCAAACATACCATGCATGGCCCAACCATGACTACTTCATATAGGATGCATGACTATAATCAAGATCATCAGTGCTTACTTTCTTTGGGCTACTAAGCTCATAAAAACATAATACAGACATGACATATTTCTCTATGAATGCAATATAAAGTTCAAATACCCACATGGTACGAGACCTCTTGCTTTTACCACCCCATGCAATTGTCATAATTAAACTCTTACCTTCATGAGTCCTACTTACACCCTTGACATTACCAATTTGGTTGGTCCTTTGCAAGAGATTGCAGAATTTTCTCACCAACTTTTGATTCTGGGCTTGTTGTCTTATCCCTTTCTTCATAGGGTTGCTGGTCACATTTATCAGCATTAGAAACATATTCATCCATGTCCAAGTTGTCATTGCTTTTCCCACTAATGCCAACACCAATTTGATAATTAGCATTAGTGGTTCATTATACATGTATAATTCTCAATACTATTACCAACATGTAATATCCTATGCATGCAAGGCATATCTTCATACATTTCATGTATGAAACTTATAAATGTAATTGTAATTAGCAAGACAGGGTTTAAGGAATTTTTCCTTTTCAAATCCCTCATGTTTGTATGGAACTCCTCTTCCACACAACAACTGGTTTGTCTATACTGACAACCACTAGTACTTTGCAGCATCGCATTCGAACTCTGGGGATTCCCCCTTGTTCCCTACTGGATAAGATTTCCAATTCCTATCCACATGCTTCATTTTGACCTTGGGTGTGAAAACCACACCACTCCTAACATGATGATTTTCCTCAAATTTAGGAAAAACACACAAGTGTATTTTGGTCTTAATTGTCAACTTCAGCCACCTAGAATTCTTCTTCCTTTTCAGTCCTGAAACTACTGAGAAACCCAATGAGAAATTCACTAAAAAACCCACTGGAACACTAGCTAGAATTGCTGAAAAATCCACTGAAAACTGTTGAAAGCTGCTTGAAAAATCCACTTGAAACCCCAATTTTTCTTTCTCTCTATCAGGTCTCTTCCCCACTATCTTCTCGACGTTTCAGAAATCAAAACATCTAATTTCCTCCGCTGTCCATCAACGATTTGTTCACCTGTTTCCTTCCAGCGTGTCGGACTTGTAGTGGTCTAAGCTCCCGATCTGTATTGACAATGCGAAGTGTTAGGTCATGATTTTGTCTTCCTTAGTTTTATTATTTTATTTATGTTTTGAAGCTTGCTAGTATCTTTTCTTTTAGGAAATTTTTCTTGTAAAGGTTAATTTTGAGTTCAAGCTTTTAGTTTTTATCATTTTGATTTGTCTTATTTTTAAGGCTACTTTTATAAATTTTTCTTAAAGTTCATTCTTGAAGGGTTCTACAAAGTATGTATGGATTAAATGGTTTCATAAATGACACTAAAGTCAATATTAAGCATATAAACTAAGTCTTAAACCTTATTAGTGACTTAATGATGTAAAATTATGTGTTTGGACTTTCTTGTAGCGCAAGAGCGAAATTAATACACTAGAGCGCTACAAGAAAGTCGTGAATACAAAAATCGTTATTTTTCAGTCCGATCTTTTCGGGTGTCTTGTCCCTGAGGTGTTAATCACATCATTTGTTACATTTGATACATGTCTTGCAAGGTTTATCATTGAAACAGGTGGATTATCATCATGTAAGGTAGATCGTGGTGACTACGTACAACGCAGGGAGAATGATTACAGTAAGTTGAACGAGGCAGAGTTTTCGAGAATATGTTCCTGATCTGAAGGATACGAAGGTATTGAAAATCGTGGTGAGAACATACTGCTGAGAAATCGGATTTTTTACAACTAAATGAGGATTTAGGGCTTTCCAACAATGACAGTTTAAAGTGATCTGGATAGTTAGAGACAGCTGGAACATGAAATTCGACACCTAACCCTTGACGAGATAGCATTCCAGCACTTGTATTGATCTTCTGAGCAGGTATTCCGGGTATCATTTGCTAGGGTTTGTTTAATTTGGGGTTTTCTGATAAAATTCATAATGTCAAAATTCAAAGGAGGGATATGAGTTTGCTCACCTAATAGACTATGAATGATGAAATATTAACAAATACATCCAAGTATTCATAGTTTAAAATAGTAAACTTCAGAGCATAACTATTGGAGGTCCCTGAATTTTGTGATTAGGTCAAACTCTTGCAAATTTGGTACATAATATTTCTTGAACTGTGTGATAGGGCATACTGTGAGGATTTGAATATAAATAGACTATGGAATAATTGACAAGTGCTGTATACCATAGTGAAAATGACGAAAAGTGGAAAAACAAATAGATCTAAGCCCACTGACCTAAGTTGGATAGATAAATTTCTAGAGTGTGCAGAGCTATTTCCAAATGCAAGATGGTTGACATTTTTCAAAAATATTGGTAGATATCATGCAGAGGTCTCCCATAAGTTTGCTTAGTGCTATGACAAAGACATTGTGTCTTTTGATACTTTGAAATTCAAATTGACCAATGGGTTGGTAGCTGAGGCAACATGCATCAAGAATGAGGGAGAATTATGGTTTAAGAAGGTGCCATTCACCTTCAATGCACAAAATGACTTACTGACTGGTGTAATTGCAGATTGGGGTAAAGGGGTACCCATTCATAGCTTCAAGCCTGAATGGATAGAACCCATCAAAATTTTACAGAGTTACATCACTTGTGAAGGAAGATATGCCTTCATTTTTAAATACCACTTCAAATTTCTTCAGCACCTCAATAATGAGTCCAAGATGAACCTGCCCTTCTTCTTTCTAAAGAGCCTGTAGAAGATGTCTTGTAGAATTAAAGAGCACCAAAATCATACTAAACAATCCATTTTCCACCATGGACTTATCTAACTCATTATAAACACTATTTTGCAGAGTAGGGGAAAGACTTGGGAGTATTTCCTTTTCTGGTCAGGATTTCAAAATGGTCAAGAAGGACAGTCTCACAGAAGACAAGCTGAGAAAGGACAGACCTTGATTAGAAAGCTCACGCAAAAGGTAAAGGTCAAATATGAAGAAAGGATTAAATTAAAAGAAGTTTCAGATCATGCAAATGAATATTTTGAATATAGACAGCACCTTAATGGCATTGAAATAAAAGATTTACAGTCTGATAATAAGGAGACCAAGCTTGTTGAAAATGATGTACCAGCATAGACAATTGCTGATGAAAATATTGTACCTGCAGAGAAAATTTCAGGTGAGAAAGAGGATATTGAATTTCAAAGACAAATTCCAATCACAGTTCTGTCAGAAGACGAGAAATGCATGTTTGAGGATGATAAAGTCCCTCTTATTGATGCAACTAGGGTTTGTACTAAAAATGAGTTTCATAGTTAGGATGATGAGGTACCATTACCAAAGACAAAGAAACTAAAAGTTGTTAAATTTTCCTTAGGTACCCATCAGAGCAAAACTTTCAAAATGTTGGGGGAAATTGCTCCTGTGTGGAGACCAAAAACTAGACCCCAAAACAAGCTCAGACTGAATATGAAGAAGTTTCCAAACCCTAAATTGAGTAAAGAAAGAGTAATAGTGATACATGATTCCTCATCTAATGAAAAATTAAATGCTGATAAGGGTGACAGTAAAGGTAAAAGGCCAATGGAATAAAAAAGAGAGTATGTCCTTACTGAGACTAAACTGTCTGATATATTTCTAGAGGTACGAAGTCAAATGCTGTAGGAACAACAAGATGAGATAAAGGTTTCTCACTTAGAAAAGAAGGTGATGGTTGAGGAAAATGTTCCATGTGAAGCTGAGACTGAAGAAAACCTAATTTTTCCTGAAACTCCTACAGAATTGTTGCCAGAAGATGAAGAAATTTATAAGAGATTAAACATTCCATGGCTTCCAAATGAGATGCAAACCACAACAGGAAATAAAGCCTTTGATTTAGAAAAAGAGAATTTACAGAGAAGTGTAAAACAGTATAAGTATCAGGTGGAATATATGGAGGAGACAAATGATGGCTTGGTCATGGAAAATATAAGACTCAGAGAGGATCTGGATGAGGTGAATAGCCACTATCAGGAGCTGATTGCAGTTTCAAGAGAGGCATTGAAAAGGAAGAGGAATACAGAAGGTCAATTTACAATGTTGAAACAAACCATCAAGGATCTGCAGCAGCAAAATGAAGAACTCACTAGAAAGATGGCAGATATGGAAGCAGATCAACTGAAGGCTAGAAGAAAGGCCCAAGCCCTAGACAGGATAGCCTTGTTAGCTGAAGCAACTAAAGATCTGTAAAGCTGTTATACACCTGAATGGCACCTCTCCGTCCGAATGCCGACATCCCTCATGTTGGCACACAAAAGGACACTTATGGATAGAGGTTTGCCCAAAACACTATAGCTTGGCTTGTCATGAAATACATGCTTCCTCCATCAAACTAGTTACTTTTCCATTTTTGCCTATATTGAGATGTATTCGTGACTATCCTTATATACAACTCACGCATCACTCGCGAGTCTCCTATACAGCAAGTCACGAATCTATGTATTCGTGGGTTGCGCTTATACATAGTCGTGAATCATTCATGGGTTGCTCTATTATAGACCCACGAATGTGTCTCAACATTAAAATATAAAAACAATCACGCTAATGGGAGATTAGTTAAGTTATTTAACTTAATTTTCTTAACTGCTGTAACCTCCCTAACCTTCGAGAACTGCCTTATTTCACCCATATAAATACAGGCCTTGGGGAGGGTGTTGATTACTTACACTTGGAGAGTAAAGTTATGTTGGTGGAGTTTATACAGAAGTCTTTGGAGCAGTAAACTTAGAATCCTTTGGTTGCAGAGGAGTCCTTGTCTCAGGCGTTGGGTTGTATCTGAACTCTTTCCATTATTGATAATAAAGAGATTACTTCTTCCATATGTGTTTCATGTGTATTGGTTTGATAATTATTTATGCTTATGCATCTTATATGTGATTTATCTAACCTGCTTATACATATATGAATCATCTTGTATCTGGAAAAGTGTTTCTTGACAGGTGAAAGAGGAGCAATCTTGAAGACTTTGGAAGTGGAACAGAGAAGAAGAAGATTAGCAAGGATCGACCTTCGTTTAACAAGTAAGTCCTTTTGATCTTCCTATTTCTTATTTTGCACTTTAGAATTCAATTGTCTGCAAGTAATTGAGTATGTTGGTAACCCCAGACCTTAGGTTATTAGGTGTATAATCCTGTACAACAGAACTAGCAACTCCGCTAGGGAGCCCGAACTGCTGTAGGTTGTTTTCTGTCCTCCTGACCAGTTTTGCTTGTGAGTCTGTTTGTGATTTGTTATCATGTTTCAATACTTGCTTCAGCATTTAAAAGTCCTATGTTTTTTCTTGATTTTTTGAGAAAAATGTTATACCCATTCACGGGTTGTCTTTTTAGACAGTCGCGAATACTACTGTGCATTCACAGGTTGTTAGACTAGACAGTCGCGAGTCACTCACGAGTTGCTCTTAGTGACAGTCGCGAATACTCCTGGAAGTGGGGATTTTTAAGATAAGTTTTGCTTGTTCTTTTCTTTGTTTGGTCCCTGTTTCTGAGTGGTCTTTCTTTAAGAATGCTGTATAGTGGGTCTGAATACTGTTAGTGATCACATTTCCTTGCTTTTTTGGAAGCTCTTGAGTCTTTTTGCTTGGTTTGTTTACTGCTTGCATACTGAAGTGTTTTGGCCTGTTTGGGTAGTGGTTTAAAGTGTCTTGGTCCAGATCAGTGATCAGGGTCTTGGGCTCAGTTTTTACAGTCTATCTTCTGACAGTGGCTGGTTGTCACTTGCCTGTATAAGTCTGCATTGATTTTTGTCTTTGGTAGCACCCAAGCTTGGGTTCCTAGCCTCCCTTTGTTGGTGGTATTTTGGGTCCTGTCAGCCTGTTTGCTTTAGTTTGTTACTTTTATACAGTTTATAAGCGTTAAGTTTGCTCAAGCATAGTGCATTGTAGATGCATAGTAGAGTTTTGATTATTTTTAAAAGTGAAAAGAAAACATAGTTAAAGCTTTTGCATTGTGATTTTTGCATAAGTAGTGTTCATTTCAATTTAAAAATATTATATCAAAAACTACAAAAACATAGGCTTAGTTTCTTTCATCGTTGCTTTCAATTCATCAATACATATTTGCAAAAATTAAAAAAGAAGTTTGTTTTTATAATGGCAATTTTGCTTTGAATACACCTTTACTTTCGTTTGTTTCTTGTTTGAGTCAAAACATCATATAGTATACCACTCCATTTCATCTTGAGTAAAGAACAACCCTTTAAAATAAAGGCATAAATTAAAATTTACTAGTAAGTTTTGTTTTCTAGGGGCCTTTCACCTACTAGCTTAGGCTAGACTTGTGGGCTAGGGAGTGTAAAATTCCCACAAGTTACAAACTCAGATGTAGTGGACCTTTCTTTAGGGAAATCCTTGACTATATCACTGTATCTGGGAAGCTCCTCTCAAACGGGAGTTAAGCACTAGGCCGCGTGGAGGCTTGGACAAAGGATATAACCCTCTGAATCCTTGTCAAAACGTAACCCAGGACTTTTACGCATCTGGGGATTCTGTCCTAGACAGAGTTTCGGGCTCAACTACCCTACCCATGCGTACGAGTTCGGCTGACGACTGTCCCCCCAGACAGCTGGTATTGCCAAGGTAGCCTTTAGTCTCTTTTCTTTTAGGGTTCATACCTAGGTAAACCGGAAGGTTATTTCTGGTTCACCTTGAACGGACTTGGAAGGTAACCCTTGTGGAAAGTGTAGGAGGGAGATGGGTGATTCCTCTGCTTATGCCTAAGAACCACCTCAAGGACGCCAAGTAATCGTTCATCATCTTTCTTCGAGAAAGTATATCTTTTACCCTGGTTTGATTGCTTGAGACTCTAGGAACTTTTTAGTGTATGCTCTGTGGTTTTGCCTGTGTTTAGTTGGCCTTAGGGTGTGATTTGTTAAATTTTTAATTCTAGAGGACCAACCGGTTAGAAGGTCAAGAAGGTTGAGAAACCTTCCTCCTATCACTACATTGGAGCCTCCACCTTTACCTCAAAGGCGGAGATTAGACACAGAGGGTTCATTTGAACCTGTAGGAACAAGTGAAGTGCTTGGTGAACCGAAACTCATTGCTAACTGTTTCAATATTGACACAGTTGAGATAGAAGAATTGCAGACTGACGAGTTTGCAAGAAATTTTAACTCCCCCTTGACTGACTTAAACGATCTTGTGATCATCCAAGTTAGACCTTTTGATTCACCAGTTCTAGGTGTCCCTGTGGGTAGAGTCATGTCTTCTGTGGAAGAAAGTTCTTTTGTGTTTACCTCAACCATTCCGGTTGAAGGGGTGCTACCTCCCCCGGTCAGTACCCCTAGATATAGTTTTCCTTCTACACCTTTGACTCCAGCGAGCCGGGTGGTTCAACCACCGGTTCACTCAAACATAGGAGGTACTTCTAGTAACACGATTGCTGGGATCCCTAGTATACCTACCATTCCTTCTTCCTTCCCTTACACTACCTAGAGTGGTCTGGTAGGATCCTCGGCTTATGTCCAAGGATTTCCTTGGAATGGGGGGCACATTCCCCCATCCAGTCCATACGTAGGCCCATCTCCTTCATATGTAGGAGTGCAGTTTGGGAGCAACACCTCTTACGGGCAAAGCTTCCAAACCCCTATTTCGGTCCCATACACGAGCTCTCCCTTTTCATTGTTTAGCGGAGGGATACCTTATCCAGTCTTTCAGACCCCTGCTTCTATGGGGACAGCCCGAACAACTTACACTGCACCTCCCACACAAAATCCTGTGGCTCACGGATGGAATCCGTTTCAAAGCAACCTTCCCACTTCACAACCGGTGGCTGGGGGCAACCCCACTTTTACCCATGGGCATTCGGGGGAAGGTCCCTCAAATCCCCAAGTTGGCTCATTTACTACCCCAGTTAGGCCCAAACTTCCTTTCCTAGCAACTTTAAACTTGCCAGACTTGTCAAAGTTGATGAATGACCCGGTGAGACATGACCCCTTGTGGCCACCTGTTCCCACCAAATTGCCCTCGGACATCCCTAAGTTCGAAGGTAAAGCTAGTGAAGATCCTGGGGCACATGCCACCACTTTTCACTTATGGTGTTCTTCCAATTCGTTGAATGAGGATTCAATTAGATTGAGGATATTCCAGAGGACCTTGACAAGTACGGAGGCAAAGTGGTATATCGAATTGCCTTCTGCTGCCTTTAGTAATTTCTGGGATTTGGCTAGTGCTTTCCTTAGCCACTTTCAGCTTCCGGTTCGATACGATTTCGGAACAGACTTGTTGTCTACTTTTAGACAAAACAAGGCTACCCACATCTCAGATCATATCCAAGAGTGGAGGAGGTGAAAGAGCCTTATCAAAGCCACCATTCCTCCTGAGTTTCTATTAGAATGGTTCCTTAAATCACTGTTGCCATACATATCTAAGGATGTTTCCACATCAGGAGTAACGAATGAAGAAGAAGCCATACTCAGGGTCCAGCAGTTATACTTGATTTACTCACAGTCTGGGATCTTGTATGAGATCATCCCTGAGGCACCAAGGCCTTCGCACGAGGTGGAGAAGCCTAAGCCTGGACCCCATGCCGATGGTGTGGTTGGGTCTGTTAACTCTCCCACCGTAGAGTCTTTAACTAAGCAACTTCACGAGTTGTCTATCAAACAGTCTATGGCAGAGGCAGCAAAGGCTGCCCCCTCTCCCCAGAATGCAAATGTCTTTGCTCAAACCTCTCAGAAGGGCAATCAGTAGCCCGGCGAGAAGAAAAAGAAAGGTAAGAAGGGAGAGGGAAACCAAAACAAGCCAAAGCCCGCGAACAATGCTGATGGGGGGAAAAAAGAAAAGAAGAAGGGCAAGTTCCCTTGTAAGTTGTTCCAATAGGACCACCTTACTCACCTTTGTCCCCTTATGGATCAAGCCCAGAAGCTGCTCAAAGCTCAACAACCGGCTATCCTAAAGGACCTGTTTCCCCAAGGACAAAACTCTACTTCAGCTTCTAATGTAGCAGGGGGCACTCAAACTTCCCCTGACCCTAATTATATCAACATGGTTTGATCTTCGACTTTTTTGCAAACCAGGAACAAAAACTATGAAACGGAGACTTCTGAGAAGGGTAAAGCTGTAGTTGAACCTTCCAACCCTCTCATGATAGAAAAACCTGCTGAAACTATGCTGAAGATACCGAAAGGTGTTTTCAAGAAGACCTTGCATAACCCTAATGCTAGGGCTGCTTCAAACTACTCAGTGGTTGAAGACTTAGCTCAAACCCCGTGTGCAATGTCAGCTTTAGAGGTGTTACAGATTTGTCCCGCCCAGCGGGATGCCCTCTTAGCAGCTTTAGGTAGCATGGATTCTTCGAGTCTCATGGCGAAATTCAATCTGTCTGATGTCAAAATTTGCCTGCCTTACCATGTAGCCCTATCAATAGACGTCGTCCATGGTGGTAAGACCATTGGAAGGGCAGTTGTTGATGAGGGAGCCTCTACATGTGTTATGTCCCTGGCCTGCTGGAAAGCTCTTGGATCCCCAGAGCTGGTCCCATCAAACACTTTACTTACTCCTTTTGATGGAAGGTCCTTCCGTCCTCATGGTATCCTACCGGCTTTCTAGCTTAAGTTGGCAGGCAAAGCAGTGTCTGTTGAAGTTGAAGTGATTGATGCTCCTTTGGACTATAATTTGCTCCTGGGAAGGAATTGGACTTATGCAATGTTTGCGGTTGCATCGGCTGTTCTTCGTGTCATGGTTTTTCCACATGAGGGAAAGTTGGTTACCGTTGACTAGCTTGATTTTACCCGAAAAGGCCGTTTAGAGTCTAAGGAATCCACTGTGCCATTGGTTGATCAGGCCAAACCTGCTGCACAGAGCTTGGGAGCAGGAATGTATGCATCATTGATGGGCACATTTGACCTTCCATCCCCAGTGAATTACATTTGTTCTACTACTATGTGGAAGTCCATCACTACGGTTGTTGATAGGACTGATCCTTGGGTCCTCCCAACTCCCCATGAACCAGAAGTGCCCTTATCGGCAGTAGAGGTAGCTTATCAAGCCATCATTCAAGCTACTGCTGATCCCATTCCAGATCCTCTATTAGTCTCAGATGATCTGGAAGAAGTCTATTTGCCTGCATGGGCGGAAAACTCTTTATATTCCATATATTGCTTAGATACAGTTTTACCTTTCGATGAAGCTATTCTTCAAGCTATGAGTGGACGTGATACGATTTGTGAGGATCTTCATCATCGATCCTATTTTCTTCTAGATCTGAGCAAGATAGAAAACCAAGAGTTTAAAGTGAGACTGTCAGATGATATTGAGGTACCTATCAACCCTTTTCCTATGGAAGGAGTGTTTGCTGAGGGGAATATGGAAAAAATTTCCGCCACTATACCCATCAATATCTCTATGAACCCAGATGTCGTGGAAAACATCTATATAGGTGCAAACTGCTCTCCGGAGGAGATTGCCATCTACACTGCCCTTTTCAAGGAATTCTGCGATATCTTTGCCTGGTCATATGAGGAGATGCCAGGAATTGATCCATATATTGTTCAACATGAAATCCAAACCTATCCTGATGCCAAGCCGGTTCGACAGAAATTAAGACCTGTGAACCCGCGTAAAGGTGCGGCTGTGAAGGCAGAAGTTGAAAAGCTCTTGAAAGTTGGTTTAATATATCCCATAGCTTTGACTGAATGGGTATCCAAACCTGTTCCTGTTGATAAAAATCAAGGGACTATTCGCGTTTGTACATACTTTAGAGACCTCAATAAAGCCTTTCCTAAGGACAATTACCCCACACCATTCATTGACCAGATCATAGATGCATGTGCGGGGAGTGAAGTGTTTTCGTTTATGGATGGTTTCTCCGGCTATAATCAAATCCAAATCAAACTGGAAGACCAACATAAAACTGCTTTCATTTTCCCTTGGGGTACATTTGCGTATAGAAAAATGCCCTTTGGATTGAAAAATGTTGGGGCTACCTTTCAATGAGCCATGAACTTTTCTTTTCACGACATAAAAGCCATTGTGGAACCGTACCTTGATGATCTGCCTGCACATTCTCGCAAGAGGGTCCAGCATCCAGATCATTTGAGGTTGATTTTTGAAAGATGCAGATACTATAAAATTCGCTTGAATCCCCACAAGTGTGTTTTCTATGTCGAGTCAGGAAGATTACTCGGATTCATTGTGTCTAGTAGAGGCATCCAGGTGGATCCATTGAAAGTTGAGGCCATTGTAAATCTGCCTCCTCCTCGTTCTCTCAGGCAACTTCAAAGCCGACAAGGAAAGTCCAACTTTCTTCGACGTTTTATCGTTAATTATGCCAAGATCACTAAAGGTTTCATGTGCTTGCTCAAACAAGACACTCATTTTATATAGGATGAAACCGCACAACTTGCGTTCGAGGCATTGAAAAAAGCTTTGTTGTCGGCTCCTTTGTTACACCCACCAGATTATTTTAGGGATTTTATATTATATCTGGCCACGTCGGAGTCGACCATTTGGGTAGTGCTAGTTCAGGAGGATGATAAGCTCATTGAGCATGTCGTTTATTATCTTAGCCGTGCTTTGGCTAGACCTGAGCTTAGGTACTCCCACGTCGAGAAGTTAGCCTTAGCAGCTGTTTATGTTGTGTAGAGGTTGCGCCACTACATTTTACTGAGGACCACCACAGTAGTGGCGGATGTGAATCCGTTCCAATATGTTTTATCCCAACAGATTTTTGGGGGAAAATTTAATAAGTGGATAGTCATTCTTCAGGAGTTTGACTTGGATTTTCAATCCGCTAAGTCTAAAAAGTCCTTAGTTTTTGCTGAGCTAATAATAGAATTTCCCACCGAAGAAAATGTAGTGGTGGAGGATGACTCATTCCTAGATGAGCACATCTTCCTCATATCCACTTCTGATCCTTGGTACGGGGATATTCTAATATATCTCCAGACTTTGAAGTATCCTGCCGCTTACTCTAGGGAGGAACGACGTAAGTTACGCCTTCATTCCAAGAACTACCTCATTATAGGAGATACATTATATCGACGAGGGGTAGATTCCATCTTGTGTCACTGCCTTACTCATGAGGAAGTGAATATTGTCCTAAATTATTCCCATAGCAGAGCATGTGGGGGTCATTTATTTGGGCTAGCAACGGCCCATAAGATATTGCGTGCTGGTTATTTCTGGCCCACGATCTTTAAATATTGTGTGGAAGCCGTGAAGCGCTGTCATCCGTGTCAGCTTTACACCAGAAAAATGCGGTCGCATCCTGCTCCGTTATTTCCTGTTGTCTCGGTAGGCCCCTTCATGAAATGGGGAATCGATTACATGACCTACAACCCAGTCTCGGCTAGGGGGCATAAATACATCATTGTTGTTGTTGACTATTTTACGAAATGGACAGAGGCAATGCCTACTTTCAAAGATAACGTGGAAACTGTAGCTTTCTTTGTTTTCAATCAAATTATTGCAAGGTTTGGTATTCCCAAAGTGATTGTCACTGAACATGGCAGTCATTTTCAAAATAACATGATGACGGAACTGACCACCATGCTCGGATTTTGACAAGAACACTCTTCTCCATATTATTCGCAAGCAAATGGTCAGGTTGAGGCTGTAAACAAGACTTTGAAAACTATCCTTAAACGGACAATTGATACAGCCCATTCTAATTAGCATACCATGTTATATCCTGCTCTTTGGGCTTATAGAACTAATGTTAATACTACCACGGGTTATTCACCTTTCCAACTCGTTCACGGGGTGGAAGCAGTTACTCCGATTGAATGCGAAATCCCGTCCTTGAAGATAGCCATTCATGTGTTACCTGACACGACTGAGCTTGAAGAACATCTAGTACATCTAGAACACCTTGATGAGCAACGTAGAGATGCATTGACTGCCAATTAGGCCCATAAAAATAGGGTTAAATCTCAATATGATAAAACGGTCAAACCTAGGGTTTTCTCTGAAGGGGAACTTGTCTTGGTTTGGGACCAAGATAAAGAGCCCTTGGGGGCAGGAAAATTCAAGGCTATGTGGTTAGGACCCTATGTTGTGTCAAAAGTATTGAGTAAAGGCGCATATGAATTAGTGGATTATGATGGGAATAAGCTGCCTGAGCCTAGAAATGGGCTCTACCTGAAGAAGTACTATGCTTAGGCTTAGCACTTTTTCTTGTATTTTTATTGTATGTATTTTATGTACATTAGGTTGTCAGTTTTTGTTTTTTATATTATCTGCTGGTTGTTGCAGATGTCTTCCAAAATGTATGTAGGTTTCGCTGATGGCGCCAGTCGTCACACTTGTAACCTAGCTTCGGCAACATGGGTTATCTATTCTCCCACAGGACAGCTTGTTGCCGCTGGTGGCGCTTGTCTAGGTCCTGCTTCTAATAATGTTGTTGAGTATAGGGCTATTATTGAGCTCCTATGGGATGCTGTGTCACGTGGCATCATCCAACTTGAGGTCCATTTAGATTCTCAGTTGGTAGTTTCCCAGCTCAATCGAGCTTATCAGGTACGAAATCCTACCTTGTTACGCCAGTTCATGCAAATTCGTTTATTGGAAAGACATTTTGAAGTTATTACTTTTAATCATATTCCACGTAATCAAAATTCATTGACTGACGCATATGATAATTATATTTTGGATTAGCATCTCACACACATTTCATAAAATATACAGCAAACATGTAAAGAACAATTGTAAATAAGCCGACAACCAAAAATCTATATATATATATGTAAAATATCTGTCTGTAGACAGATCGAGTCTGATCCGTAGATCCCGTCATATACAAAATACACAAAATGTGGGTCATCATCCATCAAAATGCCCTAGAACTAAGCCTGACCACCCTGGCCACTGGGACCTCCTTGGTCCCCATGATCTCTAGGCACCCTAGCTTCCTCAGCCTCCTCAGCCTCGGCAGCCTCCACCGCATCTCTGTATACAAGTATTGCTCTAGCTACTCGCCTGAACAGACGTAGCCATATCGGTGGAACCCCTACTACAAACTCCTGCATGGCTGTAGGTATGTGCTCAATCTGTATCGTAGGTACTCGCTGGGTCAGCCTGGCCAGCTTCCCCTCTAGTACCCGAACCAATCCTGGGTATCCTCCTACAACTGGATGCACGAACATGCGGGGGTGCCCTTCAGGGTGGACTGGTCCAATATCTGCATTTTGATACATAAATTGGATTAAGACTTGTACATATGTATATCACTATCATTTCAAAAATTCATAAAAATTTGAAAATGATAAAAAATTAAAAAATCACTTACCCATCTCGTCCCATATTCCTCCTGGAGGGAGGACAAGGTCGGGATCACCTCGGAAATCCATCCCAGCGTATGGAAACTGCTCCAACACCGGCAACTGTCGTTCCCACCATATATAAAAGTCATCATCGTAGATGCTATGTACTATGTCTCCTCCTCCTTGACGGAGGAATATATCCCCCCACCGGTTCAGCCTCGGCTGACGTGGATGTCTGACCTACAATGGTATAGCAGGGCTCATAGCTAGTACTCTCTCAAATAAGAATGCTACTAGTATGCTGTCATAGCCAAAAAATTTGTGTCTTCCTCTTCTACAGTTGGATAGTTGCCTCTTCATGATGGGGAGCACTCCCGAGCACCAATCGTAGAGAGCACCTCTAAAGCAATCAACTGCCACCCTCATTTGATTCCTGGTGGCCATATGCAACCCTGATGATCCTGAAAGTCTCACAATAGTACTAGCTAGTACCTGGAGTGTGAAATCCTGGATGTCTGCAATAATAACACTACTGCCCCTCTTTTGCGTATCCAGTGTACAGAACATGTTAACATAGTTTTGGACACTCAAGGGGTCTCCGCCCCTGCCAGTGCCCTCCAAGTTCACCGGTGCCCCCCGTTGTGATAACCCGGTTATGAAATATATATCCTCTACGGTAAGCTCTAAGGTCTCACCTTGGATATTGAACATCCCCATGTCATGATCCCAATAATTGACCATGAATTCTAGTAAGTGGACATTTTCCCGCATGGGTGATGTACAAAATAACTTTAGCAGCCCGCAAGTTCTCAATGCTTGTATTACGGCCGCGCTTTGGAGTGCCGCATGATCCATTATTTCATGTTCTCTTTCCCTCCACTCCAACACCATATTTTTCCTGGCAAATACACACAATTTGGTTCAGTATTTCATCTTTAAAAATAAAAAATTGTGCATAAATTTTGAGTTTTCACCCATCGTGCAGCATTCGCAACTGTCTAATTAGGTAGGCCGCGAGTCATTCGCTACTGCCTAGTTAGACAACTTGCGAGTAAAACGTGTATTCATGACTTTTACTCCTTGCAACCCGTGA
Organism: Pseudotsuga menziesii; assembly: GCA_001517045.1. Lineage (NCBI taxonomy): Eukaryota > Viridiplantae > Streptophyta > Pinopsida > Pinales > Pinaceae > Pseudotsuga > Pseudotsuga menziesii. The sequence goes on from LPNX010819136.1 coordinate 151,775, forward strand.
ATGTGCCATGATATACTTTGGGATGATGTAAAATACTGAATTAACCATTAACTTTGATATTTGTTTGATCAAATTCACAGGCTTAGGGTGTAGAGTTACCTGAAGCTGACGAATCCGGATTCCGACGGTCCAATTGTCCACGGTAATCGATCAAAGATAGAGGGTAAACTTTCCTTTTTTGTCCCAAAAGTGCAAATGTTGAGAAATGTTTTAATTTTCAAGCTATTTATAGAAATAATATTTTGTAAAGTGGGTCTTTTTATATAGTTTGAAATGTCAATTGAATAATATCACCCTCTTTGTGCCTTGGAACAGGTTTACCAACTTTTACAAAGTGTTGATGCTTCTATAGGGTGGTTTTGCTATCTCCAACATATGTTGGCATCTTATCACTCCACATTAACCTTAGTATGCAACATTTTGCCACGGACTATGGTATCCTAAGCCATTAGTCCCTTGTCTCTACCATTGTTCTTCTGTGGCTAGAATCCTTATTTCATGAGTATCATCCTTATATGCCCTTGTCATCCTTTGGTACTCATACCGTCACTGTTTCAGGCCCAGGGGTTTCCTCATAGCTATTTTTCACGCCAAATAGAGCTTCTTCTAAATCTCTTTTTACAAGCTATCCCTTTATAGGACTCCTCGACCTTATGGAGTTTCTTTAGGCCCAGGTCTGACTCCTTCAAAATAGACTTGACTGCCAAGTTATCTCGTCCATTCAAGCTCGTTAAGAATATGTGAACGGGCATCCGCATTGGTGGTAGGTTATCTCTTTCTCGGACCATGCAGAATAATAGGAGAAAGGATCACTCTCTTTTCTTTTTGAATTGAGAAGAGTATTCTCAGGTATAGGTTTATCACTTTTCCGGACTTGAGGGACTAAATTTACGGAAAAGGAACACCCAGTTTGAGCTTAGTTTTCTCTTTTTCGTGCTCTGGACCCAAACATGAAAAATATTCCGAGTGTACTTTGTGCCTTTGTCATGCTCGTTAAACACTAAAGAACAAAGAAACGAGTTTATTGTTTTAAGCCCCATTTCTCGTAACCAAATGGATCTTTCCGAGTGATCTTGCTTTCCTTCACACTCGTAAAACTCAAGCTATCTTATGCTGTTCTGGAAGGAGCATTGGGTAGGTGGTAATTTAACCTTTTTCGGACCTCCCTGACTACATACGAAAAAGGTGCACCTTTTCTTCTTCGGAAGTTAAGAGAGTTCTTTTGTGGTTTGTTTTATACTTTTTCGGCCTCAGGAGACTAAATTGGACGAAAAAGGACCCCCCTGGAGTCTTCTTTGGAGTTTTCAGACTCTCTAAATGTGAAAACACCGTTTGAGCATGTACTAGTTCGGGCTCATTAAATCCACGGATCAGTGTATCAATCATTATTTTCCCATCTCTTCAAGCTTGTTAAAAAATGAAGAAGGAACCGAGTTTACTTTCCTGGACTCGTTAAAATTTAACGGGGAAGGTAAGGAAGAAGTTTTCTCTTGTTTTCAGTAATGGAAGCATGTCGTCCTTGAACATAGCACTCTTTGCTTTCCGATATCCATGTTTCAGTATACACTTGTGTTCAGCTATCACTTTGAGTTTCTTACTCCTCCTCTTGTCCATTATACCTGGGGAATCTGATCATGTCTCCTACATGACATATAAGTCTAGTTGTTCTATCTATCCGTTGTAAGCTGCCTTGGGTCATCTCTGTGTTGTGCTCACTATTCAAGGACTTTACCCAATGTCTGATCTATAACCTGATTCCATCATTGTCATATCTGCTATCTATTTGTGTCTCCCTTCTGTTTCCCAGTTCCTAGTCACTCTTGTGATCCGTTGAAGGGTCTGTTGCCTTCCTTATCACAGCATGGTTCTGTTTTAGTACTTCCTGATGACGAAGAATTAGAGTTTTGACGATCGTACCTCTGGATTCACTTTTATCATTGGTGAACTCATTTTCTTTAGTTGTCAATTATCCCCTATTGGTTGACAAACTGTTGAATCCTCTCCATGTTCGACTTCAGCTTACCCTTATTCACATGGCTTGGATTGTACTGGTTCTTTGGGATCCTTTATGAAGACCTTAGTCTCTCACATATGGACTAAGTTGCGCAAGATTATGTTCGATCTATCTACATAGCTTCCAGATCTTTGAATACTAATCATTATTGTATATTGTGGCTTCAATCCACCTTTGTAATATACGTGGTTCTATACCCGTATCATATGATGTAGTCAAATATTGTAAAGGAGCTAATGTTTCAGTAAATTGAACATAGCATCCTCAGATGTAACTTTGTATATGACATTACTATGCTTTGTTTCAGGTACTCTCTCTGCTCCATTGAATTTCTGAGTTCTCCAAAGATGAATATTATAATGTATTTCGGCCATCGTTCCCCTCTGACCTCACACATTAGGGGGCATCTGTTATACACCTGAATGGCACCTCTCCATCCGAGTACCGACATCCCTCATGTTGGCACACAAAAGGACACTTATGGATAGAGGTTTTCCCAAAACACTATAGCTTGGCTTGTCATGAAATACATGCTTCCTCCATCAAACTAGTTACTTTGCCATTTTTGCCTATATTGAGATGTATTCACGACTATCCTTATATACAACTTGCGCATCACTCGCGAGTCTCCTATACAGCAAGTCATGAATCTATGTATTCACGGGTTGCGCTTATACATACTCGGGAATCATTCGCGGGTTGCTCTAATACAGACCTGCGAATGTGTCTCAACATTAAAATATAAAAACACGCGCGCTAATGGGAGATTAGTTAAGTTATTTAACTTAATTTCCTTAACTTATGTTACCTCCCTAACCTTCGAGAACTACCTTATTTCACCCATATAAATACAGGCCTTGGGGAGGGTGTTGATTACGTACAATTGGAGAGCAAAGTTATGCTGGTGGAGTTTATACAGAAGTCTTTGGAGCAGTGAACTCAAAATCCTTTGGTTGCAGAGGAGTCCTTGTCTCAGGTGTTGGGTTGTATCTGAACTCTTTCCATTATTGATAATAAAGAGATTACTTCTTCCATATGTGTTTCATGTGTATTGGTTTGATAATTATTTATGCTTATGCATCTTATATGTGATTTATCTAACCTGCTTATACATATATGAATCATCTTGTATCTGGAAAAGTGTTTCTTGACAGGTGAAAGAGGAGCAATCTTGAAGACTTTGGAAGTGGAACAGAGAAGAAGAAGATTAGCAAGGATCGACCTTTGTTTAACAAGTAAGTCCTTTTGATCTTCCTATTTCTTATTCTACACTTTAGAAGTCAATTGTCTGCAAGTAATTGAGTATGTTAGTAACCCCAGACCTTAGGTTATTAGGTGTATAATCCTGTACAACAAAAGCTTATCAACACAATCAGTTATTAGTTATGTTTTGAAGGATATTTCATTTTTGTAAATATTATTTAGATAAAACTATTTCCATGAGTAGGATGAAAAGCAGTTAGGGTTTAGTCCTTAACCAATTTTGAAGGATAGTATTAATGTATGTCACAAAGAGGACTGATGGTTTAATTTTTTGGCTGGCAAGAGGAGGTCTTCAGACTTGTTCATAAGCTAAGTAAATGACTCTTATGTGTATTTGAAAGACTAATTATGAAATATATGCTCCATTTACCCTTCAGTTTGTTTTCTGGCTTCATTTATAACTTGTTTTAGTTACTCAGTTGGTAATTTCATTGCTGGTTTAAAGTTTTTATACTTGGAGTGCTTTCCATCTGTGGATGAACCTTAGTGTTGTTTTCTATTGGATTATGGTTATTATGTTATGAATATTAGCCTTTATATGCTTATGGTTTAGTGTTTATTTGGATTTATGGATTCATTCCCTCTTGTCATCAAACTTCTCAACCAAAAAACCTTGAAAACCCTAAAAACCCTATTTTTTTTTATTGAGATTATTGAGATTGTGTTGGCTTGTTCTCTTGTAGTCTGGGAACAATTTCTGGCATAAACATATTTGGCAGCGTTTCCAGGGACGAAGTTGAAAAAATATTTTTCCTTGGGATACTTATCATTTCACTGGTTTTAAGAGGTGAACTTAAACCAGCACATCCTAAAGACTACTTTTCACCAGTTTGTCACAGTGGCTAATAGGGGAATTAGAAACTAGAAACCGACCTATTTCACCTTTGCAGTTGGGTGTTTCAGACCTAGAACAGATATTGAAAACAGCAAGGAAGATTAGAAGGTCTCAATCATTACCAGCCCTATGTAACCTTGATCATTTGGATGGTTCATCACCTTTATCTGTTTTGAGAAAAGAAGAAGAAACTTCACCTTGGTTAAAGCGTATAATTCCTGTCAGTAACTTTCAAGTTTTCACTGATCCTCAATCCTTCAAAAAGGCCAAAATAGTATCTCCTGGTAAAATTCCACTATTTCATTTGAAAGTTGGTAAAACCCCTTTTCAACCAAGTTCCATTCAAATCTCTCCATCACCAAAGTCAGTAAACTTTAAAATGGCAGCCCAAAATCAGCCTATAGATATGATGGACCGAATGGTTGCAGCCAGGTATGCACCATTAGTTTTGCCTCACCCTTTGAATGCACTTCCTGGAGGTGATTATCAGAAATACCTGCCTAAGTTTAATGGACAGGGTGAAACTACATCTGAAGAGCACTAGGAATCCTTTCTCAGTTATGCTGATAACCACAATATTGAAGCTAAGGACATATGGATGAGGATGTTTGTGCAGATACTTGATGGAGATGTCAGAAAATGGTTTAGGGAGCTGCCTACAAATTCTATCACCATCATAGAAGAGCTTTAGGACCTCTTCATGAGAAAATGGAATGATACCAAATACCATACTTATTATATAACTGAGTTTGGAGCCCTTAGGAGAAAGAAGGATGAAACCATTGTAGACTTTTCAAAGATATTTAATAAAATGTACATCAGAATTCCTGCAGAAATAAAACCTTCAGAAACATCTACAAAACTCACATATGCAAATGCTTTCGACCATGAATTTTCCCTACTACTAAGAGAAAGAAGACCCGTTTCTTTACTAAACATGTAGGATGCAGCGTTATAGGTTGAGTCTAATATATTGGCTTCTAATAGATTGAAGAAGCAAAGAGCTCAGCAAATGTATCACAAGAAAGGTACGAAGGAAGCATCTCCAAGGTTTTCAACATCCCATTCTTCAGAAGGTCAAATTGATGAGATGCCCAAGTTGGTGAAGCCTTTTTTACTGCAAAATTAAACAAGTTAGAACTAGAAATAAATTCAAGCAAGCTTGTTCAAGAAGATGAAACAAACCCTAACAATCAGAACCAATTCAGAAGACAATTTGCTCCTCGCTTCATACCTAGAGAACGAAGAAATAATGATATTCAGCGAGAAAGGAGAGAGACTGAGGATCAAAGGGTACCACCATCTCTTGAGAACAATATTGTTGATGAAGAAGAGATTGATGAAGAAGTGTTATTTGAATACACAGATCAGGATATGAACTATTCCAGAGAACAGTTGACTGAGGGTTTTGTCGCTAAGGAATAATTTTTAAATGCAGAATATTATGATGCAGACATGTTTGAAACAAAGGATGTTTTGAATCTAAAAATCACTACTGTAACTACTGATGTCTATCAAAATGAACCAAAGAAGACTATGAATTTGAGTTCAGGCCCAAAACAAGTAGTACAAAACCCAAATAAGAAGGTAGTTGTACCTACTAAACAACAATTTTATCCTGTGTTGGAGAAAAAACAAATTCAGGATAAGCAAAAGAAGAGTATGGGGGTTGCAGAGGTAAATAAAACTGTGCAAAATTTTAATCTGGAAAATGAATTAGGAAAAATAAAGATTCCTATGCCTTTTTTGAATTAATGAAAAATCTTTCTTATAAAGAATCAGTTCTTATAATGATTGGTTCAACAAACAATCAGCCTCTTTCTTATACAGTGAATCTGCAAGAAGAAAATCCTAAGATATTTATTGGATCAGCTTTGGCTGAAAAAACTGAGAATGAAGCAAGTGCTTCACCTCCATTTTACATTACCATAACATTCCATGAACAAATGATACATAACTGTCTTTTAGATTCAAGAGCATCACACAAACTAATGCCTAAGGCTGTCATGGAGGCTTTAGTTCTGAGTATAACAATACCATACCATGATCTGTATGCTTTTGATTCACAAGCTGTGAAGTGTTTGGGTATGATTAAAGACATGGTTGTTAGTTTGGCTCAGTTACCAATGAAAAGTGTGATCATGGATGTGGTAGTAGCAGATGCTACACCTAAATTTGGGTTAATTCTCTCTAGGTCTTGGGCAAAGAAAGTTGGTGGAACTTTACAAATGGATTTATCATATGCTACTATTCATGTTTTTGGAGGAGAAAACAGAAGGCTGTACATAGAGCTTCAATTTTCCTATATTGTGACAGATGACAAGAACCCTACAAACCATCCTCTGTATGCTGTTGATAAATATTTGGGTACTTTCATGTTACATTTTAGTGATGATGAAAATATTGCTCGTCTGTTACAGGTTGAAAAGGAACAACCAGTTAAATGCGGTAAGGAACAAGAAGATGAGCTTTGGCAATTATACTTTGATGGGCCATCTTGCAAAGAAGGTGCTGGAGCAGGGGTGCTTCTCATATCCCCTTGTGGTGAAATAGTAAAGCTGATGTATAAATTAGAATTTATTACTACAAAAAATACTAGTGAATATGAAGCTTTGCTATAAGGATTGAAGGCTGCTAAATATTTGGGCATTCAACAAATTTCTGCATATGGTGAGTCTGAGTTAGTTGTTTAGCAGGTGAGGAACAACTATCAAGTGAAAAAGGATTTGCTCAAAGTCTACCAAAATGAGGTATGGGACATGATCAATAATTATTTTGTAGCTTTTAACATTACCTATATTCCAAGGGATCATAATCAGACTACTGATTCATTGGCCTTAGCTGCTACACATTTTAGAATTCCTAAAACCACACAGTAGAGGTATCCCATTGAGGTTAGGTATAGACCTTCTGTACCTGATAATGTAAAGTAGTGGAGAGTGTTTGAAGATGAAATTGAAATTAAAATATTTTTGGAGCTTACACATGAGTTTTCTAATTCCCTGATTGATCAAGAAGAAGATGATGAGGATGGAGATGTTGAAGAGATTGCTGAAAATGAAATTGCTGGCCATAAGATTATTGAACTAAAAGGTAATTTCATCCCAAAAGGTTTGGTACCTTTAGAAAGGATATTTTCAAAAGATGATACACCTCTAAAACCTGTTTTCCAGTATTTAGAAGAGAATGTGGTGGATTGTAACATTGGTACTACAGAACATCCTACAATGGTGAAAATTTTGAAAGCACTCACAGCAGAACAGAGAAACAGGTACATTAAATTGTTAAAGGAACATGTTTATGTCTTTGCATGGTCTTATGAAGAACTGAGAACATATGATAATAGGATTATACAACATAAAGTACCTTTAAAACCAAATGTTAAACCCTTTCATCAGAAATTAAGGAGGATTAATCCAGCCTTGTTTCCTGTTATTAAAAAATAAGTTAAGAAGTTATTAGATGTCAATATCATTATTCCTCTCAGGTACTCTTCATGGGTGGCTAATCTAGTTCCTGTTATAAAAAATAATGGAGAAATCAAACTGTGTGTTGAATTTAGAAACTTGAACAAATATTCACTAAATGATAATTATCCTTTGCCTAAAATTGAGCAAATATTGCAGAAGGTTGTTGGGGCATAGAGGATTTCTATGGTTGATGGCTTCTTAGGATACAATCAAATTTCTATGCATCCTAATGATAAAGAGAAAACAACTTTTACTACTCCCTGGGGAACTTTCATGTATAATAAGATGCCTTTTGGTTTAATGAACACTGGAGCCAATTTTCAAAGGGATGTGGATATAGCTTTTGTTAGGGAAAAGGACAAGTTTGTGGTAATTTACTTAGATTATATTACTGTAATTTCACAATCAGATGATGAACATCTAAAACATTTGAAACAAACTTTCCTAAAATGCAAAAAATTTGGTTTGTCCTTGAATCCAAAGAAGTCACACTTTGCTGTACAGGAAGGCAAATTATTGGGTCATTTGGTTTCTGCTGATGGTATAAGGATTGACCCAGAAAGGGTGAAAGCAATATTGAAGATAAGTCTGCCAAGGAGTAAAAAGGATGTCCAATCTTTCATTGGTAAAATCAACTTTCTGCATTGGTTTATATCAAACTTTGCTGAGACTATCAAGTAGATTACAACAATGCTAAAGAAGGATCAAGAAATCAAGTGGACCATTGAAGCAAAGAACTCATTTTATAAAATCAAGATGGCTCTTACTGAAGCTCCTGTATTAGTAAGTCCATATTTTACCAGAGAATTTCTAACATTTTCCTTTGCATCTAAAGATACACTAGCAGTTGTTATGTTGCAGAAGAATAAGGATGGTCTTGAGCAACCTATTGCATTATTTAGGAAAACTCTCAGAGATTCTGAATTAAAATACAACATCTTGGAAAAACAGGCTTACTCTTTGGTAAAATATTTGAAATTTTTCAGAATCTATGTTTTGCATTCCAAAGTTATTTCATATGTGCCTAATGTTGTTGTAAAAGATGTTTTGACACAGCCTGACAGCGAAGGGAAAAGAGGAAAGTGGATTGCTAAAATCATGGAGTATGATGTAGATATCAGACCTACCAAATTAGTCAAGGGACAAGGTTTAGCCAAGCTATTGGTTGAATCAAATTGCCAAGATTTAGGATTGCATTTGATGGCAGAAGAGCCAGCTCAGGAAGAAAATTAGACAGAGTTGGAGAAAGAAAATATTATGGACTCCTATTCAACATCTACATGGTATGTAGACATTGTGTATTTTATGTTGTATTTGAAAACTCCTGAACACTAAGATAGAAAAGTTGCTAGGTCTTTGAAGCTAAGAACTACTAAGTACTGTTTGGTAGAACAACAATTATTTTGGAAGGATCCAGGAGGTATTCTACTCAGATGCTTAGATAAACCTGAAATTGAAGGAGTGATTTCTGAATCTCATGAGGGTGCTTGTGGAGGTCACAAGTATTGGAAGGAAACAACATACAAAATCTTAAGAGTTGGGTACTATTGGCCTTCTTTATTTGCAGATGTATACTAGTAGGTAAGAGCTTGTATCCCTTGTTAGAAGTTTGTTGGTAAACAAAAATTCTTTTCATTACCTTTAAAACCAATTGCAGTAAGTGCCCCTTTCCAGCAGTGGGGTCTGGAATTTATAGGAGAGATAAGTCGATCTTCCTCAGGACAACACAGGTGGATTTTGACTGCAACAAACTTCTTTTCCAAATGGGTGGAAGCTATCCCCACCAGGAATGCCACAGATAAAGTGATTATGGAATTTATTGAAGAAAATATTCTCAGTAGGTTTGGGTGCCCTCAGAGAATAGTAACAGATAATGCAAAGGCTTTTAAGTCTAAGGCAATGGGAGAATTTTGTGAAAAGAATGGCATCTTGTTGAAACATTCAACTCCTTACTATCCCCAAGGTAATGGTTTAGCTGAGTCCTCCAATAAAAATATTGTTCAGAGTATCAGGAAACTACTGAAGCATAATAAGAGATCATGGGATTCTATGCTGAAATGTGCATTGTGGGCTCATAGAATAATAGTCAAGCAAGCAATTGGAACTTCTCCTTTCCAATTAGTGTATGGTACAGATACAGTTTTTCCTGTTCAGCTGGGCATCCCAGTGATGAATTTTTTTCAGTATTTTCAGGAAGAACCTAATGATATGCAGAGAAGGATTTATGCAATGATAGAGTTGCAGCAAAATAGAGAAAAAGTGGAAGAAAAGGCACAGTTATACAGATTGAAGATAAAAGACAGATTTGATAGGAAAATCAAAGATAATACTTTCTCAATAGGTGACATGGTTCTAAGGTGGGATTCTAGGAAAGAGAAAAAAGGGAAACATGGAAAATTCGATAACCTCTGGTTTGGCCCTTTCCTAGTATCTAAGTTTTTAGAAAATAACACTTTTGTTCTACAGACTTTGGAGGGTGAGGAATTGTCAAGTCCGGTTAATGGATGATTCCTCAAGCATTTCTACAGTTTTTGAGGGGAATTTTAGTTTTCATTGTATATACCAATGTGAGTAAAACACAATAAGGACTCCATAACCCAATGGAAATTTTACAGATTAGCAGGTAGCAGTAAAGAAGGCACTAGTCTACAGGTTCTTGAAGCCTCACAAGGAGGACTTCATCCCACAGCAGGAGATAGATGTTAGGTCATGATTTTGTCTTCCTTAGTTTTATGCTTTTATTTATGTTTTGAACCTTGATAGTATTTTTTCTTTTAGGAAATTTTGCTTGTAAAGGTTAATTTTGAGTTCAATCTTTTAGTTTTTATCATTTTGATTTTTCTTATTTTTAAGCCTGCTTTTATAAATTTTGCTTAAACTTCATTCTTGAAGGGTTCTACAAAGTATGTATGGATTAAATGGTTTCATAAATGACACTAAGGACAATATTAAGCATATAAACCAAGTATTAAACTTTATTAGTGACTTAATGATGTGAAATTATGTGTTTGGACTTTCTTGTAGTGCAAGAGCGAAATTAATACACTAGAGCGCTACAAGAAAGTCGTGAATACCAAAATCATTATTTTTCAGTCCGATTTTTTCGGGTGTCTTGTCCCTGAGCAGGTATTCTGCATAGCATTTGCCAGGGTTTGTTTAATTTGTGGTTTTCTAATAAAATCCATAATGTCAAAATTTGAAGGAGGGATATGAGTTTTCTCACCTAATAGACTATGAATGATGAAATATTACCAAATACATCCAATTATTCATTGTTTAAAATAGTAAACTTTAGAGAAGAACTGTTGGAGATCCCTGAATTTTGTGATTAGTTTAAACTATTGCAAATTTGGTACAGAAGATTTCTTGAACTATGTGATAGCACAGACTGTGAGGATTTAAAGATAAATAGACTGTGGAATAATTGACAGGTGCTGTAAACCATAATGAAAATGAAGAAAAGTGGAAAAAAAATAGAGCTGAGCCCACTGACCTAAGTTGGATAGATAAATTTCCAGAATGTCCAAATCTATTTGCTAATGCAAGATGGTTGATATTTTTCAAAAAGATTGATGGATATCATGCATAGGTCTCCCATAAGTTTGCTCAGTGCTATGATAAAGACACTGTGTCTTTTGATACTTTGTAATTCAAATTGACCAAGGAGTTGGTAGCTGAGGAAACAGGCATCAAGAATGAGGGAGAATTATGGTTTAAGAAGGTGCCATTCACCTTCAATGCACAAAAGTACTTAATGCCTGGAATAATTGCAGATTGGGGTAAAGGTGTACCCATTCATAGCTTCAAGCATGAATGGATAGAACCCATCAATGTTTTACAGAGTTACATCACCTGTGAAGGAAGATATGCCTTTGTTTTTAAATACCACTTCAGATTTCTTCAGCACCTCAATAATGAGTCCAAGATGAACCTTCCCTTCTTCTTTCTAAAGAGCCTGTAGAAGATGTATTGTAGAATTAAATAGCACCAAAATAATACTAAACAGTCCATTTTCCACCATGGACTTATCAAACTCATTATAAACACTGTTTCGCAGAGTAGGGGAAAGACTAGGTAGTATTTCCTTTCCTGGTCAGGTTTTCAAAATGGTCAAGAAGGATAGTCTCACAGAAGACAAGCTGATAAAGGACAGACCTTAATTAGAAAGCTCAGGCAAAAGATAAAGTTCAAATATGAAGACAGGATTAAATTAGAAGAATTTTCAGAACATGCAAATGAATATTTTGAATCTAGACAGCACCTTAATGACATTGAAAGCAAAGATTTATAGTCTGATAATAAGGAGACCGAGCCTGTTGAAAATGATGTACCAGTAGAGACAACTATTGATGAAAAGATTGTACCTGCAAAGAAAATTTCAGGTGAGAAAGAGGATATTGAAGTTCAAAGACAAATTCCAATCATAGTTCTGTCAGAAGATGAGAAATGCATGTTTGAGGATGATAAAGTCCCTCTTATTGATGCAACTAGGGTTTGTACTAAAAAGGAGTTTCACAGTCAGGATGATGAGGTAGCATTACCAAAGAGAAAGAAACTAAAAGTTGTTGAATTTGCCTCAGTTACCCATCATGGAAAAACATTCAAAATGTTGGGGGAAATTGCTCCTATGTGGATACCAAAAACCAGACCCAGAAACAAGCTCAAACTGAATATGAAGAAGTTAATGAACACTAAATTGAGCAAAGAAAGAGTAATAGTGATAGATGATTCCTCATTTGATGAAAAATTGAATGCTGATAAGGGTGATAGTAAAGGTAAAAGGCCAATGGAACCAGAAGAGATTCTATCCTTACTGAGACTAAATTGTCTGATATATTTCTAGAGGTACAAACTCAAATGCTGTAGGAACAGTAATAATGTCAGATAAATGCTTCTCACTTAGAAATAAAGGTGATGGTTGAGTAAAATGTGCCATGTGAAGCTGAGACTAAAGAAAACCTCAGTTTTCCGTAAACTCCTACAAAATTGTTGCTAGAAGATGATGAAATTTATAAGAGATTAAACATTTCATGGCTTCCAAATGAGATGCAAACCACAGCAGCAAATCAAGCCTTTGATTCAGAAAAAGAGAATTTATAGAGAAGTGTATAACAATATAAGTATCAGGTGGAATATATGTAGGAGACAAATGATGGCTTGGTCATGGAAAATAGAAGACTCAGAGAGGATCTAGATGAGGTCAATAGCCACTATCAGGAGCTGATTGCAGTTTCAAGAGAGGCATTGAAAAGGAAGAGAAATACAGAAGGTCAATTTACAATGTTGAAAGAAACCATCAAGGATCTGCAGCAGCAAAATGAAGAACTCACTAGAAATATGGTAGATATGGAAGCAGATCAATTGAAGGCTAGAAGAAAGGCCCAAGACCTAGAAGGGATAGCCTTGTTAGCTGAAGCAGCTAAAGATATGTAAAGCTTGTTAACACAATAAGTTATTAGTTATGTTTTCAAGGATATTTCATTTTTGTAATTATTATTTAGATAAAAATATTTCAATGAGTAGGATGCAAAGCAATTAGGGTTTAGTCCTTAACCAATTTTGAAGGATAGTATTAATGTATGTCACAAAGAGAACTCATGGTTCAATTTTTTGGCTAGCAAGAGGAGGCCTTCAGACTTGTTCATAAGCAATGTAAATGACTCTTATGTGTATTTGAAAGATTGATTATGAAATATATGCTCCATTTACCCTTCAGTTTGTTCTTTGGCTTCATTTATAACTTGTTTTAGTTACTCAGTTGGTAATTTCAATGCTGGTTTAAAGTTTTTATACTTGGAGTGCTTGCCATCTATGGATGAACCTCAGTGTTGTTTTCTGTTGGATTATGGTTATTATGTTATTCATATCAACCTTTCTATGCTTATGATTAAGTGTTTATTTGGATTTATGAATGCATTCCCTCTTGTCATCAAACTTCTCAACCAAAAAACCTTGAAAACCCTAAAAACCCTATTTTGTTTTATTGAGATTGTGTTGGCTTGTTCTCTTGTAGTTTGGGAACAATTTCTGGCATAAACATCTTTGGCGGCGTTGCCAGGGATGAAGTTGAAAACATATTTTTCCCTAGGATACTTATCATTTCACTGGTTTTAAGAGGTGAACTTGAACTAGAACATCCTAAAGACTACTTTTCTCCAATTTCTCATAATGGCTGATAGGGGAATTGGAACTAGAAACAAACCTATTTCACCTTTGCAGTTGGGTGTTTTATACCTAGAATAGATATTGAAAACAGTAAGGAATATTAGAAGGTCTTAATCATTACCAGCCCTATGTAACCCTGATCAGTTGGATGGTTCATCACCATTATATATTTTGAGAAAAGAAGAATAAACTTCACCTTGGTTAAAGCCTATAATTCCTGTCAATAACTTTCAGGTTTTCACTGATCCTCAATCCTTCAAAAAGTCCAAAACAGTATCTCCTGGTAAAATTCCACTATTTCATTTGAATGTTGGTAAAACCCCTTTTCAGCCACGTTCTAGTCAAATCTCTCCATCACAAAAGTCAGTAAACTTTAAAATGGCAGCCCAAAATCAGCCTATAGATATGATGGACCGAATGGTTGCAGCCAGGTATATACCATTAGTTTTGCCTCACCCTTTGAATGCACTTCCTAGAGGTGATTATCAGAAATACCTGCCTAGGTTTAATGGACAGGGTGAAACTACAGCTGAAGAGCACTAGGAAGCCTTTCTCAGTTATGCTGATAACCAGAATATTGAAGCTAAAGATGTATGGATGAGGATGCTTGTGCAGAGACTTGATGGAGATGTCAGAAAATGGTTTAGGGAGCTTCCTGCAAATTCTATCACCATCATAGAAGAGATTCAAGACCTCTTCATGAGACAACGGGGTGATACCAAAGACCATACTTATTATATAACTGAGTTTGGAGCCCTTAGGAGAAAGAAGGATGAAATCATTGCAGACTTTTCAAAGAGATTTAATAAAATGTACAGTAGAATTCCTACATAAGTAAAACCTTCATAAACATCTGCAAAATTCACATATGCAAATGCTTTCGACCATGAATTTTCCCTACTACTAAGAGAAAGAAGACCTGTTTCTTTACTAAACATGCAGGATGCAGCATTAGAGGTTGAGTGTAATATATTGGCTTCTAATAGATTGAAGAAATAAACAGCTCAATAGATGTATGACAGGAAAGGTAAGAAGGAAGCAGCTCCAAGGGTTTCAACATCCCATTCTTTAGAAGGTAAAATTGATGAGATGGCCAAGTTAGTGAAGATTTTGATTGCAAAATTAAACAAGTTAGAACTAGAAAGAAATTCAAGCAAGCCTGTTCAAGAAGGTGAAAGAAACCCTAACAATCAGAACCAATTCATAAGACAATTTGCTCCTCGCTTCATACCTAGAGAACAAAGAAATAATGATATTCAGCGAGAAAGGAGAGAGACTGAGGATCAAAGGGTACCACCACCTCTTCAGAACAATGTTGTTGATGAAGAAGAGATTGATGAAGAAGTGTTTTTTGAAGACACAGACCAGGATATGAACTATTTCGAGGAACAGTTGACTGAGGGTTTTGTCGCTGAAGAAGAATTTTTGAATGCAGAATATTATGACGCTGACATGTTTGAAATAGAGGATGATTTGAATCTGGAAATCACTGCTGTAACTACTGATGTCTATCAAAATGAACCAAAGAAGACTGTGAATTTGAGGTCAGTCCCAAAATAAGTAGTACAGAACCCAAAGAAGAAGGTAGTTGTACCTACTAAACAGCAATCTGATCCTGTGTTAGAGAAAAAACAAATTCAGGATAAGCAAAAGAAGAGTATGGAGGTTGAAAAAATAAATAAAACTGTACAGAATTTAAATCTGGAAAATGAATTAGGTAAAATAAAGATTCCTATTCCTTTTTCTGAATTAATGAAAAATCCTTCTTATAAAGAATCAGTTCTTAAAATGATTGGTTCAGCAAACAATCAGCCTCTTTCTGATTGGTTCAGCAAACAATCATCCTCTTTCTTCCCTTTCTTGTCGCTACGTCGGCTCTTCAAACAACTAAATTTCATTGACGTTTTTGTACTTCAAAATTTTCAAAATTTTCTTCTTCCTTCTCCTCCGTGTCAACGCTTTTGTCCTCTATCTTCCATTGATGCCAATGGACTTTATCGGGGGTCTGTTTGACTAAATGAACCGGTGTTTCAGCGGTTCCATCATCTAAATATTTCCAATCCCTTTGAATCATCCTCGTCGATCGTCGATGGTCGAAATACTTAGAATTTTTTTTTAAAATTTCCTCTTTAATCTTCTTTCTGTCGCCGTTGTCGGTGGCTTCAAAAACTAACTTCCTGTCCTTTTTGCTGGAGTTGTGGCACTTACGTCCTCTAATTTTTGTCAATCAATCCACTAATCTCCACCGTCATTTTGTCGATCTCATTAACTAAGTTTCTCTGATGCGTTTAGCATTTAGGAAAATTTCGGCGAAAATGACTTCAGGAGCCAACCACCGTGTTGGCTATTTCCTTAACTATTTTTCGATGTTGCGGCTACATTATCAACTAATCATCGACGATGTCAACAACTATCCTTTTCTGATCGTCGATGATCCCACTCCTTAGAAAAATTTTCAAATTTTTTTTGCTACGTCGGTGGTTGGGTGCTCTGTGCATCGGGTGGCTAGTCGTCTTGGTTTCCGCAATGGAAGCCAACGGTCCTTTTATGTCTTCCATGGCCACAAGCCTATTGGTGTTTGGAACCTCTGGTCACTATGACATTGGTAGTCAGGGCTTCTACCCATCGAAAGGTTAGTCCTCTAACCAGCTGTAACGGGGGACACGCAATCCGATATACTTTTCTAATGCCCATCGGCTGACTAGATGACTAACTTCTTCCGTGGTGTCAATGAATACTTCAACTATAATTTTTCGATCGGTGGTCGAAACAACTATCCATCAGAGGAATAGTCTACTAATCATCCACAACGACAGACGCTCGAACAACTAATTTCTGTTGATCAACACTGTTAACCCAAAGAATCCCTCACTCAGCTCTCAATGGCCTACACCACCCAGGAACACCATCCTCTGACCCTCGTATCACTCCATTAGACCCCCACACCCTCAAAATATCCCAAGGATGAAGAAAGGGGCTTAAAACCCCCAAAAAGGAGCCCAAAATACTCTCCTAGGAGATAAAACCCCCAAAAAGGGGCTAAAACCATAAAAGGAGCTAAAGTTAGGGAGGAAGGGGCTAAAATCCCAAAAAGGGGCTAAATCCCTTACCACGGGATTAAAACCCTAAAACCCCTTGAAAAATCTATAAAAGGAGGGAGGGGGGTCACTCTCAAAACACTTCTCCCTTGCATATTGTTATGCTGCCCATGGATGCCTTGAGACACGTTTTCCTCTCAAGCCACCCACTCCCTCTCCTCCATCTCCATTGAGCCATTGTTCCCCCCATCTAAGAGAGGTGCTTCCACAAGCTAGGGCATGGCGGCCCATTTCCACTAGAGAAGGTACAGCTTGTCTTTCATGTTTTATTTCTTTGCTTTCTAACCATTGTTTCCATTTGCAGGTTTTATGTTTAACATTGTTTTGCAGGTATTTCAATCTATTGTAGCTTAGGATTTGTTTGCAGGTCTTAGGAAGCGGAACCCTAACCATTGTTTGTAGAGGGGTTCACCATTGTTTCTTATCTTTCTGTTCTTAGTTTAGTTTATAATTTCTGTCCATTTACATTCCATTTTTATTTTCTACATTTATCCACACGAGAACCTACCCTTCTGTCCTATAGATAGAAGGGAGCCATTCCTGCCCTTGTAGCAAGAATAAATACCTACTACAGGCGCTCTGATCATCTATCTTTCACTGATCACCGATGGTTTTCCACACTTAAACAAAATGTCAAAAATTTTCTTCTTCCTTCTATGTTGGGAATCCCATCCTCTAATCATCGGTGATCCCAACCACTAACATTTTCTGATGGTCGATGATCTTGTTCCTTAGAAAATTTTCAGAACTTTCCTCCTCTGTCTTCCGCCACATCGGCCATCAAATTAACTATCTTCTGCGACATCGACGATCGGAGGCTCTACCCATCAGAAGCATAGTTGTCTAGCCATCCACAATGGTGGTGCAAGATCATCTAACCTCTTCCAATGTATTCACCAAACTTTTCACCGCATCAGCAACTTGATCATCTAGGCATCAGTGATGCGATCAAAATAATCATCGTCGATTCATCTAACTAATTTTGCTGCTGCCGGGGTCTACATAGGAGGTCCATCTGTCTAAGTTTTCTGATGTGCCGATGGCCAAGCACTTAGAAAACATTCCCAAATTTTTATTCTGTGGTTCCCGTCGGGCGGCCTTCCACTTAGGGGATCGAATGCATCGACAGGACTTTAGACTAAGTCCTCCGATGATTGGATAATCCCAATACAGAGAAATTTTTCAAATTCTCTAGTCATGCACAAAATTCTTCTGATTTCTACTAGGAAGAAGGAAACCTGCTTCTGCTAGCTGACCTTTCATGGCCAATTCAGGCCCATGTTGCAACCTTTTCTCTGACACCATACTGTAATGTCCCCGACCCTCGGACCGGTGAAGAGGACGCTACCTAACCATCAAATAGACTGGGAAAATAGCCCCATGAACATGAACAGGAATATAATGCTGAAATAAAAGCTTAAACATCCAAAATACTAAGACGCATACTCATACATATATTCAATGGAAGCAAAACAACATTCATTCATATACATGTTCATCATAATTCATTAACAGTAAACATAAATGTAGAAGTAAGATAGACAAGGATACTTATCTCATGAAGAACTTGCCCTGCAACCAGCTATGTCGCTGCAATATTCCACCAAACCATAGGCCAACATCCTCATCAATCTATCAGCAACACTGCCACCCCTAAGCTAGGCATGATTCCCCAAGGAATAAGGGACTAAGCAGGCTTACACATAGCCAAGGTACACAAATCAGCCAATCCCACACAATAGGGCTTATCAGGCTATCAAGGAGCTGGGAGAAGCTAAATGCTAAGCTGGTGATCTCATGGAAGACCTAAGGACGCCTACACCAGAGATGGCCTGACCCCTAAGAAACCCACACACAGTCGACACCAGGAATAAGTCCCTTCTTTGCTTCACAGTCCCTTAGGCCCTGACTTCCCTTGCCAGTGCTCATCTGGGGTTGTGGAGAAGAAATCCATCCATCTAACTCTATTTGTGTGGCTCCTCAATCCCTAGTTTCTCAAGCATACCCAACCTTCAATCCCACTCCACATAGTCCGAATACCAACCACTACATACCCGCAGTAAAACAAAATCAATTCACAACTATGTGAAGGAACACAAGGCAACAGGGTGACAACCCAAAATAGTGGACGTGGCTCAAGCCAAAAAAGGTGATTCAGAGTTGTTCTTGGCCCTAGCATGGCCAAAACAACTCAGTAGAAACCCCAAAAGGTAATTACCCACACATAGAAACCCAAATCCAAGGGAATAACAACAGCTACGCTTTTACCATTGCAGCAACAAGAGAAAACACCACTCACAAAAAACCCACAAATGGAAGTGAAGGTCTGATTCTTAGCCTGGACAAGGGAAACATAGTCTCGACCTGCGCGTGAGGTAAAACCATACTCCCTGCATGTAGGGAAAACTTAGACAGACCACATTCAACCAAAAGGTGGAGAGAGGCCCGACTGCCTCCGTGAGGAGGGAAAACAGACGCGGTGGGGAGAGTGGACAGAACGATTTGACATCCCAAATGATGTGAGGAAAACCACTTCCACCCCGTGCTTGTGACTAAACTAGCTGGTGGAGAGTGTGTGGGGCAATTCTTCAACCCACCACTACCCAGCATTAACTTCCCTCAACTAACATAGGAGCTTAAGTGGTCGACACATGGCTTTTCCCCATGGGTTAGACAATCCCCCCCCTTAAACTTAGGAAATCATGCCCTTTTCATTTAACGTTGCACCGTCGTAGCTGGTTGTAGGTTTTTGATTAATTTTGCATGTTTACATGATGCCATAACTATAATGTGTCAGATAGCACGATATACCATTGGCAACGATCCCAATTGCCAAAACATAGCACAACCAAATCGATGGTGGGGATTTTTCCTTTAGCTCCTTGCCATGATTAATTACAATATATAAATCATGTACCTTTAATGCAAACGGGGTCAAAAGTGGGGTGTTACATGATCCAGAATTTATGAAGATGACTTGACAATGAAAATGACTTGAAGATGAAGATGACTTGAAGACAAAGATGACTTGATGATGATCCAAATGATACAGAGAAGAAGACTTGTGATGATAAATTGTGTAGAGAGAATACCTTCCTAGTTAAGAGGGAGTGCTGATGTATTTGTAACTTCGGAATGTATTCACTTGTATATCTTATGTATTGTACCCCGATGTTTATTTCGGGAAGTATCTATAATATAATTGCGTCATGTCATGCCCCGATGTTCCGATCAGGAGATTCAATAATGTAATAAGTCATGTAAATTCATTGAGGTTAACCCTCCATTGTAAGTCAGGCCAATATTCCCCACAGTTGTGTCAAGGTTAACCCTCCTTGTTGATTGGAGGGAAAATTCCCCACAGTTGTGGGGCACAAGGTTTATTAGACTCTCCTAGAGATGTCGGCTCTAGTAAGTAATTGTTAAGTGGGGCTGACATGTTAAAGTGGAAATTAAGTGAACGAAAGAATATAAATAGGGAGTGAGCCTCTCTATTTATCACACACACACTCACTCATTGGGGTGCATGAGTGATAGAGGAGAAGCTCTTTCAAGTGTGAGAGAGAGAACAAGCTATGGAGATCATCTTTTTTGTTTTTGGGTTTTACTGCTACCATTGGTGCTCATTCTATCCCTAAGGAAGTTGCGGGGTTTTCTCCTTTATGGTTTCCCCGAGGAAAATTACTTGTGTCTCTTTTCTCTTGTGATTATTGTTGTGCGTGATATTCTCTCAGTTAAAGATCCTAAGATAATGCTATCTTGAATGATAAAAATCTAACAACATCAATATATGAATACTTAATCATCTTCTAAATACTGAACCTTCTTCTGTAACATCAGTATGTGAATACTGAATCTTCTTTTTCCACATTAGTATGTGAATACCGAATCATCTTCTGAATCTTATTCTGTAAAATCAGTATGTGAATACTGAATCTTCTTCTGTCACATCGGTGTGTGAATACTGAATCTTCTTTTGAATCATCTATTTTCTACCATCAGTGTGTAAATGATGAACCATCATCTGTAACATCAACATCTTCTTAATTATCTACTTTCCAACATCAGTGTGTAAACACTGAATCATAATCTATAACATCATCATCTGAATCATCATCATCTGCATCATAAGTATCATCATCTTCATCTTCAGTATGGGAATACTAAAACATCATCATCTATATCTACAATATAGAAATAATGAATCACCATCATTTGCATCTTCAGTATGTAAATACTGAAACATCATCTGTATCTTCAGTATGGGAATACTGAAACATGATCATTTGTATCTTTAGTATAGAAATATTGAAACATCATCATATGCATCAACAATATATAAATATTGAAACAATCAACAACATCATTAGCATGTTAGTGATAAAAACCAAGTCATATGTAGTGCTAGATCATCATCTACATTACCAGCATAGAGACGTTGGGACAACATCATCACCATCAACATAAAAATGTTGAAACAACTTCATCATCAGTAGCACAAAATGTTGTGACTTCAACCATATCAACATTATCAATACAAGGTGTTGGGACCACAATCATATCATCATCATCAACACAAGGTGTTGGGACCACAACCAAATCATCAACATCATCAACACAAGGTGTTGGGACCATATCATCAACATCAACATACAATTGTTGAAGAAACATCATAATCAATATCAGTATACAAATACTGAAATTACCTCACCATCATCAGTATAGAAATACTGAAACTATCTTATCAACATCAGTATATAAATACTAAAACTACCTCATCATCATTAGTATAGAAATATTGAATCTTCCATATCAACATATGTATAAAATTACTTAACTTGCTACATCAACATCAATATAAAAATACTAATCTTGCTACATCAGTAGAAGAATACTAAAACTATCAATCATATCATCAATCAACAATCATCATTATCAGATTAATGAACCTGCTACATCAGTATAAGAATACTAAAACTTTAAATCAATCAACAATCATCAGTATGAGAATACTGAACTTGCTACATCAGTATATGAATACGAAAACTATCTCAACAATCATATTAACAATCATCAGTGTGAAAAAACTGAGAACATATCAACAATCACCAATCATCAGTGTAGCAACATTGAAACTATCTCAATCCAACATTTCAACAATCATCAATCATCAGTGTGATAGCACAGAAACAATCATCTCAACAATCAGTGTAACAACACTGAAACTATCATGTCAACTATTAGTATACATCTCATCAATCATCAATATGACAATATTGAATCTATCATCAGTATAACAATACTAAAACATACATCTCAATCAGTCATCAATGATAACAATACTGAATCA
Organism: Pseudotsuga menziesii; assembly: GCA_001517045.1. Classification (NCBI taxonomy): domain Eukaryota; kingdom Viridiplantae; phylum Streptophyta; class Pinopsida; order Pinales; family Pinaceae; genus Pseudotsuga; species Pseudotsuga menziesii. Next base: position 173,970 of record LPNX010819136.1, read on the forward strand.
ACCATCTCAACAATCAGCATATCAATGTTGAACCAATCATCTCAGCAGCCATCAGTAGAACAATATTGAGCCAAAAAATCATCAGTATAACAATACTAAACTACAAATCTCAAAAATCAGAATATCAATTCGGAACCAATCATCTCAGCAAACATCATTATAACAATACTGTAACAACCATACTTCCCTCTAACTATCTCGAAGTAGTATCATGGTGAGTTCTCTGGTAGATCCAGCCGGTCATTTTATCTAACTTACTAACCCTTTAGAGCCAACAAGCCTAGTTAAACAGATGAATATTACTAGGAACTAGTAATCCTTGTAATAGCTTACAAAGCCACTTGGGTTAAACTGATCTAGTAAGACATACTAATCCCCCTAGGATCAATAGGCCTCATTTTACTAACCCTTTCGAGCCAAACTGTCCTATCTAGACTTACCCTAATCTAGACTGAGCTACTCACCACTTCATCCTTCTTCCATCTGCCATCACTCCCTCTTTCGAGAGAGGTCCTTTCAAGCTACAATAAGCATGTCTCAAAATTATTCAAACTTTACATGATCCAGAGGCTTCGTCAACACATCTACCACTTGCTCCTTTGTAGGAACATACTTGAGCTTTACATCTCCTTTCTCCAAGTTGTTCTTTAACATTCTCTTTATGTACATTTGCAACTGCATCGTACATTTACAACTTCTATCATTCTTATTTTCTGCATCTGTAAATGAATATTTCTTCTCTTGTACATCCGCAACGGTATCGTACATTCATAACTTGCGTAATTCTTCTTTTGTGGGTGATTGCATACAATCCTTCCTACAAACCAAATACAATTTTATGGTTATAAACATTTCATAACATATGGCATACATAAGGATATATGGAATATGAAACTATGCAACAAACATCTATGTACAGTAGCTTTCTATATGTCTTCCATCTTTCCAAGACATTATTTCATAAGTAGCAATCGAACGTTTTATGACAACATAAGCCACTTACCCATCACCTACATATCATCAGTATACTACAAATATTCTAATATGCATAATACATTTCTTGAATCTAGAAACATATCTATGTATACATATTGAATAACTAGATATATAGGAAATGACAATTCAAATACTTATCTTTGTTTGTTTGGTAGACTCCATCTTCATCTCTTTCTTCTTGAATTATTGGAGTCTCTGCCAACGTGTTCAGCTTCATTGTCTAATTCTAAGGACCTGTTCCTATCTTGCTAATGATTAGAAATACTAAACAATTATTCTTACACCATAGATCACATAGAAATGTGTCTGTGTGTCCTACTAGTGCATCCCTTCTTATCCAATGATGGAATGGATAAGAGTATAATATTCATCTTCATTGGTATAATTCTTCTGGATCATATTCCTCATTACCTAAGGAATTCCTCATTACCTGAGGAATCTTTACTTACTTTCTTCTTAGCTGCAATATATGCATCCTTGGTTGCATTAAAAGAAACACTCTGCTTTCTGCAATATGTTGGAGTACGTAGTTCTACCAAGTCAATCAAGTTCATCATACCTTTGCGGTACCCTTTAGGTACCACACCATTTTCTCTGCATATTTTACTTGGATAAGTAAAATGTCTTTTGTATTTCATCATGCTTTTAATTTCAAGAATCATGTCAAGATTCTCAAACTTTGAGATCTACGGTAGTCACTTCATATGAGTTGGAGCACCAACCTCCCTCTACATATGCATTAAGACATTGGGGTGATAGTTATCCTCCTCTGTTGCAAGGGGACTTCACTTAGTGAACATCTCACATAGCATGTGTGATCATGGGATATTAAATAATACGCTTAATTTCCATATATATTGACCCAAACTCTTTTTGTTGAAACCCCCTTTCAATACTTAAAACCTCCTCCCTACCCCTTTTTATACCTCAATACTTATAAACGAACCTACCCACCCCCACCTTAAACCCCTCATCCCCCCCAATACCTGCAATATATTGGTTCAATTTTTAATAATTTCAAAACCCACAACATGAACTAACATGATAGGATATTCGTCAACAAGTGAATCCCCTGTACTCTATTGTTAGTCTTCTTTGTATCCATCTATGTCACTTGTCGAGGTCACTAGATATCAGGATCCTTTATCACGCCCCCACCCTTCTACTGGCGAGAGGACACGACTATAATGCTAACATTACGGGCAATCTATCACCGTGAACATAAAATAAAATGTATTGAACTTAGACATACACAAATGCATAAATGATTATTAAACAGCATAAGAAATTTCATTCATTCAGAGCATTTGACATGTTCATATGGATTTAGAAAACAAACATAGTTGCAATGAATTAAACACACGAATACTTTTCTTAGAAGAAGCTTGTCCCGCAACTAGCTAATGTTCCACCCAACCATAGGCTGGTGTGCTCATCAATCGCTCAGCAACACTACCAACCTCGAGTTGGGCATGATTCCATAAGGAATAAGTGGAAACAGGCATGCTCACGTAGCCAAGGATACACAAAACTCAGCAAAGTCAACACAGTTGGGTTTATCAGGCTAACAGGGAGCTGGAAAGGTTGGGTGCTAAGCTAGTGAGCTCAATCCAAGAGCTATGGACACCTACACTAGAACTAGGTTGGCTTCTAAAACATCCACACACACCCAACACAAGGAAGCATCCCCTTCTCTGCTACGTATTCCCTTGGGCTATGCCTTCTCTTCCACTACTATTCAGGGGGTGTAAAGAAGAAATCCAGTCATCTAGCTCTGTTTGTGAAGCTCCTGCACACACTAGGTTTGTCAAGTAAGTGCAAACCCCATTTCTACACCCAAAGATAGTTCAAAGGCCAAAAACCGATATGCACACAACAATAATAATTCTGGACTGACAAAAAAACACCATAGAGACCAAAATTGAGTATGGAAACTAGGTAGAAACAACTCAGTCTAAGCAACTCGAATTCTAGAGTCATTTATGACCCTGATGTGGCCAAAACGACCTCAACAACACCCAAAATTTGTGGCTCTGTTATCCCATTTGTTGGAAAACACTAAACAATGAAATATCCCACCGTGGGCATGTGGAAATAGAACCAAAATGCCAAGCAGAGATCCCAGCCACTAGAACTTAACAAAAACACTTCACACCCATGGTAAAAACACAAGATACTGCAAAAAAACGTGAGTGGAAAATGCACCAACAACTCCAAAAACGTGAGGAAAACAAATCCAATCCCTGGAATTACAGAAATGACCTCCCATCCATGGGAAAATGAAGCCAACAACCAAAAATGTGGAATGAAAACATACACAAGAAGTTTTAAATTCCTGAGAGAGCTCACGTGAATGAAAAATGGTGAGAAAAATAGGAGAACGTGCAAGCATGGTAGAATGGCATACTTGTTTGGGTTTTTACTTGCCCAAGGAGTCAAAATGTGTTTCCCAAAAACTGATGGCTTCTCCAATTCAAATTTGGGTTTTCATACCCTTCCCATCCCATGTGTTAGCACTATGTGTAAAATTTTGAATTATAGGCTTGAGGGATTTGAAAATGATCCTGTTTGATGGAAAATTATGCAAGCACTTTTAAGTTTATCAGGTTGGCAGATTCTGTCAATTGGAGCCATCATATGAAGAGGGGATCTAGACCTATGGTGATAGATCCTTATATAGTCAAAACACACAGCATCAGAAATGAAACGGAGAGTGTCGAAGATCAATGGTTTGGATCCATGACAAAGAAGATCAATGACCGAGCGCGATTCCATGAGCCAGAGATGCGAGGACAAAGTTCAAGTTTGACATTTGTGGGGTCTGTTAAAAGGGATAAGTGTTGGAAGGTCAAGATCAAGGCGAGGAAAGATCGACAGCGTGGGGTGATTCCGCTGGTGAAACATGCACGAAGGAAGAGGGTTTTCCTTGTCCAAAATGCGAAATATGTTAAAGGGAGGAAGGGTTAGATGGATAATATGAGGGCGGAAGCAAATCTACAGTTGTAGTCTATTTCGCGATCTGAACTAGTGCAGGTAATGTCGAAATCTCAATTCGCAAAAAGTCATAGAGGCCGCGAATATCTATGATCAATAGAAAGGGTCGAGAAGATCAACGAACAAGGAGCGTTCCATGATTATAAGCTGCATGGGTGATAAAATGAGAAATGATCAGTGGAGCGTTAAGGTTCTCATGATTGGATGGTCTCAATGAAGGCTAATCATGGATCGATGGCTGAGGTCAATCTCCCTTGATCAAGTTGTGCATGTGAATATTGTAGAGGCTTAGTATGAAGAGTTGTTTTTCAATGAGTTGGTTTCAAAGACATGGATGATGGATTTTTGTTGGAAAGGGGTTGGGGCGAGTGAGTTGCGTAGCGTTGCGGAAGCTACGCAAGCTCACGCAGCACCGCGCAAGGGCCATTTAGCGCGATACATGGAGAAGTAACCACTTTTTGAATATTTTATATATATGTGGACCTAATTTTGTTGTAATAGGTCAGTAGTGGTTAGAAATTAGTTAATAGTGGAATCTTGAGGCAAAGGCATAAGCCTATTTATAGATCCATTTTTGTAGTGATAGGGAGACATGATTTTGGCATTGTAACTATCGCTCTCAGTACTAGGGATTGCTATGTCATCACTGTGATTCTATCTGGGTCTATTTTGATGAACTCTCTAGTTTTGAAGAAGGATGATGTAATGTGGTAGGTTCGTACAAGGTTAATATAAGATGTGTTGAATATGGTTCAATCTCTATCTGATTTCTGTTATGATGCAGCAGTACTACGTTTTGTTATGATGGTGCAATGTAATGTATGTAGATCTGTTGTGATGCTATGATTCTACTTCTGATACAATGATGCGACTTAGTTTCTCCTTGATTTGTTAATGCGGTCTATTAAATCTCTACAATTGTTGAATGTGGTATGATGTTTCATAATTAATGCTGCAATAAGATAAGGTGATCACATAAGTCATGGTTTTCTCCAGTCGGATCCTCATGTCCTCCTTCCCCACTGTCGAAAACTCGGTTCTGATAGCTCTCCCTTGAATGCCTCGGGTGATACCTCGTCTGCTTCGCAGACATTTCTGGGCATGGTAAAACCTGTTTAGGCTAGTGCTCACAGAGATCACGCTACAGAGCATCAACAGAGTGGGAACCCCTATCGACAAGGCTATGTTGGTGGATCATGCCAACAAATGGTTCCATTGCCAAGACCGAGTTGCAATTAGGAGGGGTATATGTTTTTGAATTCGACTCGATCAGAGATCGACGATTGGTTTGATCAGAAGTTGAGGGATTTTGCTGAAACTAAAAACCAGAGCCTAAAATTATCAACAAGTCAATGGCTGGCTAGATATATCCATGATGGTCCTCATGAGTGGTACTTTTGCAAATTTTTGGTACTCTTGCATGAATGGTTGACCAAATTTGCTAAGAGGCAGACAAATTTCCAAGGAGGAGATCTGACATCCTGGACCCCAGAATTAATCCAGGCACTGTAGGAAACTAGCAATAAGGCATTGCAGGTAGTTGAGGTATGGTTGGATAGTATATTAGAAGGATACATCACTAAATTTTCCGTTGATACTAATAAATATTTCAGCAAAGCAGAAAGGGATTTTTTCAGTGGAACTCATGGCCAGTTCTTATTGTCATTATAGCTCTTGATTAAGCAACTACTCTGTGAAAAGGGTATCCTGAAGATGGAAGAAGAGTAGTGGACCTCTGGTGTGTGGGGGATGTAGGAACTGCCACCAAAAAGGGGTGAAATTCATAAGGAAATAAGGGGTATATGGGCATGAGTTCTGGTGAGAATATAAAGGTCGTTTAATAAAAAAGTGGTTGTACAAGGGGAGGAGCAAGGTTTCAAGAAAAGAGACAGAAGAAGGGAGAAGGTCCTGATGAGGTTGAAGTGTGATGTCATGAAGAAAAACCACACAGGATGAAGCAACCTTTCTGTGATGACAAGGATATACAATCCTAGGCTACACCCAGAAGAAATACAGCATCGAACCCTAATGGTAGCGTGCATACCCCTCCACGTACTACTCCACCACAAGCCTAGGAACACACATTCTATGTCGACCTACTCGACATCTCAACAACAGTCTAGTAATAGAGCACTAGCAAGAAGAATAAGGCCTAGGATGGTGGGTGATGAGATGAAGTTGCCAATATTCAATGGAAATGGCACTGATGATCCAGAATAGTACTAGTTCTTACGTGAAGCTATCTCGACTGCTCAACAAAACATCGATGATGATGTCAAGAAAAGTTAGCTTTCCACCACTCTAAGGGACCACACATTGGAATGGTTTATTAGATTCACACGAGTGCCTTGGGGAGGTACTGCAAAAACATTGGATGAGATCAGGTTAGGGCTATTTGAGGAATTTAAGAAGCCGAAGTCTAAATCTCAGTACATTACTAAACTGAAAGAGATCAAACAATTCCCTAATGAAACCATTTGGGATTTTGATCAGCGATTTAAGCCATTGATGGCTTGGGTCAGTTTTTAGATGAGTGATGTTCAACACAAAGAATGGTTCATTGCAGTGCTTGTCCTGCATATTCAAAAAACATTAATGTAGCAAAAGATCGGGACATAGAGCGAGGCTCTAGAGACCACGATGAAACTAGAAGCATCACCAGTATGAGAAACTATTGTTGGGATGAATCAGATTCAGATGGAACTAGCTAATCTAATGCTGCAACTGCAAGACATCAAGAAGGCCAAGGAGGATCGTGATGATATTTGGTGTACCAGGTTCCATGCAGGTGGAAATATCAAGGATACATGTCTGACATTTTGAAATTATTAGCTATCAGGAGCCCCTAATCCATTGAGTAGTGCTGGTGCACCTTGGTGTCGTATCTGTAAGGTCTATGGGAATTGACATGAGAACTCTGATTACATGTAGAAGATGGTTAACAATGTAGAGAACTTGTACTGTACATTGTGTCGATCAGTTGGACATGAAGACATGAACTTTTGTGCTTATGATTTGCTCCAAGAAAGGACATATGATTCATACTTCGTGAAAAGGGAGGAACTCCGGACAACACAAGCACCGCCGCAAGTAGTGTAGCCAACAACATAGGTACCATACACACTGTCTCCTCCATTAGATTTTGTCCCTACGCAACCTCAGTCGCAGTTCGCACCACAGCCGCAAATAGTTGTACAACCACAGTATACACAGGTGCAGTGACCACAGTATAGTTAGCCACAGGTTGCACAATATGTTCAATAGCAACTTCCTTGGTAGCAGCAAGCTCAAACACAGTTCCAATAGGGAGGAACCCAAGGAGAATTCCGTGGAGGCTTTAGGGGTCGCGGTAGAGGCTTTGGTCAAGGAAGTGGCCGAGGTCAGGAATCCATCCAATGTTATACATGTGGAATATTTGGGCACTACCAGAGAGAATGTCCTCATGTGCAATGTACTTACTATGCAACCAGTGATCATAACGTTGAAAATTGTCATCAGTTGATCATGAAATGGTAGGCTGGCCATATTCCCCAGTTGCAAAACACTCAGAATCAAAATCAGCCTCCGTTCCAGGTGCAGAATCAGCCACCCCTTTAAGGTCAGATCCTGCCACAGAATCAGACTCCAACTCAACCCCAGGCTCAAAATATACCAATGAATCAAGCTACAAATTAGTCAAGAGCTCAAGCCTAGAACTTGCATCTAGGACTGACAGTTGCAACAATCCATGCGGAGCCTAGGATGGAGGATGGTGATGTTGGGATTGTCATTCACACTGGAGCGACAACTAGTGATGATGGACCATAGAAGCTTGTTTGACTTGCTGGTAAAAAAAAGGTTGCATTCGATATTGCAATAGAAAAAGACACTTTCTTTGAAGCAAAGCAGGCAATTGGAAGGAATTCGGGTAAGATGCCAATTATTGACATGCCTTTCTCTTTTGACCCATCTATAGAAGCAGGACCATTGCGGTAGCATGGCACTCTGCATAAGTTTTTTGAAAGTTTTCTATCACTAGAAAGGGACTCGGATGCCCTTATCGAGCTTGAGACATTGACTCACCTTCCAAAGAAAACTGTGAAGGATTCTGCTGTAAATTCTTTGCAAAAAAGAAAGATAGGCAAGGAAATGAGGATGAATATCTAGATTGGGGTTTATGAGGTTGACTCGGTTATTCTGGACCTTGGATTTGATGTCAACATTTTGACAAAGCAAACTTGGCAGTTGATGGGGAAGCCAACACTAGGATGGTCACCAGTGCAGCTGCGATTAGCAAATCAAGCGAAGGTTCATCCCATTAGTCGGGTTTCAAATTTAGTTGTCCACATTGAAGGTATGCAAACACATGTTGACTTTGATGTGATATAAGTTGTAGAAGATGGTGGTTCCTATCCAACACTACTAGGAATTAGGTGGGCTAATGACAGCATGGCAGTTATCAATTTCAAAAACCGAGTCATGATGTTTGAGAACCAGGATGTTAGGGTCATTGCTCCGATGGACCCCCAGGAAGGACAACACTATATTGAACCTGTCAAGGATAAAGTTGGGAGAATATGTGATTAGTCATACAACATTTCTAAGGAATACATGCATCCCACTGTTGACAATGAACTTGGATGGTGCAGTGCAAGTTCTACATCTTTACATTCCAAGGATGCTCTAGAAAATTGGAAGAATCGGTTGCATGAGGTATCATTCAGGAAGTGTGGGTTAATTATGCAGTCTCTCTGACATGTTGCAATTGAGATGGTCGAGTTTCCCATTTATGAATGACTACCAGAAATTTATGAGTTGTTTCAAGAATTTGAAAATAAATTGTTGGAACCACAAATTATATTGGCTCTTGATGTAGCACTAAAAGCTACCCCAACTCGTTGGTGGGGGACACACAAATGAACGATCCATGATTGGGAGCAGTGCCGGAGATTGATGATGGTCCATTTTGGTGATATATAAGTTTACCATGCTGGGAGATATGATAGATAGAATGACCCCACCAGTCATTTGATCGAATCTCAGACGTTGTGGACATCGCGACCCAGATATGAGTGAGTTCTTGCTTTTGTTCATACTCTCGAAGAAATGCCACAGTCCAAGTATGTAGCACCAGAGTTGCGCATAACCATTACCACATGGGAGGAGTTTTTGAGTTGCTTCCTGCAGACATTTAACTTCCAGGATGCTGATGCTGAGGTATGTAATGCTTTACACCTTATCCATGACATAGTACTAAAAGTCACCCCTGCCGCATATCCGGTTGATCCCCATGCAAATTGCTCCATCCAATCCATGACGATGTGCTAGATATTGTCTAGGGAACCTGAAGATGACGACGAGCTACGTAATGTTAATATCCTAGAGTCTGAGGGAAGTCACGGTGTCGCACCTCACGACATACCGATGAACTCGATGAACCAACCACTGTGCATTAGAAAAGTTGACATTAGGATGGCAGAAAACCCAAAATTTTCCAATGTTGGCGACTATTGGGGCAAAGCAACAATAGCCAAAATCACAGATATCCTGCACGAGTTTCAAGATATATTCCCCGCATTTTTTCAAGATGAAGGGGATCCTTGGTGATTTAGGATAAATGAAGATTCTGCTCAAACTAGATGCAAAATCAATCCTCCATAGGACGTATAGACTGACCCCGCGATATAAGGATTGAGTGAAAAATGAGCTTGATCGGTTGTTTGATGCTGAGATTATCAAGCTGGTAGAAGAATTAGAGTGGATAAGCCCAATGGTCGTCCAAGATAAGACTGGAGAAATCTGCATCTGTGTCGATCTACGAAAATTGAATGATGCATGTATGCACGATCCGTTCCCGACCCTTTTCATAGATGAAGTCCTGCAAGGTGTAGGAATCTAGGAGGTATATTCCTTCATAGATGATTTTTTAGGCTACCACCAGATCCGAATCGCAAAGGAGGATCGCCATAAGACTACATTCGTCACCAAATGAAGATGTTTCCAGCATATGGTCATGCCATTTGGGCTGAAAAATGCCCCCGTCGTATTTTCCCTTGTTGTTATCATAGTTTTTAAGGATTTTATTCAGAAGTTCGTGCAGGTCTATATGGATGACTTGGCCATATACGGTTTGGCTAAATACCACCTGGACAACCTGCGATTAATGTTGGAACGATGTCGACAGCATCAGATTGCATTGAATTCCAAAAAATGTATTTTTTGTGTACCCTTTGGTATATTACTTGGGCACATCATCTGCAAAGATGGTTTGTTGATAGATCCGGCAAAGATTGCACTTATCCTTAGTTAACCACCGCCCATAAATGTAAAAATTCTATGAGCAACACTGGGCCACATAGGATACTATCGCAAGTTTATTAGGCGATATGCTGCGATTACTGCTTCTATGGAGAAACTGCTAAAGAAATATACTACATTTGAATGGAATCAAGAATGTCAAGGAAGATTCAACACTTTGAAGGCCAAGATGGATTATGAACCCATACTGGTTTTTCCTGACTGGAATAAGGATTTCCATGTGCATGTTGATGCCTCTTTTGCTGTGCTAGGGATTGTTCTTGTGCAACCAGGCGAAGGCGACTTGGATCATCCCATAACATATGCCAGTAGGAAGTTATCATCTGCTGAACAGAATTACACCATGACTGAAAGGGAAGGCCTGGTGATGGTGTATGCTCTCCAAAAGTTCAAGTAGTATTTGTTGGGTGGACACTTTAAGATGTTCACTGATCATTCAACTTTTCAATACCTAGTAAATAATCTTGTGTTGGGGAGCAGAATCTGGAGGTGGCTGCTTTTGTTCCAAGAATTTGATTTTGAAATAGTGGTCAAGCTAGGACGGTTGAATGTTGTCCTCAATCATCTGTCACGTATTGAGAATGGTGAAGAACCCACTAATATTGAGGACGGGCTGCCTAATGCGCAATTATTCTGAGTTGAAATCATAGATGATTACTATGGCCCTATTGTTCATTTTTTATCTATTGGCCTTGCCCCTGCAGACATGTCAATTATCCAGAACAAGAAGTTGGTCATCAATGCTTATGATTTTTCACTTATTGCAGGACAGCTCTATAAAATTGGACCGGATGAGATACTGCAACGATGCGTCTTATCGCATGAGTAGGGTCCTATTCTAGAGGAAGCACACGTAGGTGTTGCAGAAGGTCACTGCAGAGTCCGTGCCATTGCCTGGAAGGTGCTGCATGCTAAGATTTGGTGGCCCACATTGCATAACAATGCCACAAACTATGCCAGGAGTTGTGATGTATGCCAATGGGTTGGTAAACCATCATGGAGAGACGATATGTCACTGGTACCGCAGGTGACTTTGCAGCCATTTGATAAATGGGTCGTCGAATTTGTATGTCCCATCAATCCACCAGGTAAGCGCACTCATGCCCATTATATTATCACTACAATGGACTACCTAACTCGGTGGGAGGAGGCTGCACCAGTCATTGATTACACCACCATGACAACAACACAGTTTATTTTTTAGAACATTGTGACGCGCTTCAGGTGTCTGTGCATCCTGATGAGTGACCAAGGTAGTCACTTTGTCAATCAAACAATAAAATAACTAACCAAGGAGCTTCAGGTACAACATAAGTAGAGTACTCCCTATCATCCATAGGCCAATGGCACTGTTGAGGCCTTCAACAAAATTTTGGAGACAGCACTGACCAAGGTATGTAACACCAACCGCAATGACTGGGATTTGAAAATCCCTACAGTTTTATGGGCCTATCGTCCTACCTGCAAATAGATGACAGGTCACACACCATTTAAGTTGGTTTATGGGAAAGAGGAAGTCATGTCGATGGAGTACATCGTTCGCAGCTTTCACATTGCTGCAGCAACAGGCACAACAAATGCAGAGGCATTAGAAGAATGTGTTGCAAATCTACTTCAACTTAACAAGGATCACTTTATCACAGGATTCTACCAGCAGGTTGTGAAATATCGAAAGAAGGCATGGCATGATCACCACATTAAGTACAAACAGTTTGTGGTACATGATTTGATGTTATTATATGACAGTAAGTTTGTCAAGCATCCAGGAAAGTTACAAATGCACTAGCTAGGTCCCTATCTTGTTCATTCTATTACTTCAAGAGACGTTGTGTAGTTGCAGCAATTAGATGGTGTCATGTTGCCAAAACTTATGGTAGTTGCTTGAAGCCCTTTAAAATAGGGTCGGAGATGCGCACCACCTGAAGTGAAAAAAAAAAATTTCTAAGTTTAGCATAAAGAGGTGAGCCTTAGAGCAAGGCTACGTAAAGAAGATACAGTCGTTAGTAGTAGTTGGTCAACCATTCGCGATAGTTGTCGCACTGCAGCATGGTCAACTCAGGTAATAAATGCAGGTAGTTAAACTTGTTGGTTGGCGGTGCTTGTTGAAGTGACCTGCATTAATTGGGGATCTGACCATTAGTCGCATAAGATCACCAGTGAATTCGGTGTCATTAATACCTGATTTCGCAATAATGGTGTAGTTAGATTTGGTAATGAAGGATTTGGACTTCGAAGTGATTATAAAACACTGTGCGGGCAGCGTTGGTTGGAATTGTTTAGTTGTGAGAGCCAAAGGTGAAGGTGAATTTGGTGCAGAGTATTTAGCTAAGTGTTGAGCATAGTTTGTGTTGTTGAAGTGTATCTTCTGGTTCTATGGGGTAAGGGATGCTGAGTGGCCTTGATGCCATTGAAATTTTGAGTGAATACGAGTCCCCTGTTTGGCCCACAGCTCTAGAAGAGTAAGTTATGAGTATGCCAGTGGATTCATCGTCCATCCCAAAGCAGAAACGATAGGCTCAATGACCTAGTCCGACACCCCCTGAGAAGCGAAAAACTCGCACCTCTGTGCAAATGCGAGGAGAAGGCACTCCCCAGACGAGGTCATCAAGCTCAGGAGTGGTAGAGTCCGCAGCACCCTGAGGTGTCTTAGTGAATGATATTTTGGGATACGTTGCTACCATGCATCCAAGAGCCAAGCCATGGAAGTTGTCGAAGAACCAGAAGTACCCACCCAAGTTTCCATCACTACTAGAAGGGATGAAATGCTCTGTAGATATCATCACTGCATTGATTCAGGTCAAGTTTGACAATAATGACTTGTTGTTTCTAAAATATGTCTGGGATGAGCCTTATGATTCTGTCACGACAGTGCCTAGTGGGCCAATTTAGTGAATTCCGAAACCATGAACCAGTGGCTTATAGAAATATGGATTGTTGGGACTCATCAATATGCCCCGCTTTGGCTAGTTAAACAAAGTGCATGCATGTGTAATGAAACTATTGGCATGCTTCCATGGAGGGATGCTCTGGATGACTATGCCGATCCCTATTACTGTCGACTTGATTGCCAGTATTACCGAGTTGCCTCAGGCTGGGAAGGACCCAATGCAATATATTCATGGGAAAGATACTGACAAAAGGCTTGCAAAGTAGCTGAAGGAGCGCTTTGGGTTACAACAGGATGGTCGTGCCTATCGTATCGACAGTATCAATTCACAGATAGTGCGAATTGGTGCCAGAATTCTAGCTAGTAAAGTTTTTCACGGCAATCGACTGGTGCAATGCAATTCAGGAGTTGTCACCTATGTTCAGAAATGTGCAGAAGGAGTTTAGAAGAATTGGTATTTATTTCTGTTAAATCAGTTGCTCAATGATGCGCTCACTGCTCAGAGTGGGTTCCCTTTCTCTTATAGTTGAATTTTGATTCTCATCACCCTGGTTGCTTGGATGGAACCAGAGGACTACCAGCCACTGACGCTTGAGGAAACCAAGGTTTTCCATAATGCCCGCTATCAAAATTTGTGGTGGGTCAAAGAACCCAGTCGTCAAACAGATTACGCGATTTAGTTTTGGATATATTGGGAGGCCCTGTAGGTGGCATTGTAGCAGTTCCAAGGATCTCTCCCTACACTATATCCAAGTACCAGAAGATTATTAGGTTTTTGGTTGGCCCCAACTCCATTCATATTCAGGATAGGAGGGATCCTGATAAGAAATGGCTTCCATTGTGTTACAATATCACTACAAAAGATTTGCACATGATTGTGCAAGACTAGCTAGGCGAATGGAGCATCCCAGTAAGTCAAGAGGAGTTTGATAAGGAGATATCCACGAAATCCCATGAAGACCCTACCTAGCCAGAATTAAGCACCCATGACTCTGACAATGAGTCATCCAGAGACCTGGAAGATGCAGCGCAGCGGATGCGGGAGGAGACTCACACCAAATGGCGACAGGAGTATGAGGCTGGCAGCGGTACTAAATTTGGCTTAGAAGATCAATTGCAGTGACTTATCAAGGTCATCACAGATTCATCCATAACTACGACTATGGAAATCCTCGAGTCAAACTAGGAATAATTTGGTGCGGTATGAACTAACCTCGAATCTATTTTTGATATTCTTTCCAAGCAACCATCGGCACAACCTCTATTGTAGGATAGCTCGTTGATCAGCACTGATCCCCAAGTTGAAAATGTGAAAATTCCCTTGATTTTGATCGATGGGGGAAATATAGTAGGTTCTCAGCAGTTGCACCAAATCCAGAGTGTGACTCTAGACTTGAACAAACTATCCACTATAGAATTGGTTGAGTTGCAGCATGGCACCGTATTGGATTTGGCGGCTCGACAGCAGGCATTAACGGAAAGATATATTGAAGCCCGATATTCTGTTGAGTAGCTAAATAAGGATGCCATGGAGATGCACCAGGTCTGTATGCAGTTGACCAAAGAAAATTTGCAAGAAATCAACACGCTCAGGGCGACACAGGCTGAGATGCAGTGGAAAGCTGCTGTGGAGATTACGGATCTCAAGAAGGTGCAGTATCTCTTGATTGTGGAGCAAGCATAACTCTATGCATGGTATAGTGAATTGGAGCAAGCTATCTCTGTGGCCTGTTAAGACATAGTTGACACACCCACTGAGCTCACCCCAGTGGTGAAGGCCCAGTAGTTGGGGTAGACATTGTTTCAACTTCAAGACCATAACTTGCTACTTCAATCTCAAGCACAGCCCACTACCAAGCCAAATCAGGTTGCGGAGCGTAAGGCCTCCCTAGAGGAAATTGCTACTCTGTTTGGCCACATGGAGCAAGAGACCAAATATATTATGGAGGAAACCACGCAAATTTTGGTAGAGTATTGTTCAGGATGAGTCTTTGGACCAACTCACTGTGCAGGTGCAGGAAGCAAAGGGATAATTGACAAATTTGAATTCATCACTTAAGGACATGCCGCTAATGGTGCAAATCACCTGGGCCACTGAACTGAAATACGCCCAGCAGTGAGCTACCTGTGCCCAAGAGTGCCAACAAAAGCATCGCGAGCATCTTGATGAATTCCAAGATATTGGCGTCCAATTGGCTGTTAAATTTTTTGCCACAGTTTAGGCTGTTCAGGAGAGTCAAAAAATGGTCAACATCAAGGCTACTGAGGAGCACCTGGTCCAGCAAATGATGAGCAATTGTCAGAATACTATTGTTAAAGTGCAGCTCCAAGTTCAGGAAGTTGCCCAGTAATTTGTCAATTTTAAGGATAAGACTGTCGCATGCACCTTGTCAACTTGACATGGCTCGAGGGCAAGCTACAAAACTATGTTGGGGGCCTGTTGGCAAGGGGTAGAGTCGCGGTAGCTGTACAAGCTCACACAGCACCATGCAAGGTCCGTTTAGTGTGATAAGCAAAGAAGTAACCACTTTTTAATCATTTTATATATATGTGGACCTAATTTTGTTGTAATAGGTCAGTAGCGGTTAGAAATTAGTTAATAGTGGACTCTTGAGATGAAGGTGTAAGCCTATTTATAGATTCTATTTATGCCAGAAATTTTTTCCAGACTACAAAAAAACAAGCCAACATAATCTCAAATATCTCAATAAAACAAAACAGGGTTCTTAGGGTTTTTTAAGGTTTTCTGGTTGTGAAGTTTGATGACAAGAGGGAATGCATTCATAACCCAAATAAAAACTAAATCACAAGCATAGAAAAACTAAGATGCATAACATAATAACCATGTATCCAACAGAAAACAACACTGAAGTTCATCCACAAATGGTAAGCACTACAAGCATAAAAACTTTAAACTAGCAATGCAATTACCACTTGAGTAGCTAGAACAAGCTATAAATGAAGCTAAAGAACAAACTGAAGGGTAAATGGAGCATATATTTCATAATCAGTATTTCAAATACACATAAGAGTCATTTACTTAGCTTATGGACAAGTCTAAAGACCTCCTCTTCCCAGCCAAAAAATCAAACCATTAGTCCTCTTTATGACATACATTAATACTATCCTTCAAAATTCAGTTAAAGACTAAACCCTAACTGCTTTTCAGCCTACTCATCGAAATAGTTCTATCAAAATAATAATTACAAAATGAAATATCCTTTCAAAACATAATTAATAACTGATTGTGTTAACAAGCTTCATAGATCTTTAGCTGCCTCTACTAACAAGGCTATCCCTTCTAGGGCTTGGGCCTTTCTCCTAGCCTTCAGTTGCTCTGCTTCCGTCTCTGCCATCTTTCTAGTGAGTTCTTCATTTTGCTATTGTAGATATTTTATGGTTTGTTTTAACATTGTGAATTGAGACTCTGTATTTATTTTCCTTTTCAATGCCTCTTTTGAGATTGCAATTAGCTCGTGATAGTGGCTATTCACCTCATCCAGATCCTCTCTGAGTCTTCTATTGGCCATAACCAAGCCATCATTTGTCTCCTGCATATATTCCACCTAATATTTATACTGTTTTACAGCTCTCTATAAATTCTCTTTTTCTGAATCAAATGCTTTATTTCCTGTTGTACTTTGCATCTCATTGGGAAGCCATGGAATGTTCAGTCTCCTATATATTTCTTCATCTTCTGGCAGCAACTCTGTAGGAGTTTCATGAAAACTTAGGTTTTCTTTAGTCTTAGCTTCACAAGGAACATTTTCAATAACCATAAGCTTGTTTTTTGAGTGAGAAACCTCTATATTACCTTCTTGGTGTTCCTTTAACATTTGACTTCGTATCTATAAATATACATCATACAGTTTAGTTTTAGTAAGGGAAGAGTCTCCTTTTGATTTCATTGGCCTTTTTCCTTTACTGTCACCCTTATCAACATCCAATTTTTCATCAGAGGAGGAGTCATCTATCACAGTTACTCCTTTTTTATTCAATTTAGGGTTTAATAATTTCTTCATATTTAGCCTGAGCTTGTTTCTGGTTCTAGTCTTTGGTCTCCACCCAGGGGCAAGTTCCCCTACCATTTTGAAAGTTATTCCCTGATGGGTGACTGAGGCAAATTCCATGACTTTTAGCTTCTTTTTCTTCAGTACTACTACCTCATCTTCCTGGCTGTGAAATTCCTTTTTAGTGCCAACCTTAGTTTCATCAATAACAGGAAGTTTATCCTCCTCAAACAGGTATGTTTCATCCTCTAACAAGACTGTAATTGGACTTTTCTTTTGGACTTTAGTATCCTCTTCATCACCTGAAACTTTCTCTGCAAGTACAATCTTTTCATCAACAAATGTCTCTGATGTTGCATCATCTTGAATAGGCTAGGGCTCCTTATTAACAGGCTACAAATATTTTCTCTCAATGTCATTTAGATATTGTTTAGACTCACAATCTTCTTTTGCAGGCCTTGCAACTTCCTCCAATTTGACACTGTCTTCATCTTTAACCTTTATCTTCCGGCTTAGCTTTCTGATCAAGGTCTATCCTTTATCAGCTTGCTTTCTATTAGACTATCCTTCTTGACTATTCTGAAACCCTGACCAAAAAAAGAAATATTCCCAAGTTTTTCCTTTACTCTGCAAAACACCGTTGATAATGACTTTGATAAGTCCATGGTGAAAAATGGACTATCTAGTATGATTTTGGTGTTCTTTGATTTTGCAAGACATCTTCTGCAGGCTCTTTAGCAAGAAGAAGGGCAGGTTCATCTTTGATTCATTACTGAGGTGTTGAAGAAACCGGAAATGGTATTTAAAAATGAAGGAATACCTTCCTTTACATGTAATATAACTTTGTAGAACCTTAATAGGTTCTACCCATTCAGGCTTGAAGTTATAGATGGGCACACCCTTACCCCAATATGGAACTATACCAGGCAGTAGGTACCTTTCTGCATCAAAGGTAAATGGCACTTTCTTAAACCAAAGTTCTCCCTCATTTTTAACCCCTAATGCCTCAGCTACCAACTCTTTGGTCAATTTGAATTTCAAAGTATCAAAAGATACAGAATCTTTGTCATAACACTGAGAAAACTTATGGGAGACCTCAACATTCTATCCATCCATTTTCTTGAAAAATATTAACCATCCTGCATTTTCAAATAGCTCAGCACATCCTGGGAATTTATCTATCCAACTGAGATCAATGGGCTCGGCCCTATTGGTTTTTACACTCTTCTTCATTTTCAATATGGTTTGCAGGACATGTTAGTAATCTCACAGTCTATTTATCTTCAAATTTGCACAGTTTTGGCAGTCTATTTATCTTCAAACTCTGACAATCTGCCCTATCACAAGTTTAGGAAATGTTTTGTACCAAGTTTCAGTAATTTGACCTAATCACAAATTCAGGAACCTCCAATAGTTCTACTCTGAACTTTACTAACTCAAATGATGAATACTTATATATATTGATTAATATCTCATCATTCAAAGTCTATTGAGTGAGTAAATTCATGTCCTTCCTTAAAATTTTGACATTATAGGATTTATCAGAAAAACCCCCAAATTTAACAAACCCTATCAAATGTCACACGGGGTATCTGTTCAAAAGCTTAACACAAGCACTGGAAGTTGATCCTCTAAAAGGTTAGGTGTCAAATTGCACATTCCAACTATCTTCAACTGTCCAGATCACTTCGAACTGTCACTGCTGGGAAGCCCTAATTCTTCCTTCAACTGTCAAAACTCTGATTTCTCAGCAATATGTCTCCACCATGACTTTCAATGCCTTCGTATTCTTCAGCTTAGTAACCTAGTCTCGAAAATTTTGCCTCGTTCCACTCACTGTCATCATTTGCCATGAACTTGCATACAATTGCCATGATCTCCCTCACATAATGACCAAACACATGTTTCAATGATTAGCCTGGCAAGACACGTATCAAATGTGATAATTTATGTGGTTAAAACCTTAGGAACGAAAGCCCCCAAAAAATAAGACTGAAAAAGGACTATTTTGGCACTGGCAACTTTCTTGTAGCGTGCTAGTGCATTAATTTCGCTCTTGCACTACAAGAAAGTCCAAACACATAATTTCATGTCATTTAATCACTAATCCAGTTTTAAAACTTGGTTTATATGATTAATCTTGATCTTAGTGTCATTAATGAAACCATTAATCAATATACACCTTGTAGAACCCTTCAAGAATGAACTCTAAGCAAAATTTATAAAATCAAGCTTAAAACTAGGAAAAATAAAAAAGATGAAAACTAAAAGGCATAAACTCAAAATTAACCTTTACACCAAAATTTCCTAGGAGTAAAAATATTACCAAATTTCAAAAACATAAACAAAAGCATAAAACTAAGGAAGACAAAATCATGGCCTAACATCTGGCTCCTGCTGTGGGATGAAGTCCTCTTTGTGAGGCTTCAAGAACCTATAGACCAGTGCCTTCTTTCCTACTACTTGCTAATCTGCAAAATTTCCATTGGTTTATGGAGTCCTTATTGTGTTTTACTCACACCAGTATATACAATGAAAAACTAAAATCCCCCTCAAAAACTGTAGAAATGCTTAAGGAATCGTCCATTAACTGGACTTGACAATTCCTCACCCTCCAAAGTCTGTAGGACAAAAGTGTTATTTTCCAAAAACTTAGATACTAGGAAAGGGCCAAACCAGAGGTTGTCAAATTTTCCATGTTTCCCTTTTTTCTCTTTCCTGGCATCCCACCTTAGAACCATGTCACCAATTGAGAAAGTGTTATCTTTGATTTTCCTATCAAATCTGTCTTTTATCTTCAATGTATATAACTGTGCCTTTTCTTCCACTTTTTCTCTGTTCTGCTGCAACTCTATCATTGCATAAATCCTTCTCTACATATCATTAGGTTCCTCCTGACATCCTAAAAGAACTTCATCACTGGAATGCCCAATTGAATAGGAAAGACCGCATTTGTACCATACACTAATTGGAAAGGTGAAGTTCCAATTGTTTGCTTGATTGTTATTCTATCATCCCATAATGCATATTTCATCATAGAATCCCATGATCTCTTATTATGCTTCAGCAGTTTCCTGATACTCTGAATGATACTTTTATTGGAGGACTCAACTAAACCATTACCTTGGGGATAGTAAGGAGTTGAATGTTTCAACAAGATACCATTCTTTTCAAAAAATTCTTCAATTTCCTTAGACTTAAAATATTTTGCATTATCTGTCACTATTTTCTGAGGACACCCAAACCTACTGAGGATATTTTCTTCAATAAATTCCATAATCACCGTATCTGTGGCATTCCTAGTAGGGATAGCTTCCACCCATTTGGTAAAGAAGTATGTTGTAGTCAAAATCCACTTGTGTTGTCCTAAGGAAGGTGGACTTATCTCTCCTATAAATTCCAGACCGCACTACTGGAAAGGCTCACTTACTGCAATTGGTTTTAAAGGTAATGACAACAATTTTTGTTTGCCAGCAAACTTCTGACAAGGGATGCAAGCTCTTACCTGCTGATATACATCTGCAAACAAAGAGGGCCAATAGTACCCAGCTCTTAAGATCTTGTATGATGTTTCCTTCTAGTACTTTTGACCTCCACAAGCACCCTCATGAGATTTAGAAATCACTCCTTCAATTTCAGGTTTATCTAAGCATCTGAGTATAATACCCCATGGTCCTTCAAAAATAACTGATGTTCTACTAAACAGTACTTAGTAGTTCTTAGCTTCAAAGATCTAGCAGTTTTTCTATCTAAATGCTCAGGACATTGCAAATACAACAAAAAATACACAATGTCTGCGTACCATGTGGATGCTGAATAGAAGTCCATAATATTCTCTTTCTCTAACTCTGCTTGATTTTCTTCCTGAGTTGGATCTTCTGTCATCACATGCAATCCTAAAGCTTGACAATTTGATTCAGCCAGTAGCTTGGCTAAACCTTGTCCCTTGACTAGTTTGGTAGGTCTGATATCTACATCATACTCCATGATTTTAGCAATCCACTTGCCTCTTTTCCCCTCGTTGTCAGGATGTGTCAAAACATCTTTTACAACAGCATTAGGCACATATGAAATAAATTTGGAATGCAAAACATAGATTCTGAAAAATTTCAAAGCTTTCACCAAAGAATAAGCCTGTTTTTCCAAGATGTTGTATTTTAATTCAGAATCTCTGAGAGTTTTGCTAAAGAATGCAATAGGTTGCTCAAGACCATCCTTATTCTTCTACAACAGAACAACTGCTAGTGTATCTTCAGATGCAAATGAAAATGTTAGAAATTCTTTGGTGAAATCTGGACTTACTAATATAGGGGCTTCAGTAAGAGCCATCTTGATTTTTTCAAATGGATTCTTTGCCTTAGTGGTCCATTTGACTTCTTGATCCTTTTTTAGCATGGTTGTAATCTGCTTGATAGTCTCAGCAAATTTTGGTATAAACCAATGTAAAAAATTGATTTTACCAATGAAATATTGGACATCTTTTTTACTCCTGGGCAGACTTATCTTCAATATTGCTTTCACCCTTTCTGGGTCAATCCTTATACCATCAACAGAAACTAAATGACCTAGTAATTTTCCTTCCTGTACAGCAAAGTGTGACTTCTTTGGATTCAAGGACAAACCAAATTTTCTGTAGTTTAGGAAAGTCTATTTCAAATGTTTTAGATGTTCATCATATGATTTTGAAAATATAGTAATCTCATCTAAGTAAATTACCACAAACTTGTCCTTTTCCCCAACAAAAGCTATATCCATAGCCCTCTGAAAAGTTGCTCCAGCGTTCATTAAATTAAAAGGCATCTTATCATACATGAAAGTTCCCCAGGGAGTGGTAAAAGTTGTTATCTCCTTATCATCAGGATGCATAGAAATCTGATTGTATCCTGAGAAACCATCAACCATAGAAATCCTCTATGCTCCAACAACCTTCTGCAATATTTTCTCAATTTTAGGCAGAGGATAATTATCCTTTAGTGAAGATCTATTCAAGTTTCTAAATTCAACACATAGTCTAATTTCTTCGTTATTTTTCCTAACAGGAACTAGATTAGCCACCCATGAAGAGTACCTGAGAGGAACAATGATCTTGGCATCTAATAACTTCTTCACTTCTTTTTCAATAATGGGAAACAAGGATGGATTAATCCTCAGTTTCTGATGAAAAGGTTTAAAATTTTTTTTTAAAGGGAATTTATGTTGTATAATTCCAGTATCATATGTTCTCAATTCTTCATAAGACCATGCAAAGACATCAACATGTTCCTTTAACAATTTTATGTACCTGTTTCTCTGTTCAGCTGTGAGTGCTTTCGAAATTTTCACCATTCTAGGATGTTCTGCAGTGCCAACGTTACAATCCACCATTCTCTTCCGAAGACTGTACAACAGGTTTTAGGGGTGTATCATATTTTGAAAATATCCTTTCTAAAGGTACCAAACCTTTTGGGATGAAATTACCTTTTAGTTCAATAATCTTGTGGCCAGCAATTTCATTTTCAACAAATTCGTCAACATCTCCATCCTCATCATCTTCCTCCTAATCAATCAGGGAATTAGAAAACTCATGTGTAAGCTCCAAAAATATTTTAATTTCAATGTCATCTTCAAACACTCTCCACTGCTTTACCTTGTCAGGTACAGATGGTCTGTACCTAATCTCAATGGGATACCTCAATTATGTGGTTTTGGGAATTCTAAAATGTGTAGCAGCTAAGGCCAATGAATCAGCAGTCTGATTATGGTTTCTTTTAATATAGGTAATGTTAAAAGCTACAAAATAATTATCAATCATGTCCCATACCTCATTTCGATAGAATTTCAGCAAATCTTGTTTCACTTGATAGTTGTTCCTCACCTGCTGAACAACTAATTCGGAGTCGCCATATGCAAAAATCTGCTGAATGCCTAAATCCCTGGCAGCCTTCAATCCTAACAGCAAAGCTTCATATTCAGAAGTATTGTTTGTAGTAATGAATTCTAATTTATACATCAGCTTTACTGTTTCACCACCAAGGGATATGAGAAGCACCCCTGCTCCAACACCTTCTTTGCAAGATGATCCATCAAAGTATAATTGCCAAAGCTCATCTTCCTGTTCCTTGCTGCATTTAACCGGCTGTTCCTTTTCAACCTGTAACAAACCAGTAGTATTGTCATAATCACTAAAATGTAACATGCAAGTACCCAAATTTTTATCAACAACATACAGAGGATGGTTGGTAGGGTTCTTTTCATCTATCACAATATAGGCAAACTGAAGCTCTCTGTACAACCTTCTATTTTCTCCTCCAAACATAGGAATGGTAGCATATGATAAATCCATTTGTAAAGTTCCACCAAATTTCTTTTCCCAAGACCTAGAGAGAAGTAACCCAAATTTAGGTGTAATATCAGCTACCACCACATCCATGATTACACTTTTCATTGGTAATTGAGCCAAACTGACAACCATGTCTTTAATAACACCTAAACACTTTACAGCTCATGAATCAAATGCATACAGATCATGATAGGGCTTGGTTATACTCAGACCTAAAGCCTCCATGACAGCCTTTGGCATTAAATTGTGTGATGCTCCTGAATCTAGCAAACAGTTATGTATCATTTGTTCATGGACTGTCAAAGTAATGTAAAATGGAGGTGAAGCACCTGCTTCATTCTCAGTTTTTTCAGCCAAGGTTGATCCAATAAAAATCTTAGGATTTTCTTCTTGCAAATTCACTGTATCAGAAATAGGCTGATTGTTTACTGAACTGATCATTTTAAGAACTGATTCTTTGTAAGAAGTATTTTTCATTAGTTCAGTAAAAGGCATAGGAATATTTATTTTTCCTAATTCATTTTCCAGGTTAAAATTCTGCACAGTTTTATTTACCTCTTCAACCTCCATGTTCTTCTTTTGCTTTTCTAGAATTTGTTTTTTCTCTGACACGGGATCAGATTGCTGCTTAGCAGGTACAACTACCTTCTTCTTTGGGTTTTGTACTACTTTTTTTGGGCCTTACCTCAAATTCACAGTCTTCTTGGGTTCATTTTGACAGACATCAGCAGTTACAGTAGTCATTTTCAGATTCAAATCATCTTCTATTTCAAACATATCAGCATCATAATATTCTGCATTTAAAAACTCTTCTTCAGTGACAAAAACCTCAGTCAACCTTTCTCAAAATAGTTCATATCTTGATCTATGTCTTTAAATAGCACTTCTTCATCAATCTCTTCTTCATCAACAACATTTTTCTGAAGAGGTGGAGGTACCCTTTGATCCTCAGTCTCTCTCCTTTCTCGTTGAATATCATTATTTCTTCGTTCTCTAGGTATGAAACGAGGAGCAAATTGTCTTCTGAATTGGTTCTGATTGTTAGGGTTTCTTTCATCTTCTTGAACAAGCTTGCTTGAATTTATTTCTAGTTCTAACTTGTTTAATTTTGCAGTTAAAATCTTCACCAACTTGGCCACCTCATCAATTTTACCTTCTGAATACTGAGATGTTGAAACCCCTGGAGTTGCTTCCTTCTTGCCTTTCGTGTCATACATCTACTTAGTTGTTTCCTTCTTCAATCTATTGGAAGCCAATATTTTAGACTCCACCTCTAAAGTTGCATCCTGCATATTCAGTAAAGAAACAGGGCTTCTCTCTCTTAGTAGTAAAGAAAATTCATGATCGAAAGCATTTGCATATGTGATTTTTGCAGATGTTTTTGAAGGTCTTATTTCTGCAGGTATTCTGCTGTACATTTTATTGAATTTTTTTTTTAAATCTGCAATAGTTTCATCCTTGTTTCTCCTAAGGGCTCCAAACTCAGTTATATAATAACTATGGTCTTTGGTGTCACCCCATTGTCTCATAAAGAGGTCCTAAAGCTCTTCTATGATGGTGATAGAATTTGCAGGCATCTCCTTAAACCATTTTTTGACATCTCCATCAAGGCTCTACACAAACATCCTCATCCATACGTCCTTAGCTTCAATGTTCCAGTTATCTGCATAACTAAAGAAAGCTTCCAAGTTCTCTTCAGCTGTCGTTTCACACTATCCATTAAACCTAGGCGGGTATTTCTAATAGTCACCTCCAATCAGTGCATTCAAAGGGTGAGGAAAAAGTAATGGTGCATATCTGGCTACAACCATTCAGTCCATCATGTCTATAGGCTGATTTTGGGCTGCCATTTTAAGGTTGACTGACTTTGGTGATGGAGAGATTTGGCTAGAACTTGGCTGAAAAGGGTTTTACCTACTTTCAAATGAAATAGAGGCATCTTATCAGGAGATGCTATTTTAGCTTTTCTAAAAGATTGAGGATCAGTGAAAACTTGAAAGTTACTAATAGGAATTATAGGCTTTAACCAAGGTGAATTTTCTTCTTCTTTTCTCAAAACAGATAAAGGTGATGAACCATCCAACCGATCAGGGTCACATAGGGCTGGTAATGATTGAGACCTTCTAATATTCCTTGTTGTTTTCAATCTCTATTCAGGGTTAGAAACACCCAGCTGCAAAGGTGAAATAGGTCTATTTCTAGTTCCAATTCCCCAAGTAATCATTGTGACAAACTGGTGAAAAGTAGTCTTTAAGATATGCTGGTTTAAGTTCACCTCTTAAAACCAGAGAAATGATAAGTATCCCATGGAAAAATATGTTTTCAACTTCGTCCCCGGCAACGGCGCCAAAGATGTTTATGCCAAAAATTGTTTCCAGACTACAAGAAAATAAGCCAACATAATCTCAAATATCTCAATAAAACAAAATAGGGTTTTTAGGGTTTTTTAAGGTTTTCTGGTTGTGAAGTTTGATGACAAGAGGGAATGCATTCATAACCCAAATAAAAACTAAATCACAAGCATAGAAAAACTGAGATGCATAACATAATAACCATGTATCCAACAAAAAACAACACTGAAGTTCATCCACAAATGGCAAGCACTACAAGCATAAAACTTTAAACCAGCAATTAAATTACCACTTGAGTAGCTAAAATAAGCTATAAACGAAGCCAGAGAACAAATTGAAGGGTAAATGGAGCATATATTTCATAATCAGTATTTCAAATACACATAAGATCCATTTACTTAGCTTATGGACAAGTCTGAAGACCTCCTCCTGCCAGCCAAAAAATCGAACCCTTAGTCCTCTTTGTGACATACATTAATACTATCCTTCAAAATTCAATTAAAGAATAAACCCTAACTGCTTTTCAGCCTACTCATCGAAATAGTTCTATCAAAATAATAATTACAAAATGAAATATCCTTTCAAACCATAACTAATAACTGATTGTGCTAACAAGATTCATAGATCTTTAGCTGCCTCTGCTAACAAGGCTATCCCTTCTAGGGCTTGGGCCTTTCTCCTAGCCTTCAGTTGCTCTGCTTCCATCTCTGCCATCTTTCTAGTGAGTTCTTCATTTCACTGTTGTAGATATTTTATGGTTTGTTTTAACATTGTAAATTGAGACTCTGCATTTCTTTTCATTTTCAATGCCTCTTTTGAGACTGCAATCAGCTCCTGATAGTGGCTATTCACCTCATCCAGATCCTCTCTGAGTCTTCTATCGGCCATAACTAAGCCATCATTTGTCTCCTGCATATCTTCCACCTGATATTTATATTGTTTTAGAGCTCTCTGTAAATTCTCTGTTTCTGAATCAAATGATTTATTTCCTGCTGTACTTTGCATCTCATTGGGAAGCCATGGAATGTTTAGTCTCCTATAGATTTCTTCATTTTCTGACAGCAATTCTGTAGGAGTTTCATGAAAACTTAGGTTTTCTTTAGTCTCAGCTTCATAGGGAACATTTTCATCAACCATCGGTTTTTTTTCTGAGTGAGAAACCTCTATATTACCTTCTTGTTGTTCCTTTAACATTTGACTTTGTATCTATAAAAATACATCAAATAGTTTAGTTTCAGTAAGGGCAGATTCTCCTTCTGATTTCATTGGCCTTTTTCCTTTACTGTCACCCTTATCAACATCCAATTTTTCATCAGAGGAGGAATCATCTATCACAGTTACTCCTTTTTTATTCAATTTAGGGTTTAATAATTTCTTCATATTCATCCTCAGCTTTTTTCTGGGTCTAGTCTTTGGTCTCCACCCAGGAGCAAGTTCCCCTACCATTTTTAAAGTTTTGCCCTTATGGATGACTGAGGCAAATTCCATGAATTTTATCTTATTTTTCTTTGGTACTGCTACCTCATCTTCCTGGCTGTGAAATTCCTTTTTAGTGCCAACCTTAGTTTCATCAATAACAAGAAGTTTATCCTCCTCAAATAGGTATGTTTCATCCTCTGACAAAACTGTAATTGGACTTTGCTTTTGGACTTTAGTATCCTCTCCATCACCTGAAACTTTCTCTGCAAGTACAATATTTTCATAAACAAATGTCTCTGCTAGTGCATCATATTGAACAGGATGGGTCTCTGTTATCTCCCAAACTGACCACCGTCTTTTTGGGTGATAGAATGGGTAAAATTTTTATTTCTGTGAGTCTTGGACTTCAAAATTCGAAAATTTAAGCTTTCGACAGTTAACTAAGTCCGTGGAAGTTTGCTTAACTGCCGAAAAGGGCCAGTTTCCATAGCTAAAGTAGCCTACCAAGATGAACTTAGCTGCCGAAAATGTTTCAATATGCAAAAAATAAAATCGTGCTTTTGCACGCTCCAATACCAAGCAAACCTGATTCATCATTGCAGTTGGAGAGAAAGTGTTGCCTAAAAATCCTCTATATACTTGGGTTGTTAGTCATCATTAAGTAGTGGAGTTTGTTTTCAACAAACACACCGATTCCTAGATCCGTGGAAAAGAAAGTCTGTCTGTCTATCACATACATATTCCCTGATTCCAAGCGACACATTAGCAAGTTAATGATGACAAAAGTTTGGCTCGGCATTGAGAGCAGAAAGTAACGGGTTTGGCACTTAT
Organism: Pseudotsuga menziesii; assembly: GCA_001517045.1. NCBI lineage: Eukaryota > Viridiplantae > Streptophyta > Pinopsida > Pinales > Pinaceae > Pseudotsuga > Pseudotsuga menziesii. The sequence goes on from LPNX010819136.1 coordinate 202,074, forward strand.
TCCTTTTGGCACGAATCCAGATGATGTGGCACCTGTAAGACGGAGCTGCGAGTCAGATGAACCAGCTTGTTTATTGAGGGGACTATCCCAGATGTTCTATGGGAAAGCACGGCCATATGGTATTGGAGGTCGGTTATGGAGTTACCAGTTTTGAGGATTTTCTGTTTGAAAGACATATCCTGATCACGTCCCTTACACCTAAGGATGAACATGAAGCACAAGTGAAAATTTGCTCTTGAATGTGGTGTTCCTACAATATCAGCTGTGATGAGCACTCAAAGGCTTCCTTTTCCCAGTACTGGTTTTGATATTGTGCATTATGATCGATGCAGGATTCTATGGCATATTGACGGTGGCAAGCTTTTTCTAAAGCTAAAACGCTTATTAAAGCCAGGAGGTTATTTTGTGTGATGCCTACGATTGATAAAGGGGGAAAAGATGATAAGATAATTGCTGTGTGCGCCGATGATCCTGAGTTCCACCATTACAAGGACATTAAGGATTTTCCCCCACATCGTTTAGCAGGAATTGTTGGCATTTTTCAATAAAACGCACCATCATGCCCATGGTGAGGGTTTTTTCCCATTTTCAGTCTCATGATAGTCGCAGTACCCACTGTACTCTGCATCTATTGGTCGTGCTCAGTTTCAGATATTTACTCATCCTTTGAAGCAGAGGACAGAAAGTCTCATGGCCGCCTTTTTGTAAGAAAAGGGTTTCATCATTCGTGATAAGAAAGCAATCACATTTGGCAGAGGATTCCAAAAAAAAAAAAACGCAAAGCCAACACAGATAAAATGAGCACGACTGATGAGAATGCCAGTCCTCCCATCGTGGATGAAGCTGTCGGTCTCCAGGCGAGCGTGATCTTCTTCAAGCGAATTTTATGAAGACGATATAGAAGGCCGACTACAGTCAGATCGTAGTGCGCTTTGATTTGGAAGAGATAGCAATAGCGCTACAGAATAATCTCTGTCCAAACCTTTACCTTGATGTTAGCATATATCATCTTGTAGTAGATATTTCACATTGGATCTGGGTGTAATATAATGATTTGGGATCTTCCTCTCCCTACGGTCAAGATGTATGTAATGAACTGTGGAATTACTTATCAGAAATTCCGAGCAGCCTGCACTCACAGTCAATTCAAACGGTCTCAATATTCCATTATTACATGGAGCCGATTTGATCTTGTTTTCAGATTTTCCATCTTTGACTGAAATTGATAAGTTGCATGAAGAAAATGATGCACACAATGAACATGTTAAGTCTAACACAAAGGACCCGAAACATCCAGCTGCCCCAATGTTCAGATACAAATTTCCAGTATACAGACATTTCAAGCCTTCAACTGGCATATCTAGTGCCCATGGATTGCAGTTGCCAAGTAATTCTTCTTCTTCAGCAAGCCCTGGGATAAGTTCTGTAGCAATGGTCGACTTAAATAAGTCACAAGCAGTAGGGATGCTTTGTCCATCTCCTGTAAATAGCAATGTTCAGAAAGCTATTGGCGATTAGCGTTGTTTTGGGTTTTAAAGTTTGAAACAGTTACAGCGTTTGGCAGCTTAGGCGAGCCCCACCGAGCTCATTAGCTTCCAAAAGAACTGACTTCCGGTAGTTAAGGCATGATATCAATAGAGTAGTAAATTGCCAAAAGCTGGTTTTTGACAGATTTCTATGCTTTTGCCCAGATATCATTTTTGTTCGTAGAAATGGCATAAGACCAGTTGTAAGAGATATATCATGAATTATGTTATCCGTATCTGAAGACCTTTGGGCGAGATTTCAGTCAGTAGGGCGTCATTAATGAATTCGAAATTGTTTCAAGGAATACCACTGAAAGTCGACTGCCACATCAATGACTTCAGTTGTTATGCGCCAGCCCAGCCCACCGAGCCTTTGAAGGCCAGCTCTTCTGCATCGAGCACTTAGCACAAATCGAAGGAGAATTACTTAATGTCATCTCCTTGATTTCAGGGACTAGTTCAAGTCTTTTAGTATTGTTGTTCAGTTAGTTTCAGTTAACTAAATCAGATCCACATTTTTAGGATCTGAAAACTATTGTGTAAAGGCTATAAAGCCTGAGAACCAAGACTTTGTAGTGGTTCGATTTTGGATGCAAATTCTCTGCTATGGTACTCAGCTTTCTCATGCTAATATAGATCACAGGCTTCTCTTAGCTTTGATGTCAGTTTCCATTTTCTCTTTCACTGTATCAGTGTTGTCTAGCTTCGAATGTGAATGTTTACTTTGCATTGTTTAGCTCACAGCTTGGTATTAGTTTCTTAAATGTCTCTCGAGCCCTACTATGTATTGGCTTGGTTACATTTGTTCTTCATCCACCTTTGATATTATAGGCTGATTGATCAATTCTTGAGAGCACTGTTTCATTTAATTATCATACTGAAGGTCTGAATGTCATGCTCAGATTTAGTCATCCCATTGATCCATCTTTACAAAAACACCAAAAACATTGAATTCTCAAGTTACCAGGCATACCTAGCTTATAACCCTAGGTAGTTTCCTGGAGTGATAACAAAATGGCGTCATTGCCGGGGAGCGAGGTGAGAAGCTGATCTTCCTGGGAGACGACATAGATCTACTCTTTGATGATAGACAAGGGGTAGACACTTACTGGTTATAATCATCTATCTGGCGACTCCATGAAGGATGAAATCAGTGGCGACTCCATTGTTCAGAATCTGTTGGTGACTCCACTGGGATGACATGAACAAAATCTTAGCCAAGAGGTATGCGTTCTGTGATTTTTCAAGTATTGCTGGTTTTCCTAATCAAGTACCTGCTAAAGATGAATGGGAGAACAGTCTTCCTAGATTTCGAGGAGAAGAGTGGGAAGTGCCAGCTGAACATTTGCTGGACTTTCATGACTACATGCACCGGTTGCAGGTAGTGCATGAGGACGTTCAGATCCGGCTCTTCTGTTGTTCATTGAAAGGGATTTCCCGTGATTGGTATCGGTCTTTTCCTAATGCAAGTATCAGTTCTTTAGCAGATTTTCATGCTGCTTTTCATGTGTTTTGTAAAGATATATTCTCAGCTGATCTTCTTTTTCCTGAGTGTTTCCACGAGTTTAATCTTTCAAAAGTAGAACTTCAGGGAGAATATGTTGCTGTAGAGGATACTATTCATCATGATCAGGAGATAAATGTTTCACACTATGACAATCTTAGTGATGCTTTTGACATCATATCAAACGCATCTACTGTTGTTAGTTGTCATGAAGATCAAGTTTTTATCTCTGAAAGCCTTGAAGATGTTGAACAGATTGACAAATTTACAAGTGACACCTTCAGATCTACCGAGATTGAAGAAGACAGCCTACAATTTCCAGATTTGCAGGGGCTGTCTAATCTTCAGCTAGAGCGCGTGAATCATGATCCCGGATGTGTTGATGTCATAGCAGCATATGTTGAGGACAGCCTACATCTTCCAGACTTGCAGAATAAGACAGATTTCAGCAGACAGTTGCAGGAAGGGCAGCAAAATGGTTCAGATCAGCAATCTGTTTTGTATGTTTCTCCAACAGATCTCGAGCAGCCTGCATTCAACAATGAGCTTATTAAAGGCAGTTTTCAGCATCTTTTTAATTTACAGTTGGATCAGCAGTCTCAAGAGGTATTGATCTGTGATTTTGATGATCCTTTTGCTGACTATTTAGAATCCATGAGCATTATAGTTCTTAGAATTTTTCTGCCAGAAGAAGATTGTCTTTATCCTCTGTTCAAACATCTTTTCTACATGATATGGCTTCCATTGTTGTTTGAGTCAAGATCAAAGATGCCTGTAAATCACAATCTGACATGGCTGCATTGGAAATCCAGTGTTACTTGATCATGTTGCTCCTATTACTTAGTGTAGAAGTAGATAAGGAAAATAAGCTCTTTTATGAGCACGTAGATCATATTTAGTTGATTGTTGAATAAGCAGAGCAGGCTGCATGTAGGCTACAGGCAGACTACAAGCAAGATAGCAGAGGGACAGTTGCAGAAGCTAGATGAATCCATGCCCAATGCTAAAGGCTACTGGAACTACTTGGTTCTGGGATTCTTCGGAACCTCACTGGGAGGATTCCATCCCCGAGTAGGAGCCAGATGTTATCTCCCAAACTGACCACCGTCTTTTTGGGTGATAGAATGGGTAAAAATTTTATTTCTGTGAGTCTTGGACTTCAAAATTCGAAAATTTAAGCTTTCGGCAGTTAACTAAGTCCGTGGAAGTTTGCTTAACTGCCGAAAAGGGTCAGTTTCCATAGCTAAAGTAGCCTACCAAGATGAACTTAGCTGCCGAAAATGTTTCAATATGCAAAAAATAAAATCGTGCTTTTGCACGCTCCAATACCAAGCGAACCTGATTCATCATTGCACTTGGAGAGAAAGTGTTGCCTAAAAATCCTCTATATACTTGGGTTGTTAGTCATCATTAAGTAGTGGAGTTTGTTTTCAACAAACACACCGATTCCTAGATCCGTGGAAAAGAAATTCTGTCTGTCTATCACATACATATTCCCTGATTCCAAGCGACACATTAGCAAGTTAATGATGACAAAAGTTTGGCTCGGCATTGAGAGCAGAAAGTAACGGGTTTGGCACTTATTCCTTTTGGCACGAATCCGGATGATGTGGCACCTGTAAGACGGAGCTGTGAGTCAGATGAACCAGCTTGTTTATTGAGGGGACTATCCCAGATGTTCTATGGGAAAGCGCGGCCATATGGTATTGGAGGTCGGTTATGGAGTTACCAGTTTTGAGGATTTTCTGTTTGAAAGACATATCCTGATCACGTCCCTTACACCTAAGGATGAACATGAAGCACAAGTGCAAATTTTCTCTTGAACGTGGTGTTCCTACAATATCAGCTGTGATGAGCACTCAAAGGCTTCCTTTTCCCAGTACTAGTTTTGATATTGTGCATTATGCTCGATGCAGGATTCTATGGCATATTGACGGTGGCAAGCTTTTTCTAAAGCTAAATCGCTTATTAAAGCCAGGAGGTTATTTTGTGTGATGCCTACGATTGATAAAGGGGGAAAAGATGATAAGATAATTGCTGTGTGCGCCAATAATCCTGAGTTCCACCATTACAAGGACATTAAGGAGTTTCCCCCACATCGTTTAGCAGGAATTGTTGGCATTTTTCAATAAAACGCACCATCATGCCCATGGTGAGGGTTTTTTCCCATTTTCAGTCTCATGAAAGTCGCAGTACCCACTGTACTCTGCATCTATTGCTCGTGCTCAGTTTCAGATCTTTACTCAGCCTTTGAAGTAGAGGACAGAAAGTCTCATGGCCGCCTTTTTGTAAGAAAAGGGTTTCATCATTCGTGATAAGAAAGCAATCACATTTGGCAGAGGATTCCAAAAAAAAAAAAAAACGCAGAGCCAACACAGATAAAATGAGCACGACTGATGAGAATGCCAGTCCTCCCATCGTGGATGAAGCTGTCGGTCTCCAGGCGAGCGTGATCTTCTTCAAGCGAATTTTATGAAGACGATATAGAAGGCCGACTATAGTCAGATCGTAGTGCGCTTTGATCTGGAAGAGATAGCAATAGCGCTACAGAATAATCTCTGTCCAAACCTTTACCTTGATGTTAGCATATATCATCTTGTAGTAGATATTTCACGTTGGATCTGGGTGTAATATAATGATTTGGGATCTTCCTCTCCCTATGGTCAAGATGTATGTAATGAACTGTGGAATTACTTATCAGAAATTCCGAGCAGCATGCACTCACAGTCAATTCAAAGGGTCTCGATATTCCATTATTACATGGAGCCGATTTGATCTTGTTTTCAGATTTTCCGTCTTTGACTGAAATTGATAAGCTGCATGAGGAAAATGCTACACACAATGAACATGTTAAGTCTAACACAAATGACCCGAAACATCCAGCTGCCCCAATGTTCAGATACAAATTTCCAGTATACAGACATTTCAAGCCTTCAACTGTCATATCTAGTGCTCATGGATTGCAGTTGCCAAGTAATTCTTCTTCTTCAGCAAGCCCTGGGATAAGTTCTATAGCAATGGTCGACTTAAATAAGTCACAAGCAGTAGGGATGCTTTGTCCATCTCCTGTAAATAGCAATGTTCAGAAAGCTATTGGCGATTAGCGTTGTTTTGGGTTTTAAAGTTTGAAACAGTTACAGCGTTTGGCAGCTTAGGCGAGCCCCACCGAGCTCATTAGCTGCCAAAAGAACTGACTTCCGGCAGTTAAGGCATGAAATCAACAGAGTAGTAAATTGCCAAAAGCTGGTTTTTGACAGATTTCTATGCTTTTGCCCAGATATCATTTTTGTTCGTAGAAATGGCATAAGACCAGTTGTAAGAGAAATATCATGAATTATGTTATCTGTATCTGAAGACCTTTGGGTGAGATTTCAGTCAGTAGGGCGTCATTAATGAATTCGAACTTGGTTCAAGGAATACCACTGAAATTCGACTGCCACATCAATCACTTCAGTTGTTATGCGCCAGCCCAGCCCACCGAGCCTTTGAAGGCCAGCTCTTCTGCATCGAGCACTTAGCACAAATCGAAGGAGAATTACTTAATGTCATATCCTTGATTTCAGGGACTAGTTCAAGTCTTTTAGTATTGTTGTTTAGTTAGTTTCAGTTAACTAAATCAGATCCACATTTTTAGGATCTGAAAACTATTGTGTAAAGGCTATAAAGCCTGAGAACCAAGACTTTGTAGTGGTTCGATTTTGGATGCAAATTCTCTGCTATGGTCCTCAGCTTTCTCATGCTAATATAGATCCCAGGCTTCTCTCAGCTTTGATGTCAGTTTCCATTTTCTCTTTCACTGTATCAGTGTTGTCTAGCTTCGAATGTGAATGTTTACTTTGCATTGTTTAGCTCACAGCTTGGTATTAGTTTCTTAAATGTCTCTCGAGCCCTACTATGTATTGGTTTGGTTACATTTGTTCTTCATCCACCTTTGATATTATATGCTGATTGATCAATTCTTGAGAGCACTGTTTCATTTATTTATCATACTGAAGGTCTGAATGTCATGCTCAGATTTAGTCATCCCATTGATCCATCTTTAAAAAAACACCAAAAACATTGAATTCTCAAGTTACCAGGCATACCTAGCTTATAACCCTAGGTAGTTTCCTGGAGTGATAACAAAATGGCGTCGTTGCCGGGGAGCGAGGTGAGAAGCTGATCTTCCTGGGAGACGACATAGATCTACTCTTTGATGATAGACAAGGGGTAGAAACTTACTGGTTATAATCATCTATCTGGTGACTCCATGAAGGACGAACTCAGTGGCGACTCCATTGTTCAGAATCTGTTGGTGACTCCACTGGGATGACATGAACAAAATCTTAGCCAAGAGGTATGCGTTCTGTGATTTTTCAAGTATTGCTGGTTTTCCTAATCAAGTACCTGCTAAAGATGAATGGGAGAACAGTCTTCCTAGATTTCGAGGAGAAGAGTGGGAAGTGCCAGCTGAACATTTGCTGGACTTTCATGACTACATGCACCGGTTGCAGGTAGTCCATGAGGACGTTCAGATCCGGCTCTTCTGTTGTTCATTGAAAGGGATTGCCCGTGATTGGTATCGGTCTTTGCCTAATGCAAGTATCAGTTCTTTAGCATATTTTCATGCTGCTTTTCATGTGTTTTGTAAAGATATATTCTCAGCTGATCTTCTTTTTCCTGAGTGTTTCCATGATTTTAATCTTTCAAAAGTAGAACTTCAGGGAGAATATGTTGCTGTAGAGGATACTATTCATCATGATCAGGAGATAAATGTTTCACACTATGACAATCTTAGTGATGCTTTTGACATCATATCAAACGCATCTACTGTTGTTAGTTGTCATGAAGATCAAGTTTTTATCTCTGAAAACCTTGAAGATGTTGAACAGATTGACAAATTTACAAGTGACACCTTCAGATCTACCGAGATTGAAGAAGACAGCCTACAATTTCCAGATTTGCAGGGGCTGTCTAATATTCAGCTAGAGCACGTGAATCATGATCCCGGATGTGTTGATGTCATAGCAGCATATGTTGAGGACAACCTACATCTTCCAGACTTGCAGAATAAGACAGATTTCAGCAGACAGTTGCAGGAAGGGCAGCAAAATGGTTCAGATCAGCAATCTGTTTTGTATGTTTCTCCAACAGATCTCAAGCAGCCTGCATTCAACAATGAGCTTATTAAAGGCAGTTTTCAGCATCTTTTTAATTTACAGTTGGATCAGCAGTCTCAAGAGGTATTGATCTGTGATTTT
>LPNX010819147.1:0-95486 GCA_001517045.1 Pseudotsuga menziesii
GGGCCTTTATTGGTCGGTTGCCACGTCGTGACATGAATCTAGTTGATGCAGTAAAGGGACTAGTGCAGATTTTTTGGCATGATCACACAAGGCCTTCTTCAAACGGGAAGGATGTACTAAAACTGAGAAGGGGTTCAAAGGACCGTGAACCACATATTAAGCATCTTCTTGATATAACAAAGACAGAACTATACGAGAAATTTAGGAATGAACATCCTCAATTGAATTTGGGGCAAAGATCTTTTGAGAAATGTAAGCCTTGGTATGTTAGAATAAATACTCTTCGTAACACTTGTTGTTGTAGATACCATGTAGAATATGAATATTACTATGAAACATTTTTGTACATTCGTCGTGTGTTGCATACTAACCATGTGCAGGATTGCTCCTTGACCATACCACCGACCTCATCAAGATAATTCATTCATAGTATCATGTGCAATAGGCCTGAGGGGAAAACTTACTATGCAAAATCCTGCTTGGATGGAACTTGCTCCAACTGTGCTGGAATGGCATTATTGAGCCAATGTATGCATGAGACTGGAGACAATGAATTTGGGAATATGGTTACAGACATGAAAAGTTTCAAATATATCAGCTATGAAATAGTCCCAGGGAAAGAAAGCAAAAAAATACAATTGGTGACATCTCAGGTACATGCATGTATCTATAAAACTATGTTCAGAACAATTGCATTTCATTCCTTACTTACAAAAAAACCTGATATTGAGAACATTTTGTGTCAACAGGTACAAGTTAGTGTCTTCGTCAAGGAATTTATTGAAAAGACATGTCAATATGTTCAGCATGTCCACTTGGCACGATGGCAGGATGAAAAGTTTAGAATATGCAGAGACTCATTTCTTCGTGGAACTATACTTTCAATAGTTGATTTTGCCGAGAACTACACTCTGCAACCTCAAAATGAGATCCAAAGTCAGTATTATCACTCTGAGTAGGTTTCCTTGATGGTGCATATCACATATAGGCATGGCCCGAACAGTAGTGAAGAGCAAAGAGAAATTCTAAAGGAATATCACTTCTACATAAGTGATGATAGGTGCCATGACTTCCACTATGTACGTCATTGCTTCATCATGTTCTATGATCATTTGAAGGGTAGGAACATACAAATGGATCAACACTGGATTTGGTCTGATAGATGTGCTGGTCAGTTCAAAAATGCACGCATATTTCAATGGATGTGTTCATTGCATAAAAACTACAAAGTTCCACATATGTGGAACTATTTTGAGACTGGGCATGGTAAAGGAGAGCATGATGGAGCCGGAGCATGTGTCAAAACAGCCCTATGAAGAGAGGAATTGAAATTATCTACAACATCTACTATTCGAAATGCTCAATCTATAGTCAGGTGGTGCACGTCAGTAATGGGAGAGGAATCAGCTATACGAGCAGAATCCACAAGAAAGAGACACGTGGAGAGATTTTTTTGGGAGGTGGTAGACATAGATCGTTCACGTGCATGGGAATGCAAGACTGTTCCTGGGACTCGTGGCTTTCATTCAGTTCAAAGCTCTGATAACCCAGTATTTGAAATTTGGACCAGAAAACTCGCTTGTTTTTTCCCACCTTGTTGTGATGGTGACTGGGATGTGTGTGAATCATTGGATTGGGTTGATGGATGGGATCGCATATCACTTCCACTTGATCAGCGTGCGATTGTTGAGTTAACTCCGTTGGAAGAAGACCAATCGTCTATTTCTATAGATTTTGATCATGTATCAGACCTTGTACAACCTGGTATGATGCATTTCCTTAACATTTTTTTGTAAAATTTACGTAGTTTTGAAACTCACATTAATGGCCTTGTATCACACGAAAAATATTTGATCATATACCTACAATCATACTATGCAGGACACATATACGCAGTGGTAGCCTCAAAAGATAGTGAATGGGGTGGTGATTACTGGTTGGCACGTTGTATAGAGGGAAAGCAAACCCTCATTATGTCCATGACTGATGATGAAAACAACCACTTCCCCATCGGGTCTATGGTTGTTAAAGGTGAATATCTTACACATGATAACAATGCAAGAAAGAAGGGTGGATATGTTTACAGGGATTACAAACCAGGTGCAAGTGTGTATCACTTTACAAACCAGGTGCAAGTGTGTATCACTTTACCAACTTTACCAAGTGTGTATCACTTGATATTAGGATGAAGATAAGTGAAATATTGCACCATAGTGACCACCTTCACACACATGTTGAGGAAAACAAATGAGCATAGTAACCACCTTGGCACACATATTGAGGATAAGCATTGGAGCATTGTAACCACCTATGAAACATATCTCGAGGAGCATTGGGAACAAGAAGATGTGGTACACAAACTAGAGGAGGAATTCATTACATGATGAAACTTGGATATGCATGAGGACACTAGGGTTTATATATGTAAGTAAACCTTGGATAAGGAGATATAATACTAGAGAAATTGATTTGTAGAATCTATAGCTCTTGTTGTCAAGGAAAAGGAGGTAGAATTAGGGTTCCAACCCTGTAGAAGATACAAATAAAAGAGCTAATTTCTTTGGTGATATTGTACTCTTGTTCTTGTGTGATACATGGAGGTTAGGGAAAGACCATGGAAAACTTAACTTGATAAGTCTCGATCTTCTTTTGATTCCTTGCTTAGAAGAAGATTTTTTTAAGTTTAGTTGATTTTCCATGGACTTCTTGGTGCTTGCGTTGATGCAATAGAAAAAGAACTAGAGTTTGAGGAATCATCCTAGGATAGACATGTTGACGTCGAAACTGGTGCTAGACTTGTCTGAAATGCCATGTGCTTCTATGATGAAAGATGATTAGGGTTTATAAACCCTAACGAGGAAAACAATTATAGTGTGGATACCTTAATGCATTCTAGGGTTTCATGAACTACAATCTCGTTGCGACTTGCATACTAGGGTTTCATGAACTACAATTGGATACTAGGGTTTCATGAACTATAATTGCATGCTATAACTAGGGTTGAGAAGTTATGAGATGAAACACATGTACATGTACAAATTGAAAACCAACTAGGGTTTTGTGAACTACAATTGCATGCTATAACTAGGGTTGATAAGTTATGAGATGGAACTATGGTTTTGTGACCTCTTTAAAATCTATGAGATGGAAGTAGAAACACATGTACATATATAAATTGAAAACCAACTAGGGTTTTGTGAACTACAATTGCTTGCTATAACTATTGTTAAGAAGTTATGATATGGAACTACGGTTTTGTGACCTCTTTAAAAGCTATGAGATGGAAGTAGAAACACATGTACATGTACAAATCCAAAACCAACTAGGCTTTCATGAGCTGCAAATTGCATGCTATAACTAGGGTTGAGAAGTTATGAGATGGAAATATGGATTTATGAGCTCTTTACAAGTTATGAGATGGAAAAGAGAAACACACCTATGGTTTCATGAACTACCATTGCATGCTATGGTTTCATGAACTACAATCTTGTTGAGAGTTTCATACTAGGGTTTCATGAACTACAATTGCATACTAGGGTTTCATGAACTACAATTGCATGTTATAGTTTCATGAACTACAAATTGCATGCTATAACTAGGGTTGAGAAGTTATGACATGGAAATATGGATTTATGAGCCCTTTACAAGTTATGAGATGGAAAAGAGAAACAAACCTATGGTTTCATGAACTACAATCTCATTGAGACTTTCATACTAGGGTTTCATGAGCTAAAATTGCATACTAGGGTTTCATGAACTGCAATTGCATGCTATTGCTTCATGATCTACAATTGCACTCTATAACTAGGGTTGAGAAGTTATGAGATGGAGGTAGGGTTTTATGACCTCTTTACAAGTTATGTGATGGAAATAGAATGGTATGGTATGTTGTATGTTAGCATGGTATGGTATGGTATGTTAGTACATGGTATGATGTTAGTATCATAGGGTATTGTAGGGGATGGTATGGTATGCTAGTATGGTATGGTATGATGTTAGTATCATAGGGTATTGTAGGGGATGGTATGGTATGCTAGTATGGTATGGTATGATGTTAGTATCATAGGGTATTGTAGGGGATGGTATGGTATGCTAGTATGGTATGGTATGATGTTAGTATCATAGGGTATTGTAGGGGATGGTATGGTATGCTAGTATGGTATGGTATGATGTTAGTATGTTATGGTATGTTATATTAGTTGGTAGGGTTTCCTGAACTCTTTACAGGTTATGAGATGGAAGTAGGTTTTTATGACCTCTTTACAAGTTATGAGATGGAACTAGGGTTTTATGAACTCTTTAGGTTTGAAGATCAAATTAGATTGGTTAGTATCATTTAAGTAGAAACCAAAAGGCCATATAGCCCTAGGATACACTTACAAATTGAAAAAGAACTAGGGTTTCATGAACTACAAATTGCATATTATAACTAGGTTTCACAAGTTATGAGATGGAACTAGGGTTTTATGACCTCTTTAGGTATATATCATTAGATTGGTTAGTATCGTTTAAGGAAAAACCAAAAGGCCCTATACCTAGGCTATGCACATACATGAAATAATTTTATTGGGATTAATATGAACTACTTACTATTTCATATGTTCACAAATGAAAATACCAATGCGTGCAAATGCTAGGAACAATACTCAAATTATCAAATTGTTACAATTGAATTAAACCCTAGGTTATGAATTGAATTTATTTGTTATCCTAAACCCTAGATAACACTATTGTAATTGATGAATAGTTACATGCTAGACTTTCCTGAAATGATAACCCTAGCTAGACTTGCCTGAAATGCCATGTGCTTCTATGATAAAAGATGATTAGGGTTTATAAACCCTAACCAAGAAAACAATTATAGTGCGGAGATTTGAATTTTAGCTTATATTATCTTTATGATTGGGTAGATTCTAGCATTGGTTATGCATGCTAATTTGAGATAATTTTGGGTTGAATCTATTAAGTAAACTTTAATGGTGTTTATTTCATTAGATATCCTAAGTGCAAACCTTTGGATAGGTCATCATGCACTTGTGTAGGCCATCAAGATGATGACTAAGGAAAATCCTCTGAAATAAAATGAACTTGCTAGCCAAAATGACCCTTCAAACCATGATTGTAGACCCAAAGAGAACATGTCGCTACCAAAGGAAGGATCAATAGGGATGAAAAGATAGGAAGTGAGTGGGTAAGATAAGAAGGCAAGCAAGTGACCTTAGGCTATGATAGGTGGGTAAGAAGGCTATTAGGGCTTCCCTAAATAGGATATTACATATCAGGGTTTCCTCATTGATTATAAATCCTAGGTTATGAATGCTAACCTTTAAACTTCAGTTAGGGTTAGGGTTTCCTCATTGATTCTAAACCCTAGGTTATGCATGCTAACCCTTAAATTTTTAAAATTGCAACAAGTACAATAGCTCGTTAAAATTGCAAATGCTCAATAGATCGTTATAGAAGACACATATTCATGAACATGTTTCATTTTTTATTTGTTAAGGAAGAACTATTTTTATGGGACGTTATCATTATGGGATGTTTTTATTTCAATTATGCATGTGGTTGAAGCATGTTAGTGGTGTTGATGGGACGTTATCAACCTCTCTTACAACCGACATAAAAGTATTTTCAGCCAAGCATTTAGCATTATGACAGCCCTATATTTCACTTTTGAGCTTGTCAAGACAAAGGTACAATCTTTTTAAGTAAACATCGGTGATAAACAATTTTATAAGTGACAAGTTTCCAAGACAACGGGACTGTTAAAACAAATCAAATTTCCAGTCAAGTAAAATTTCTTATGACAGTCCAAGATGTAATTTCCAGTCAAGTAAAATGCCTTATGACAGTCCAAGATGCAATTTCCAGTAAATTAAAATGACTTATGATGGTCCAAGATGTAATTTTCAATCAAGTAGGAATGATAAGAAGTAGATTCACTTGGCTTTTGATGACACAATGACTTGCAAGCAATTCAATGACTTTTCAAGTATTTTTCCAAATTATGGATGTTTATATACCACTGTCAAATTTGTTTAAGTATGGTTGGGAATGATTGTTTATATACAGTCCCTTTAGGGTATCTTTGTGCCACTTTAAATTGGGTTATGGACAAATTTGAGGTGAGGCGTTAGTGAGTGGGTAAGATAGGAAGTCAAGGAAGTGACCTTAGGATATGATAGGTGGGTAAGAAGGCTATTAGGGCTGCCCTAAATAGGATATTACAGTGAATATCATTGGACCATGAATGATAATGTTTGTACCATTAGGTGGAATTTTGAAATGGATTTTTGAAATATGTACATGTCTTAGGGCCCTAGGAATGTATTTCCAAGGAAGAACACCATGCCTTTATCCCTAAAGAAACCATTGAGCCATCGAGAGCCATGAATAATGCCTTGAAGAAACAAGCATGATAGTGTGATGGTATCCATGGAACTATGTATCCATGTCTTGTATATTGGGGCCTTGGATTATTTTCAACAATAATATTGACTATAATATTGAGTATCCTTGATATTTGACTATAATATTGATGCCATTATAATGTTGTCAACAGTAGGCATGATTGTTGCCACTTTGCACATGGGTTAAGCAAGAATCCAATACTAGCTAATTCATACGATCATAACACAAGAAAAAACCATAAATCATCCACTTTAAGAAGACATTCTTTAAATTTTCCTCCTAGATAAAATTGCATCTCCTTAGATAGATCCAAGAGAGACCCGAAACCATCCCAAGAATAAAAATATGAAAACTTATCCTCAATCTCAATTAAAAGTATGTGATCATGATTATTTTTTAGCCTTTTCCAATGAAATAGAGGCCTTCTAGATATAGTTCGGCAAATAAAATCTGACCTTCAATGTGTGTTTTATGGATTCAGAATCTTTAAAGAGGCCTCAAGTCACAACATTAAAACTCTCAACGAGATATTTACCCTCCAAGAAGGGACATGAGTTGCATATATGGATTTAGCAGTTCTAATTTTTTAGAATATTAAATCATCAATGCCTTGTTGAGTTAACCACAACACACTATTTTAATTATTTATTTGTTCATTTAATTATAGACACGTGATTATGATTGGAATGTTTTCTGGATTATCAAGAATGGGAGTGAATGTACATTTTTGTCATTACGTAGTTTATTGTAATTGTGCATTGTTCTCAAATTTATAACTGATATCTCCATACAATCGTAAAATATATAAAAAACGGGGAACATTACACATAGAAACATTCTTCGCCACACATGTATAATCACACTTAAAAGACTGAACCATGAATATCTCAAGAGCCTTGATATGAAATTTTTTTATACCATGAAAGTTATAATACAAAAATATAAGGCCTCGATCTATGGCATGTCAATGTACATGTATCAAAAACATATTTGATGTACATGTGCAAACAAAAGTACATATGTCCTGGACCGGGCCCCTATACTCTAACTCCAGACTGTACATAAAAATACATATTTGTCCTGGACTAACACATCAAAATTCTAACTTTCTCTTGTTTTTCCCGGACCCTGATGCTCTTCGGCTCCGTCTACGACCACTGTGCATCTCTGGCGACTGCAAATCAATGACAATATTTCTTGATTAGGAAACTAAGCTAGTACTGTCCATCAATAACAAATTTTGAAAATTTAAAATATGACTCAATTGTAAATTAAACAAAGACTCACTGCATCCGTTGGGGGTATAGGTGCCTGTGGTGTCGAGGGTGTAGGTGCCTCTGGTGTACTCAACCTTGCAGCGAGCCTCCTTGCCATGCTTGGCTGCGAATTAAACAAAATATGTCAATTATCTCAAGAATTATCAACATGTACATGAATGAGAAAGTATTAATCAATTATGTAAAAAATGAATATTTCACCGAAAAAACCATTTCTAGGAGATGATGTTGGTGCTCTTCAGTAGTAAGAGGAGCTGTAGGTTGAACATCAACCTTAGTTGCATGCATTAATGGACCAAGGCATGGCTACATTCACCAAATGATTAAATAGTTAGACATCGTGCATGTCCAGAAACAATACAAATGAAATGTACAATTACAAAATATTCAAGTAGATGTACCTCACTGTGACTTATCCCTATTGTAGATGCGGCATTGATAGCAGCATAAACAATCCCACCAAGGTCTGGCATGGATGACTCTACATGCTGATGCTGTAAACATGCGAAAATAACATTAAGAAAAAACACTTGTGAAGTGAATACATAGCTAACCAACAACTGCCATTGGAAGTGTGTACATTACCGTGGGATGAGTAGGTTGATCCTCATGCATAGTCGCTCTGTTCAAGAAAGAGGGACCTCGTCTAGTGTAAACAACCCCCTTATCTATGTTTGGACTACTGGGAGATCTATACCAAAGAGGTGGTGAAGGGATATGTGATGACGTCTACATTCATAAAGTATTACCATAGTTAGACATGGATTTGAATGGATGGAATAATATGTACTGAAAAAATAACATGTTGTAATATACTTACCCCTTCCTGGGACATATCTCCACCACGGGAGTGACCGCTTCCATCAATTTGGTGCTCCTCTTTAGATGCGTCTAGCATCTGCAAGTTTAAAAATTATATTTACATTAGCGATCTCTATAAAGGAGTGTACAGTAAGAAATTTAAATAATTCGAACAAGATTCAATCATAACCCATGTACTTACATTCTTTTTAAGTAGTCATAAATTCCACCTTGGACTATGTCGTTGATATCTTCATCTTCAGCATCATGTTCCAAGTGGGCTTCCTGCAACTTCAAAAATTGTAAATATTAGACATTTTAATAAATTAATCAAGACTAACACATGCATTAACAAAATGACAAGTGTTTAAATATTACCTCAATTGTGGTTCTCTGGGTCTCGGGTGCAACCACACCGGGTGCAGTACCACCCCCGTGAGAGGCATCAAACTCCTGCAAGAGTAAATATTGCATATATATTACGAATCTTTTAATATGTTAGATATAGTATGGAACAATTAAAAATTGAGTTCAATAACAGAGTTTTAAAACAAAGTCCTTAGCTGACCACTAGTCATCGTACTGGAACCATGTCTTGGTCCAGGACCATAACAGGGTCCCCCACACGATGTGCAGACGTGCGGCTCACTCTGAGGCACATCGGATGTCAGTCTATCCCCACCAACAGATGTCCCTCCACCACTAGAAGCTGGTGGTTGTACACCAGTAGAGGAAGAGGGCGCTCTCTGGTCAATAGTGGTCGTGTGTCGAGAGACCATCTCAGCTAGAGACAAAAATGCATCCTGTGTCTGGGCAACCATGTCATGTGCGGGAGGGATGTCTTCCCTCGGTAGCTGGGCATGGGGTGCAGGTATCTGTGGATTGGCATCTCTATGCCTGGCATGGGGTCGATGTTGGGGCATTCCCATACCAACTCCCTGGAAGCCCAACATGTCAAAATAGTTGACATGTTTCCCCATCACAAACTCTGCATACAATTTTCGGAGGAAGTACATCGGTACTTCCCTATTGTTGTGAGGGGGGATGTCAAAAACCATGTACCACCTATCCATCCAATTGTCTCTGATGGGTGGAAAAGTGCACCACTCAATAGAAATATGTGCCCTACCGATCTCCGGGATGTTATCCATCCCAGGCACTCTAAACAATGAATAGATGGCTTGTTTTGTTATTTTCATCTTTTTTACCTCATTGTAACTCAAGCCATCAGCATACTGTTGCCTTTTTCTCTCCCTGTAAGATGCGATGCTATACAACGCATCATTCGATCTTGCGATCGTATCAACAATAGATAATAATGAATCCGACAAGGAGCAGCGGAGCTCATCTCCACCCCTCCAAGCTGAACCTATCTCTCTTAAATGGCCAATGAACCTCAGTATCTCTGCGTTGTTACGATCCATAGTAGCCACTACAATCATAAATACAAATAAAATATCATTAGAAATATAAACACATGATATAAACTATTGACATATAAACTAAATCTATCATTTAAATTTAAATATTGATCTTGAATTTTACAGTAAAGAATAGGCGGCATAAGCTATTTAGAGTGTTAGTCTATTCATATAAGTTATTTATTGTTAATTAGAGGGGCTATTGTTGAATGAAGTTGGTAATGGGAGGGGGGTTTCTTGGTCTAAGAGGCCATTACACGGATGTGAATTCAGGGTTTAGGGCATTTAATAGTTATGTCGGTTGGAGATTGCATTTGGGGTTTGGAAATTTCATAGCTATATATTTGGAGTTGTGGCAATGGAGAAAAATACGACATTGGACGGAACTTGGAGGCTCATGAAGAGGTGGGAGGCTCATGAAGAGGTGGGCGAGGGCTTCTGCAAGAGCAGAGTTTAAATTGACTTCTTCTCATGTTAGTATTGTGTTGTTTCTTAATCTCTCCTTTCTCATATACCTTACAAGATGTATTCTATATGTCTTGGAAGTTGTATTCTCCATGGATGTCGATATTGGAATTACATGTTAAACGAGATGAAATTAATGAAGATGATTTTCACAGTTTGTAGTGATATTTTTGTTCAAATTCTTGCAAATGAAATAGATTTTGTAAAATTGGAGAGATTTCTTCTTTAATTATTATTCATGACCTTGTATCAAGTGATTTTTTCGTAAAAATTTTCAGTTCCCGACCACTACATGAATTTGAAACAATATAATCCTCTCGAGGTCCACCCTTCACACTTTCCCTCGATTCTGATGGAACTCTAATCACTGAAGCTGCCAACTCTAGATGAGGGTAGAAAGAACTAGAAATACACATATGAGAATCTAAAATATAAGGTTCTCTTGAATATGTGACCTGACTAGTATTTATGCCAACAAATATGGATCTCATTGAACTGGATTGACATGAATCGTTGAAACTTTGACTGAAAGGATACTTAAATGTGTTTATGAGGTATCAAACTTCTGGGAACTAAACTTTCATTGACGTCATCTGACATAGAAGAGGATGTTGAATGTGAAAATGAATTCTACCGTATGTGATGGATCAATAATAAGATCCTCTTATTGTTATAACTGCTACATTGGATCCTAGAGGTCTTGTCCAGGTTGTTCCCTATTATTTACAATTATCATACAGTTCTAAACAATTTAGTAAATGAACTAATTATTTACTTTGTCGTAAGTGGAAGTTGTGCCTAGGACTACTCCATTTGTATGGCAAAGGGGAAAATAGATTTTGTTGGATATAATGTTTTCATTGATGTCAAGCACATGTATGGATGATTGATGAAGTATATTGTTGCGATGAAGGTCTTAAGAAGAATGAATTACAGGTTGATATATGTGTTAAAGTGTTGTCAAAGTGCAACTATGATGAGTATGGAAGTTGTTATACTGACATTGCTCTAATTTTGAAAGCAATTGAGTTAGAATATAGGAGGTTGGGTCTTGGTTGTGTCAAGCTCTTGTGAAGAGGGACAAGGATATCTAGCAAAATATGGAGTCATGAATCCCTAACGTAGGGACCTCTCAAACCCATGACAATGAATATGTTAAAATGTTTAATTTATATTGGAAAATGAATTCATTGCTCAAGAACTCGCTGTTAGATAGTAGAGAACCGGGCATTAAGATGGAATTTTACAATAAATTGATGTAAAAAATGAAAAAAACATGACAAAAATTGAGAAATTACCTCACAAAGGGAAGGTTAAAATCCAAAGGTGGAGGAAACAAAGTTACAAGCGAAAAGAGAGAGCTGGTGGAGAGCGTGAGGAGCATGCTAGGGTTTGCAGGAGCGCAGCCGGGATTCGGGCCCTCCCCCTCCGTTATCTGATGAAGACGCTTTCAGGCGACTGATAGCCTGTGGAGGAAAGCGCAAGGCCTCTCATGCAGTCCCTAAATTCATTAAAAAGCTTGAAGAAATTCCAGAAATCGCTTTGCCGGATACACAGTCAGTTAAAATAGCCCTAGCTCTCTCCGAGAGAGGTCTGGTCGGCCAGTTCATGGGATTATGGCCCTTAGCAAAAACAACAGATGATTGGATTCAAAGAAAATGGAAGCCCCATCTCAAAAAAGGAGTCACCTATTACCCATTAAGCAGCGGCTTCTTTCTATTTGAGTTTATAAACAAGGAGGACAAAGATCTCATTTTTAGAAACGGGCCATACTTCATGGGTTCCCAGGGGCTGTACTTGAACCGCTGGACCCCGGATTTCGATCCCATGGTAGAATTGCCTAAGGAGGTGCCGGTGTGGGTCAGGCTACCCAATCTTCCAGTCCATTGCTGGAATTATGAAGCTCTTCAGAAGATAGGAAATGGCATAGGTAAATTTGTTGATAAAGGAGACAACAAATCCATTTACAACTGTGCCAGAATTTGTGTGGAGGTAGATCTGGAGACAGGTCTCCCGAAGGCCGTGAATATATCTCTCGGATCCTGGTCCCATTACCAGAAACTCGACTATGAGCACTTACCCTTCAAATTCCGGACCTGTCAAGAGCATGGGCATTTTCAGAGAAACTGCCCAAAGAACGAAATAGCTGAAAAGGAAGATGCTGAAGGTTGGCAAAAGGTTAAGAAAACCAAAGCAGGTCCAAAAAAGAATGTACAGGTGAATCGTCCTTCAGCCTCAAATCCAAGCCCTCCTCAGGAGCCAACAAAAGAAGCTGCAGGTCAACCCAATGAATCCGGCAAAGATCCCATCAATATAGCCTCTCAATCCCCGGCCCCCTCAGGAAGTCCAAAACCTGTCAAGGTATCGCATCATGCAGAAGACCCTTCGAAATCGGACGAGGAACACATCTCTCTGGGCACCGAAACTGGAGCAAATTCTGATGGGGGGGCTACTGAGACCAGCAGCTCAGTTGGAACCCCTGAGAAGATCCCTTGAGGTAGGAAGCCAGAGAGAAAAAAAAGAGAAGAGAAATCTTACAGGGACATAACAGCAGGGCTTCAGCAAACCATTCCGGACATGATAGAAACCAGATCCTCAAAAAAAGGAAAGGCTTCAAAAGGAGCCACACCCCCCCCCCCTCCGGTTCCTAAATGCAATACGTCTCCTGGAACTGCAGAGGGCTGGGAAGTAAATACAAAGAAGAAGCAGTCAAAGATCTAGTAAAAATGTCTTCCCCAGATTTACTTCTGATCCAGGAGACGAAAATGGAGGATCCTGAGACCATCCAGGCTAGCAAAAAATTCTGGAAGAAAGGAGAAGGCAGAGCCGTAAGTGCTAGGGGAGCCTCAGGAGGGATAGCCACCTTCTAGAACTCCTCTTCGCTTTCTCTTCTTGAAGAACACAGATCCACTCACTGGTTGTTCACGAAATCGTTGCACAAAGAATCAGGATATACGGTAAGCCTGGTAAATATCTATGCCCCGGTCCTTCTTGGGGAAAAAAAAGAATGCTGGGAAACGCTGAATTTTTTCCTAGCTAATAATAATCATGAAAATCTGGTACTTGCCGGGGATATGAATGTCACTCTCGCCCATTGGGAAAAGAAAGGAGACTCTCCAGTAAGAGATCCGGCAAGAGAATTGGTTGAAGACATCATGCTGGACTGGGAGCTGGAGGATATCAAACCCACCTTCAGCAAATTCACCTGGTCCAATAAAAGAGTGGGACCGAGACACATTTCAGCACGGTTGGACTGGTTCCTTGTTCAGTCTTCTTTCCTTACGCTGGGCCTCTATGCTTCTTCTACAATTCTCCAAGCATGTACTTCGGACCATAAGCCCATCTCACTCACTCTGTCCACAGGTGAAAAGATGGGCCCGATCCCATTCCGATTCAGCCCACTTTGGATCTCAATGGAGGGATGCCATGACTTGGTCTCAGCGACCAGGCAAAAAAAAGTCTCAGGCTCTCCTTTCTTCATTTGGGAAGAAAAGATGAGAAGGCTCAAAGCTGAACTCAAAATCTGGGCAAAGACTCTTCCTTCCCCCATCCTGGAAAGGAAAAAAGCTCAAAGGGCATTGGATAAACATCAATTTCATATGGAGGATGCTCCGGCCACGCTGGATATGATGAACACTGAGATTGATTTGCAGAAGGAGCTTTATAAAGCGCTGAGACAAGAGGAAGAGTACTAGAGAATTAAATCTCGTTGTTCCTGGCTCCAGGCAGGCGATAAGAACATTTCTTTCTTCCACAAGCACGCTGAATGATGCAAGAACCACAACAATATCAGTCAGATCCAATTTCAGGAGCAAACCATCAATAATATGGAGGAAATAAAGCAAGCAGCGCACCAGCATTTTAAAAATTTGTACACTGAGGAGAACGCGATTCCACCAAGGCACGATCAGTTTCCTCTTTCAGCAGTCCCCACGCTGGTTACGGAAGATGATAGTAGAATGATGACTGCTCAAATTACTGCTAAAGAGATCAGCAATGTTATTCATGGGATGAATCCTGACAAAGCCCCCGGGCCTGACGGATTCACAGCCAGATTCTTCATTTCCTGCTGGGACATTATCCAAAAAGACTTGGTCAAAATGGTGAGAAAGTATCAGAATTGCAATAAAATAGGTGGGAGCACCAACTCCTCCTTTTTAGCTCTAATTCCCAAAGAGAAAGGGGCCCAAAACTTTGCCAGATTCCATCCCATTTCGCTCTGCAATACTAGTTACAAAATTATCACTAAATTCATAGCAAACAGAATCAAAAAAATTCTTCCCAAGATCATTCTGGAGAAGCAGGGAGGCTTCATTCATGGTAGATATATTCAAGACAACATTATCTTGGTGCAAGAAGCAATTCACTTAAGCTACCAAAGAAAGGAGAAAGGTATGCTTGTCAAACTGGATCTTACCAATGCTTTTGATAGAGTTCGGCTTAACTTTCTTTTTGCTGTGATGCACAAGATGGGGTTTCATCCTCAGTTGATCAGATGGATCAAAGCTTGCATTTCTGGGCCCTGGATCGCCCCTCTGGTTAATGGAAGGCCTGCAGACTTCTTCCAAGCCACTAGGGGGATTAGACAGGGCTGCCCCTTATCCCCTCTGCTCTACGCCCTTCAAGCTTCAGTTTTAAGCTTCCAACTTGACAGGAGTCTTCAGCAGAGATCGCTGATTGGTATTATGATCTCGCCGAAAGTCAAGAGAATTAATCACGCCCAGTTCGCCGATGACACCCTCCTCTTGGGCCATGTCTCTCTCCCCACAGCGAGAGCTTTCAAGAGAGAGTTGGATGCCTATAAAGAAATTTCTGGCAGTGAAATCAACCTAAGGAAAAGCAAAATATACGGCTGGAACTGCCCTCCTATTGAAATGCTGGACATTTCCAGGGCCCTGGAAATGGATGGAACCACCACGTGGGAATCCATCAAATATCTTGGAATTCCACTCGTTAAAACAACCTCTAGAAACAGCCTCTGGATTCCATTGATGGACAAGCTCAAGGCCAGAATCTTAGCCTGGGGCTCCAACTGGCTGAATAAAACAGGGAAGCTTATCCTCATAAATTCTGTTCTTACTGCCATGCCGATCTACCAAGCTTCCATCCTCCTAGCTCCGAAAGGTATTGTGAAAGACATTGATAGACTATTGAGAAAATTCCTCTGGGAAGGGGGAAGAAGTGAAGGAAATAAAATGCACCTTATCGGTTGGGATAAGGTCAAAACTCCAAAGCTGGAAGGAGGGCTGCAAATCAGAGATATGGCCATGCACAATGTGGCAATGGGAGGACAGATTCTCTGGAAAATGATAAGTGGGAAAACCACCTGGAGTTCCAAAGCTCTTCAGACCAAATACTTCTTCGGTCATAAGGAAAGATGCCTGGAACGGCCACCCCATACCAAAAAAGGATCCCCCATCTTCTCTCTTTGCATGAAAGCCATTAATCTGATTTCCTCCAATCTCACCTGGATACCAGGGAATGGGAAAAAAATCAAGTTCTGGGATGACTCCCTTTTAGGACAGCCCTCTATTCAGAACTGGGAGGGAATGGCCAACATTAAAAATTGGCTTCACTCAGTAAGTAAAACCACCATTTGGGACCTTTCAGTTTGGAATACTGACAATTCTTGGAAGAATTGGGACCTGGGGGCTTACCCTCAAAACTTGGAAAATGAAGCACAGTCCCTTTTGGAAGCTCTTCAAGGATGCTCCCCTCTTTCAGCCAAAAAGAAGGATAAACTTGGTTGGGGCTCCTCGAACAGTCACTATTCAGCAGCTGTTGGTTACTCAACTCTATTGGCTATTCCTTGGGCAGCCCCTGACCCCTCTGTTTGGAGAAACCTTTGGAATCACCCCTCCCTTCCCAAAATAGATATTTTCTGCTGGTCTCTATTGCACAATAGCATCCTTACCTGGGATAACTTAAAAAAAAGAGGATGGGAAGGGCCTTCAAGATGCCCGTTATGCGCCTTTCACGAGGAATCCTCAAACCATCTTTTCCTTAACTGCACCTTTGCTTTAGAGCTCTGGACTGTCATCCTGGGGCAGCTGAACTTGGCCCCTCCCCCTGATCTCTCCACGATGTTTACTTATTGGCTTGAGGCAGCCCCTTTCTCCTTCACCAAGCTGAAGCTCTTAAAACAGTGTTGGATGTGGGCTCCAAAAGTCCTTTGCTGGAAGTTGTGGCTGGAAAGAAACAACAGGATTTTCAGGGAAACAGTGAGAACTCCGGCCCAAGTTGCTCTCAAGGTGAAAGCGTTGTTGGGAGACCTAGCAGCCTCAAACTCCAACATTAAAAATGAAGCAAATGCTGACAAAGATGATTACAACTGGTTTCATAATCTTGACCCTTCTCTTCTCTCCAGAATCAAGAATTCTACTAAGCAGCACACTCCCTGGGAAATCAGGCTTGGAGAGCTAGAATTAATTAAGTGGAGATCCTCATTGGAAAAGCATGTGCTGCATGTGGACGGGGCCTCAAAAGGGAATCCCGGAAACTCAGGAAGTGGAGGTGTCTTACTTGACAGCTCAGGGAAAATTGTTCTTAAATTTGCTTGGGGGCTGGGCCATAATACCAACAACATTGCAGAAATCTTAGCCATCTGGCAGGGCCTATGCCAGGCTAGAAGGCTCTCCATCAAGCACGTGATTGTCATAGGGGATTCCAGCATCATTATTCAAGCGTTCAACCTGAAAAAGGCCCCTAAAAATATGGTCCTGGTCCATTACTTCCGGAAAATTTTAAATCTTCTCAAAGACTTTGATGAAATTAAGTTTTATCACGTTCTCAGAACTTTTAATCAAGAGGCGGACCATGAAGCTAACATTGGTACCTCCCTAAACAGAGGAGCTCTCCTCATCAACAGCATTGAGCATCTTGAACCAATTCCTTAGCTTGATGACTATTGGGATAGAAAGGATCACCTCTTGTATAGCTATCTCTTTTAGAATGGATGTCTTTAGGATCGGTGGTTTAATGGAGGCAGGCAGAGCTCTTTTCTTCCATAACTGGCTGAAGTTCCCTCAACCAAGAGCACATTTCTTTCTGGCAATCTTATGACTCTTTTAACCAGCATTGAAGCTGCAAATTGGCTTCAATTGCAGTCCTTCAGTGAGGTTAGAACCCAGCACTCGATTGATCATGAATACAGAGCATCTTCACCGCAGTAGATGGGGAAAGCAGCACGTTCCTGTACCAATCGATGATGTAAGAAGAGTGCACACAGATCATTGATTTGCAGAGAAGGAAGAGCTAACTAAGATTTGGTTAAAGATCTCGAGCTTGAAGATGAACTCGATCTGCATTAAGACTGAAGAAGATCACGTTCTGGTTGGTTTTCTTGTTCATTTCAATTCTTGGAAAGACTAATAAAGCTTGCTGTCCCTGTGTATTCTCTGTCTGTTCCAGCTTGCTTTCTGCAAAAGGAGCGTAGCATGGATTGTTCCAGCAAGAATTTCCAATCTATTTAATGCCTGCAGCTTTTAGATTTCTCTGTCAATGCTTAGTTTTTCAGGAACTTAATTGGTTACTCAGTAGAACTGTTTGAAATTGGACCTGGATATGCAGTTGTAAGGCATCTAGCAGCTGATTTGCCAGAGATAAATACAAAGTCTCATAACCACTATTGTAAAAAAAAAAAAATCCAAAGGTGGAGATGGTGGGTTCAAGCACACCCAAAATCGCGTATGCACAGTCGAGATTTTGTCCAATAGCCGCGCCGAAAATGAGAAAGGGACGGCCTCGGCCGGTTTTAAAATAAAAAACAGGCTTTAAGAATCGCGTGCACATTTTAGCAAGGGAAATCACGCACGCGATTTACTTTGCTAAAACACGCACGCGATTTTGCTTCCTAGCCTAGTTGGCATGACCATTGCTAGCCTTGGGACTAGGCTTGGCAAGTTCAGTGTTGCTTGGGTTAATTTCTTTTTTTTGAATCAAGAGTGAATGACTTCACTCCACCATTGCATCTAAAGGGTCCATCAACTTCTTGCACACACCCTCATGGTACATGACCGTAGGAGAAGATAAGGATTAGGAAAATGATTTTGGGACTGAGGCTTTGATATTTCCTTTCTTGATGAGGGAAATATTTTCATACTTCCTTCACAATTTGAAAGTAACTGTAGCTTAAATTTGGTGGATGGGCGTTGTCAATGGAAGCACAATGCAGGTTAGTTTGAGACTTTGACCAAGGGTGTTTCTTTTCTCAAGGATTTTGATCCTCTACTCCTCCTAACAGTCTATGGCTTATAGAATGAATTTTAGTCCAATGGTTTTGGTGCAACGAGATGGTGAAGGGAAAACATAGTAGGAGAGGACAAAAATACGAGGAAAAACACATATGTCGTGGGTCATTCATGAAACTAGGGATGCCAAGGAGGATTTTTACAGTATTTTCTTGGCCTCGACCCAACGTCTAATTCATGAGATGAAAACTTGGTTGGAACACGAGTGGGTTGCAACCATACCAAAGGAAATTCATGTTGATATAGGGAAAATGGTTGTAGATGCAGACACTTTTAGGGCTCATGATGCCAAATTTATGAACATCGTTACTCTTTATTGGTAGATGGTGACTTTATTGGGCAGGGATCTTATGGATAAAACTAAGGAAAATAAGGAGATCGTGCATCAACTTGGAGAAACTCAGAAGGGTAGAGACTACCCTTAAATTGATAGACATCATCCAAATTGAGTTGGGCGTCAACATCAACATGCTAAATCCACCACTAGAATGGTTTTCATGGAATGGGCTTCAACAGGACAAACCAACTCAGCTCTAGCAAAGCCAAATGTGCCCACTGTTATTATTTATGATAACTCTTAGCTCTAAACCTCCAATGATTGTCTTTTTGTGCTTACTTTCACAAGACTTGTTTGTTTTTATTATAAATCTTATAGCTATTTCAAGTGATATGCTAATAAAACTTTTAAATGATTGTCTTTTTGTGCTTACTTTGACAAGACTTGTTTGTTTTTATTATAAATCTTATAGCTATTTCAAGTCATATGCTAATAAAACTTTTAAATTTAGATATTTTGGTAGGTGTTTTAATTTTTGGAGACTATAAAAATGTTAGATTATAGACTTGTTTGGAAAACTAAGATTATTGTATCACCGAGTTATTCCCCATATTTGTAGTTTTATTTATTTATAAGTAATAATACAATGCGTGAATAATCCATATAACAATTTAAGCTCGGTGATACTTTATTCTTGTGTATGTGTAATATGTGTAGAAAATAAAATATAAAAGGTACCGTCCATTTAAAAAAAATTAGCATACGGTTGCCATAAGTAGCGACATGTTTTTGCCAAACACTTTGACAAAAGAATGTGTTCTCTCAAATTAATGAGAGATAACTTGAACGACGAGTGGTTTTTGGAAACCAGGTTTTGTTGAAATTTGGTAGCTTTGATAAACGTTTTTATTTACTCACATAGACTTTAAATATGTAGGTTCATCCCTTTTATGGAATAAAAAAAATGTCTCCATTAACCTTACAAATAAAGTTTACATAAAGCTAAGTACAAATAATATATTTAAATAACACATTTTATATTCACCATTTAATTCAAATGAGAAAGATCAAAATTAACTTAATACTTTAATAATATTGAGATGATTGATGGCATCATAATCATAGTTGAAAACAGAGTGATATATACACCACTTTCACTTTTTCCAACCGACTTCTTTATTTCACAAAAATAAAAAGAAATATACCTTTACAAAATTATTTGCTTGTTAATAAGAATTTCAAAGTTGGGATTAATTTATTAAACCAAACCACTTTGTAAAGGCATTATAATATTATTAATGGTATTTATATTTATATAAATCAGTGTTATAATCATTTAATTAATATACAATATATTAAAGTTTAAGTTGTCAGCATAGATTCAATTTTTGTAAATGATATGATGTTTTTTAAATTTAACTTTTTTTTTAAATAATAAAGATGTTATTCAACTTCAATTATTAAAAATAATTGATAATTTTTTTTAAATTCAATTCTTGTAAATAATATGTTTTCTAAATTTATATATTACAATGACTAAATGTTGTCAACTCTGCGAAATACAAATATACATAGCGAACTCTGTTGAAAACTCTGTGAAATACAAATATACGTAGCCAACTCTGTGTGAGATACAAATATACATAGCGAGAAGTTGCCAGTTGAAGCTTCGTGAGATACAAACATACAGATGATAATGGCGAGAAGCTGCGTTAAATACAAAAAGCTGACAGCTGCTACATAATAGTGCAAGCATGTGGATTGTCGTCGCTGAAGAGTGAAGTGTATTGTTCCGCTTGAGGGTTGTTACTGTCATGGGGATCATAACTGGGATCCACGTTCCGAACATAACCAGAGGGAGCTTTCTTGTCATACACCTGAGCGGTGTATGGATAGTAAACCAGATTGTGAGGTTTGTAAGGCCATATTTCTGGTATTTTGCCCGTTCGTTTCACTCTTTTCAGCACCTGGTTGGCATCCACGTACCCCGACACCGTTACCTTATACTGCTTTCTATCCACTTCTACAGCACTAACTCCTGCACATTCATTCATGCATATAATAAGAAAACCGCTTATCAAATTCTGTAGCTGCCTCACAACATATGTTATAAAACTACTCTACTGAGAATGCAGGGAAGAAATGAAGGTCTGACCTTTCATGGAAGATACTGCGTTCTTCACTTTTCTCTCACAGCCTTCACAGTCCATTCGAACTCTCAACTCCACAGTCTGTACATGGTAAGTTGCATGCATCATGATCAGTGTTTATAATCTATGTTACTAGAAACGAGAAATAGAAACTAAACTAGAAACATCAACGAAATGGAAAACTGAGTTTGAAGGTTTCGCATACAGGTAAAAAAAACAGATAAGAGAATAAGTCTTGAAATTTGAATGAATATTAAATAAAAAAATGTTGGAAATAAAATGGTTAGTTGCAGAGGAAGAGATACAACAATTCTAATCTGAAATCTATAAAGTTGGAGGAAGAGGTGGTACAATTTGGGGATTTACCAAAAAGAAATCTATAAAGTGAAAGTACCTGAAATTGTTGACGCTTCTTAATCCTGCGCCTGCTGGGAGTAGTAGCAGATTCAATCCAGCTTGATAGAAGGGCGAGCACACCCATTTTCACCAGCCTTGTAATTAAACAAAAAGCAAAATATATTATTGCACACAGGGATTTGCACGCGTCGATTAAAAATTTAAAATCCGTCGATAAATCTTGCAGACTACGCACTTCTAGTTTGATGGTGATGAATTTATAGGAAATTCCGAAGGAATATACCTGCCGTGCCATACCTCGCCAGTAGCAGCATGCATTGCGGTGGCAGGGGGCAGATGGCAGGACGAAAGCGGTGAAAAGAGAGATGGAGTAAGAACTTGGTAAAAAGGAGT
Source organism: Pseudotsuga menziesii (assembly GCA_001517045.1). Classification (NCBI taxonomy): domain Eukaryota; kingdom Viridiplantae; phylum Streptophyta; class Pinopsida; order Pinales; family Pinaceae; genus Pseudotsuga; species Pseudotsuga menziesii. The sequence goes on from LPNX010819147.1 coordinate 21,802, forward strand.
TGCGGTGAAAAGAGAGATGGAGTAATAACTTGGGAAAAAGGAGTTGCGGTGAAAAGAGAGTTCTAATTCTAATTCAAATTTGAAGGTCATTCAAATTTCGCAACTATTAACTATTAATCAACTAGCGGTAGAATAATGATAGTTGGTTTAAGCTTATGGTTGGTTTTGGATTTCAATATTTGTTAGGATCTTAAGTTTTAATGGTAAGTAATGACTTTGTAGTGGTAATCATTGCTATGCTAGCATTAATTTTAGTATAGTTTTTTTTCAAAGAAAAAAAAAATATTTTTAAAAAAATCTTAATTTATATTGTTTAATTGAAAAATGAATAATAATGATAAGTTTTGTTATTTTAAAAATTATGAATAAAAATTAAATTTTTAATAAAAGTTTTAATTATCAAATTTATTTTAAAACTAGCACAACCACATAGTTTGTGGTTGGATCAAATGGTTGAGATATATTTATGGAAAGGAAGATACTTTGAAAATATTTTTTTATTGTTTATATTCTTCTAGTTAAATTTGTTCGTCTATGAGTTATCCATGTCTAGCTACATTTATCAACTATCGGTTATTATTTATATTCTTTTTATTTTTATCTCACATTTTTAGTGTTATTTATAAGCTATGAGTTACCCATGCATTGCTACAAGTTATCCATTCATCACCTAGCGAGCCACCAATTAAACGACTACCATAAAATCAATCTAGATGGTACACTTGTCTCATCCTCATCAGTAGATGAAAGAGCATAGACCATAGTCCACCTCAAATCTAAAATAAAAAAGTCTATCCATGTAATAAATTAAATAACCTAAATTTTAATAAATATGATAAGTTAGTAATTTTTAATTTAAAAAAAAAATATAAATATAAAAATATAAAAACTTTACTTATTATATCATATTAAAAATATAAAATATATCATATTTTTATTTATTATGTGGAAGAAACCCATTCTAGAGCTCAATAGTGGGAGATGTGTAAGTGATTCTGTGCTAATTGTAAAGCTGACACATGTCCTTTATAAAAAGAAATAAAATGTTTAAAAAATAACATAACAACTTAATTTATATTTAAAATATTTTTTAGAATCACATATAACATTATAAATTAAAATCCCTGGATGCAGGTGTGAGTCAAGCCAATGTGGAGGCTAACATGGCCCCTCCAACCCAAGCTCAACCCACCATCATTAATGGCCTTTAAGACCCAGGTAGACGTGGCCGCTCCTCAGCTCAACGACAGGATGATGCAGTATCATCGCAGCTTGGGCACCATTACTTCTCCCCCTAGCAGCCGTGCCTCGCAAAAAGTGCCATTCAATTGAGACAATGGAAACTATCGCAGTCTTCCTTCTTTACTCTGCTGCTCCGCTCTTCTGGTTCATTAGCGCTCTCTAGTTTCTTGATGCTCTCCATGGTCGCTCTGCGCACTAGGGTCACCACCCTCCGCTTCAGGCTACATTGATTTGTCTCTCTGCTGCTCGTGCCCCCGAATTGCTCTCCATTATCTGAGCTCGCTAACCCAGAGCCTTGCTCAAGCTAGTCTTCTCATTTCTTTGCACAATACCACCCCCCAGCCATGCCTAGAAGACAGAGAGGCACTTTCCGTAGGGGAGGAGGATGCCATGCTCGGTCATAAGACCAAATTCCTCTCTCTTCTTAGGCTAGCAACAATGGCTTCGACCTGAAAATTCCGGAGGAAGTGCAAAGAATTGTCTCGGACTGGGAGGACGAATTGTCTGGAGTGCTTGGTGCAGCTGGACGTACAGTGGAGCGTCAACAGAACTACTGGGTCTTCAAAAACCTGCTCACATGCTTGGTCCTCCGATTCAACCCACTGGCTCCGCCACACCCAGCCCCTCCTGTTCAACCACCCTCGGCTTCCCAAGAGACTGCACCACTAGGTCCTCAACCAGTCTTGCCTCAAGCCTCTCCATGTCCACCTGATGCCTTGGCCCCTCCTCTACTCCACCACAGTGCTCCATTTCCCCTCTGCATCTCCGACCCTCCTCCAGCACTGTGTGTAAGTTCTCATCCAACCCAATTGTCTCGAAGAAGACCTCTCCGTTACCCACCAAAAACCCACCTGCAGTCTCTGGGAAGAAAGACTCCAGCTCCAGCGACGAGGAAATGGTGACATCTGGTGACAGTTCGGCGACGTCTTCAAGTGAGCCTACACATCCAACATCTCCAGGTTACACATGTCCAATCACGAAAGAACCATGGTCGGGGCAAAAACCATGACCTGTGGTTGTTACGGCCATGTGTCCTTTTGTCTGCTTGCATGGGCTACGTTCAGGCTCCTTACTAGCCATGTGCCACTCATTTTTTATCATGTCTGGTTTTCCTTTGTTTATGTACTGTCCACGTGATGGCTTTTGCCACACCCTCCTTGAACTGTGGAGGTTTTGTCTATGTTTAATTGGAAGGCATGTTTTCCCTCTGAGAGGGAGGGTCACTTTTGATCTGTTTTCCCTCCCAAAGGGAGGGCCTAGCTACACTTTGATACTCTATATCTGCTTCACTTGAGCAGGTCGGTTTGTAACTATACCTATACTATTATTTCCTCTTTTTTTAATAGAATAGGTCTCAACTTTTTAATAATTAAATAAATAAATTACAAATTAAAATCATAAACATTCACACCTTGATAAATCTTTTTAAAATGAATCTATACTAATTTAAAAACAATAAATTATTAAAATTTTAAAAATAAACCGTCTAACAAAATATTGAAATACTCCTTTAATTAAATCAATATTTTCATATATGAAAACGTTGAGAATCCTTCCTCTAATAAAGCAAAACCAGATAGTGGCCATCTAACCCAATCGTGTAAGAGTTCAAAGTGTGTAACAACGACAAAGAGAAAGAAGGCGGTGATTGAAAAGGTGGTGTAACCACTCAAATTAAAGCGTGAAGGTGGAGATCGTGTATGATTCTATTACTACTATTTTCAAGATTGGGATTTGGAATCTCATGTTTTAATCTTATCCCATCACAAAGCATTTGTATTACCAGTGAGAAAGTTAGGGACCCCTATGAATATATACAATGTATATATATATATATATATATAAATATTTTGCTTTTACATTTTATGTCACTCTCCCATAAACCTTTACGTCATTCTATTACCTCTTGCGCCGTAAAATTATCTCGAGGAGAAAGTTATTTAATTAATAATCATTACCTTGATTCTAATTACTTGGATTTTAATTAATAGTCATACTTTATAGATAATTCAAAAAGCTAAATTAATTGAATGGATAAAACATTTTTTTGATTTGTAAATAATTTTGAACACGCTTTATTAATGAATACAAAATCATAATTATATGTAAGTCAATTTGAAGAACACTCTTGAATGAATACAATATTATATGTTGCTCTGGCAAAGAATTTGTAACAATATAATTAAAATAATATAATACATTTTAACTAATCGGAAGTACTTAAGAAACTCCATAATCCAAGCTAAGTCTCACAAACCTTACTTGATTATGATGTAAGTGTAGCACCAAGACCATCTATTGCAAGAGGCTATCCTTTAAATAGTAGAATGATATATGGACCAAGTCTATCAATTGAAAGAGGCTATCCTTTTAATAGCAATGTAACAAACACATAAATGTTTGACTACGCAAATTCACTACTTGAATGTTTGACTAAGGAAAATTCATTACCTCTTTTACTTTTTAACTTTTAAATCAATCTATTTCAACATAGTTTCATTATATACATTTTCACTTATATCCATTGCAACTTAGTTTCATCGTATACATTCTCACTTACATCCAATCCAGCTTAGTTTCAGGGTATCCATTCTCTCTTGACATCCATAGATTTTAGTGAAGTAAAATAGCATATAAATTGATATAAAGATTCTTAGTCCAATCTTGACCCTCTTATCATTAGCAGACTATTGACTTGACTTTATTAATGTTTGTATTTGGTGGAATCGATAATTGAGTCAGGCTCGTAATTATGTGACATGAGGTCATTTCCAACCACTACCACTATAACCTCTATGCATGCCCAGACAAGGCTACTCGAGGTTTAAACTAGCAACATCATAAGGAGTTATGTGATAGTGCACCTTATCACTAACCAATCTACATCCTTACTCAAATTTGATGAAAGAAATCCTTTAAGGTTATTTGGACAAGGAATATGTCAAAGAAGTTAAACACATACCATGCTATATCTACTTCTAAAAGATTCATAAGGGATCATGGTTGGAGTTTTGACTTTACAAGATATAGATGTGATCTAAAAACAAGAGAATAACATGGTTACAATGAATTCCTGAAGATGAAATCATTCACATCATGGAATTTCATGCTCAGTAGAAAATTAAAGAGCACTTTTGAGGGTGTGGGTGGGGGGAGATAATAGACAAAACTACTATACCCTCACTCGTAGTATTTTCTTTATATATGTGTTTTAAAAGTGAAATGGAGTATGAATATTCATGATTTTCTTCATATTTATCTCCGCTTTATCTCTCTAGCCATCGATACGACTTCTTTGAAGCAAACCTTCTCTTAAGTCTTGATATAATCAGTTCTCAAAATATTTGATTAAGACACACACATCGACGTCATTCATAACCTCGACAACATTGGTGTACCTCCTATCAAGCTATTTTGTAGAAAAATTAAGTGCATTCTCCTTAGCAAGTCTTTTTGGTTATGTATCTAAATAAAGCTTTTCCTTTGTGGCTTCCCCTTTACTAATTTTTAAAGTGTCCTTGAGATGGGTGCTCAACAATATCAAATATTTGATCTAAATACCTATCACTCTTTTCATGCCTGGATGAGCTAAAAAAAGAGTGTCATGACATCATCATCATACTCACTACCCAAACACAATGTTTTCCATTTATTACTTTGAGTTCATACACTTCTTAATACATCACATTTCTCAATATTTATTTCTCCGCCTTTTCCTTTTAAACCTCATGAGTTATATCATCATTTTTCTTAACTTCTTTGCAGTTCTCAACTTCACTCTCAATGAAATCATTATATATTTTAAGTATCTGAGCATAGTTTCTCATCTTTTGAGTCATTGGCCACCCAACAACAAGTTGACTAATCCATTGCTTTTTTCCAAGCCTTTCTTTAGGAGTCATCTCCATATAGAACTATTCTAAATATGTCATAGGGCTTGGCAAGGCCAATGGTTGAACAAAAGGTTACAACAAGACCACATGAAATATGTAAATCCATAATTTCCATGCAATATACAACACGTGAACATTTTAGATATACAAAACAATGCATAATCAATGCCCAAAGAGAGTAGAAACAATACCCAATTATCATAGGGATTCCACTTGTTCATTTCATGGCATGATATTTAGCATAGACTAGCCAATATTTACTGGTTATTTGCTAAAAATACTTATGCTTTATATTGATGTGTAAGTTATTGTTACATTGTTGTGTAAGACGTTGATTAGTAAGACTTCCACTAGAATTTACTACATGGAGATAAGACATTGGTAGTTTTTGGGAACATGGAGATTAATTTCTTTAGGAGTTGCATATATTTGTAAAGGCCCTTGGTTGCAAAATTTTTGGATCTATCTTGTCCAAATTTATCAACCATGGCGGAGTCGATGTTCTCCCTAATGATGTGATTGACGTTTACCCTTGTATTGTTCTTGAATCCCATGAAGGTGAAGGTGTGGCCATTTATGATCTTTTCCATTGACTCCTTTCAAACCCTGCTCAACAATAAAAGGAATGCTCAATACCTGAGAAATGATATTAGAAACATATGTATAGGAGGGAATATATATTATCTTATAGGATTTAATAAAGGAAATGAACCCCAATTAGTTTCAAGGAACATTCAAGGCAATGGAGAAGTTCAAGGATGACACTAGTGCTAATTTGGACGATTAATATAACACTTTATAATTGAGATAGAAACCAAAGAAATTATGAAAAATGGAGTTTTATAATTGTAACGCCCCTAACCTAAAACCCAAACTTATAAATGTATTTATGTAAATGTCTATGAGTGCCTAGGTGAAAGAAATCATTGTATGTTTCTAAAAATTAATATAAAATCTAAACCGGTCATGGATTCAAGTCATACTGATATATGATTGAGGACTCATACATTGACCTAGCACATTGAGAGGGGGGTTGTATATAGCCTAGGGAGTTAAGTTTATGACCCTATGTAACCTTATAGGCCTTATAAATATTGATTAACCATTAATATTCTTGCTTAATCCTGTAAACCTAGTTTATCAATTAAAAGATGGGTTAATTCGAGATTAGTTGTAATGATGACAAGCATTGTATGGAAGTGAAAGATACATGCAAATTTTGTGGATAGGGCTTGGTGAGGAAGGCCTAGGAAGGAGTAGTGGAAGAGAAAGGGTGCATGTGCAAGATGAGAAAGAATTCCCAATAGAGTGCAAAATACATAGTGTGCAGGAAGAAGAGAACACATAGCATGGTGTGTGGAGGGCGAAGAACATAATTTGTAGATGCATAGCACAAAGTAGTGATCGATAGGATGAAAGGGTTGTTGTGTTTGTGGTTTGGCCAATGTCGACTTCTGAAATTTGATGTGCTATGTCGGGATTGGCAAGTCAATAGGGTTGTCGATCTGTTGTTTGATAAGTTTTGAATTCTAACTTACGATGTCGAGATTGGGAAGTCAAAAGGGTCATTGTATCTATTGTTTGCAAGGTTCTAACTTACAATGTTGGGATCGACATATCATAAGGTATTGTTGTATTTGTAGTTCGGATAGTGTCGACTTTCGACTTTCAATGTGCAGAATTTGGGATTGGAAAGTCACCAGGGTCATTTTTTTTGTTTGATAAGTTCTGAATTTCGACTTCTAATGTCAAAATTGAGAAGTTAGAAGGGTTGTTGTATATGTTGTTCGACAGGTTTTGAATGTCGACTTCCAATGTTGGGACTAGTAAGTTGGAAGGGTCATGTTATTTTTGTTTTTCCAGTGCCAATTTTATGATTTCTAACTCTCGATCTTGAAAAGGTTGGAAAAGCACTGTAGAATCGAGATTGCAGAAATAAGTGATTGAGATTGATTTTCAAGCATTATGATTGGTTGTTGGGTCTATTTTCAGTATCTATTTGAGGTTTCTATTCTTTATCTATCAAAGCTTCCGTTGTATGTAGAATTTTTTATGTTCTCTTGTTTTTCTTTTATTTGAAAATTTTATTAGCACTTGTATGTGCTACCCTGTTATAAAGGTTCATTATATCTGTGTGTGTTTGTGCTATGTATGGGATGTGCTACAACTTGACATAGATCTATTGTAGAGCTCTATGATTTCTTTTAGCTACAAATTGAATATAAATGTAACGGTGTAACGTAAGTGCATGTTACATTTTGATATCATAGCTAAGGTTTCAACTCTTATCCTATGGAATTGTTTATTTTAAAAAGTTTATACTCTTGATCTTATTTAATTCCATAATTTTCCTGCATGAAATATTTGTATGTGGATAATGTGAATACTATTATGCATATGAATTTAGATGTGAACTAACAACCATGTTTGATTTCAGATTGTTAGTTACAATACAATTTTTCAAGCCTTTGTAGTTTAAAATTTCCTGAGTAGTAGGAAAGAAGAACTACTAGGATGGAAGAAAGCCCAAAAATATCTCACTTTGCTGAAGAATTGAAAACGGGTGATCACAGTACATAGTAATAGAATGGACATCATTCTAAGATGGGATCCATGGAAGTATACTTTACCTTAAAGGACATTTAGGTTCAAAATGGAAATATCCTACATTGTATGGAACAACATAATCAAATTAATCAACAGATGATGCAGAACCTAACAAAGTTACAAGATCAGGTGTAACAAGTATCCTCTATGGTAAGAAAGGAAGGAGAAGAATCCATGAGCAAAGAAATTCTTCATAGACAGTAGCATTCCAGGGATAAGGATGCAAGTAAAAGTATTTTTCATTCCCAATACCAAACAGTTGGAAGTCATCATGGGAATGAGGAGCCTGAAATCTAGTATGACCATTATTCTATTGGGCATCAGAAGAGAAATATATATGGGAATTCCTTAAAGGGTGAGCTCAGAAATATTAAAACTCCCACCTTTGATTGACAGAAATCAGGTGAAGTTGTTGAGATTTGGGCTCTAGATATGAAGAAGTATCTGCAATTGCATGATTATTTAGATAATCAAGAAGCTAGGATTGCCATCTATAATATCTAGGGAAAGGCCTACTAGTGGTGGAAGCAATTGAAGTAGGTAGAATACTTGGATGAAAATAAAATCTCTTGGAGGAGATTCCAAAGGTATTTCAATCAGAAATTCCTATCCCAACAGTATTATGACAAAAATATGTTAGATTTCTTTGAACTCCAATTGGGAAACATGACAATGGATGAGTATGAGAAGAGTTTCTTGGAGTTGTTAAGTTATGTGGACTTCATACAAGAGGAAAAAGTTAAGATCCAACATGTCCTCAACAATTTTCCAAAATTCTATAAGGATATAATATCTTATGATGATCCTTATACCTTGAAGCAATGCATACTAAAGGTTAAATTCCTTTATGAACAAGGTGAGAGTAGGTAGGATCCACATAAGAGCCAGAAGGGTAAGCTGAAGGTGAAGCAAGAACATAGGAAAAAGGGATTCAATCCATTTGAGGTTAAACAATATCATTTTAACACTTTCAAGAAGCCTACTTCGAAATACGGATCAAGGGAGAATGAACCTGCAAGGAAAAGGAAACCAATTCATGTTAAATGTTGGGAGAGTGGAGGTGACCACTACCTAAGAAATTGTCCTAAGAGGAAGAACAAGGATGCCCAACTGTACAATGTTAAGGAAACATCTACAATTGAGAATGTTGTTGAAACCATTCCTTGAATTTATGCATCCTTGGACAATCGCCAAGTAGACCACCAATATTCAATGATCAAATTGGAGGTAAAGTAAATAATTTACCAATTTCAATTTTGATTTATTCTAGATCTTTATTTAGTTATATAAATGCTAACTTGGTTAAAATATGCAAGTTAGTGAGTTTTAGAATTTTCCTTAGCATAGGATGGTGCATTTAGCTACAAGAATGAGAAGAAAAATCGCCTTACACACCAAGTTCGATTTGGATGCGATTCCTTTAGGGTCATACTACTTGTTTCTTGGAAGGGAATGGATGGACTAGCACCACATGATTCTTGATTGTCGAAGCAAAATAGTGGCATGCCTAGACAAGGAGGGTAAATCCATGCAAGTGAAAGGAATTCCCAAACCAATTTCAATAAGTGAAATATCATCCATATAGATGAAAATGTACCTCCAAAAGGGTTTTTAGCTGTATGTGATCCGCACTGAAGAATTACTAACATAGATGGAGTCATGCGCCGAAGTAGTTTAGTTGCTTAGTGAATTTGAAGATGTATTCCAAGATGTGCTCGAGTTTCCACCAAGGAGGGACATCAATTTTACCATTGATTTAATACCTCATGCAATTTCAATGTCTAAATCATTATACATAATGAGTACCTCGCACCTTCAGGAACTGCAGATGCAAGTGGAAGAATTGTTGAAGAAGGGTTATATACACCCTAGCATCTTGCCTTAGGGAGATCCAATTCTATTTGTAAGGAATAAATACGACACACTGAGGTTATGTGTGGACTATTGGCATAAAGCCACCATCAAGAACATGTATCCATTGTCGATGATTGATGACCTATTTTATCAATTGATAGGGGAAAAGGTGTTTTCTAAGATCGGTTTGAGATATAGATATCACCAACTATGCATAAAGGATGAAGACATCAGTATGAATGACTTCAAGACTAGGTATGGGCACTATGAATACATAGTGCGACCCTTTGGGTTAACAAATTCCCTATCCAGCTTTATGCACTTGATGAAAGGTGTATTCAAAGAGTTTTTGGATAAATTCATCATTGTCTTTTTGGATGATAAATTGATCTATTCCAAGTTGAAAGAAGAGCATGAAGAGCATTTCATGATTACTTTGTAGATCTTGAGAGAGAACCAATTGTATGCTAAGGTTAGCAAGTGTTCATTTTATCATAAAAAATTGTTATATTTAGGCCATGTCATATCTAAGGGGGGTGTAGCAGTGGACCTTGTTAACATAAGAGTAATCCAGGAATGGCATACTTCCAAAAATGTAACATAGGTTAGATTATTTATGTGACTGAAAGGTTATTATAGAATATTCATAGTGTCTTTCTCTCATATTACAAATCCCATCACATCCTTGCGAAAGAAGGGTGTGAAGTTCATCTATAGTCAGAAGCGTGAAGACAATTTCGTATTGTTGAAGGGGTTTCTTACTTGTGCTCCAATGTTAAAACTTCCAAACCTAAACAAGGATTATGCGGTATCTACTGATGCATGATGGAAGTAATCAATGGGATTTTGATGCAAGATGGGCATGCAATTTTATATGAATCAAGGAAGTTGAAGGAGCATGAAAATAACTATGATAGCCATGATTCAGAGTTATATTCTATAGTTCATGCACTCTGGATGTGGAGGAATTACCTCATCAAGAGCCAATTGAGATAAGAACTAATCATTGTTATAGTGGATTTCACCACTCTAGGTGAATCACACTTTGTATGGCCTTCCCCTATCCCGCTGCAAACTCTTTAGACCCCATGGACCATCTTTTATCCTTTGATGTTTCCTTGATCATCCCTAAAACTATATAAAAAATGATATACGCAGATTTTTACCTGATAACCACATACATACGCGGGTTTGACCTCTATAACCGCATACATTGGGATGTGTGCATAATCCAAATCCTTTTGGAGTTTTCCTTGACATGGATCCGACTCATTCTACTCCTGGCCTTCCATATGCCTTGAGATCGCTCGGATTCGACCCTTCATTATCCCTTGTGAAGCTATATAAGGAACCCCTTGGTACATTGAAGGCATATAGAGAGATTGAGAGCAACGAAACTATAGTCCATTATTGCCGAAATTTGTACTTGAGTCTGCATCCCTTTGTCCCTTTGGAGCACTTTTGTGTTCTTCCCAAGCTTACCTTTTGCTAGTGAGCTTGCTATCGTGAGATGGAGGATTGAGGTGGTGGAGGCCCAAGTGGGGGATTTAGTTTCTCCAGTTCATAGACGTGTCATCAAAGGTTGTATCTATCTTGTAATCTCTGATTTATATTAATAAGAACTATATTTTCCTGTCCAATGATGTGTATTTGATTGAATATTGTATCCATTGGAATATGTCAAATGCTTTTACATTATTGATTATATATGCTAGAATAGATCTAACACCATGATATATAGTATGCTTGTATTGTTTACTTGTTGTTGAGGAAGTATTATATCAATTCAAGATGAAGATTGGAAAGCTCAACGGGGATCTACTTCAACCGTCCGGAATAAGGTACGAGGTATGATCCTTTAGTGTTAGACATTTTATTTCTATTGCATATTGGGAAAGATTGATTTTTGGAGTCAAAGCTGTCTGTTGTGGTACCCCAAGCCATAGGAATTTCTCTCTATAACAGAATTGGCGACTCTGATGGGGATGTTCCTTATTTTTGTTTGGGGTTTGTGGGCACAATGGGCTTGATATTATTGACTTGCTCTTGGTTTCTCTATGTTTCTGTGTCGCATTTTATAGTATGTTTGTCCATTGACACTCCCCTTTATTGGTTTGGCCTTGGCCTGCTTTTTACCACTGCCTTCTCTGTATACGCTGGTTTTTGGCCAAAAGTCGCGTACATACGTGTATTTTTGGTTAGAAGTCGCGTACATACGCAGTTGTTCTTTATACAGTCGCGTACATCCTCCCTTTTGGTGAGTTTGATGTTGTGGGAAGTTGTTGGGTGGGTTGTGAGTGTGGTTGGGTCTTCCTTGGGTCTGATGTTGTCTGTTGGATGCTTCTTTTGTGACCAGAGACCGCTTTTTCATTGATTTTTCTTTGAAAGTAGTTTTATTCATTTTTCCTTTTTGTTTTGCCATTAGTGCATTACTCTTTTTGTCTTGGTGTCTTGTTGGGTTGTCTTTTATACTTGCTGTAGAGACTGAGAGTTTTAGATGACTTTTATTGCATTTTTCATTCTTTTATATTGAAAAATACAAAGTAGTTGCGCTCTTAGTTGCATCTTAGATATGCATTTGAGGAGGTACTTGCAATGGATTGCTCGGATGAGAGTTGTTTTTAGGCTTTCATATAGGAAGGATTGCATTGACATTCGGAAAGGAATATATATTTATGCATCTCATGTAGTGGCATACCCTATTTTTCATTTGACAAAGATTGTACTTAGCATTGTTTGTTATGGTGTGCACTTTTATTTCACTGTTGAGTCTTCATATCACTAGTTGCACGGCCATTTCCCTTTGAGTAATTACAACCAATTAAAATCAACGCTAAATAAAATGAATTACACTCTTTTCTTTTCTAGGGTGCATGAACAAGCTTAGGTTTTCAAGATCTTGGAATAGTTCATTATAAGTCAATTCTCCAAGATCACTAAACAACAACATCTAGGTTTCTGTCCAAGGAGTGTGTGAAATCCTTGGTATAACCATCGTTCTCAGGATCCTCCTCTCAAACGGGAGTTAAGCACGAGGCAGTGTGAGCGGTTATTGATTGGGATGACCCCTAGTCATAACTGAGTAGCATCGGAGATATTTCCAGGATTATATTCATATCTGGGGGCTCTTTCGAGAGTTTCAAGACTTGCTACCCTGCCCATACGGTCAATCCTGCCTGCGACTGTCCGCCTGAGCTTTGATTATATTGAGTTGACCTTAGTGACCTTACCTAGGATATCGAGGGGGTACTTGTAGAGGTTATTCTGCAGGTGTCCTGGCCAGGTTGGGGTCGGACAGCACAGTCGCTTTACGCGTTGAAGCTGAGGGCCACTATAATTGGTTACGTACCTCTGCTTGTAGTGTATGGGAGTTTCAAGCCTCTCCTAAGCGAGACATACCTGCTGCATTCGGGAGCTCACATATCCTCCCCTTGGTTTGCTTGTATTTTGGCTGTAGATTTTCTTAGGAGTGTGCTCTTTGTGCACTAGTTGGCCTTTGGGATCGTGGTTACTTGAGTATATTTATGCTCTCTTGAGTTTGGGTCCTTTTATTTTCGGCATGCCTGGTATCTTATCACCCATCCTTGGTCCTAGTACGGACTCTGGTGCCAGACTTGGGGGCATCACAGCCCCTTTCCGTGCTCATAAATTTGGGAATGGTCATATTCCATCCTCTACTCCATTTGTGGAGGAGTTTTATTCCCTTTGCTCGGCCTTTACACCGGTGGTCACTTTCATGGGGGTGGTACTAGATGGTTGAACGTTGGGTCTACACCTTAGTTTCCTTTTTATGTCTCATCATTCACCGCATTGTTTCCTTTGGGTGTTGTTTTCATGATCATTCCTCCCTATATCTTATAGTTTGGATTCTTTATTGACTATTTTGGGTTGTTTTGGACTAATATGGTTACCATGTAGGGTCTAGTTTTGTACACTCTCTTCGAGGTTTCGACCCGTTCGTTCCTATCACAGGGATTATGTATGAACTGGCATATAGGTTAGGATTTCACATCCGCTTGCACTTATGCATTGCCTTATGACCATTCCATCTGAACCCTAGGTATGAACCCATTCCATGGTATCACGGAACCTTCATGCTGCTGTTAGAAGTGGTACTATGTGAATGGTAGAGCTTTCCTATACATGGGTGTCCTAGTTAGCTCCCCTTTGCATTTGGTACCCATGCAATGAGTCCTCTCTTAGGTCCGGGAGTCCATTGTATAGTACTGCCATGACACTTCGCAAGAGCCTCATACTCCTCTTGATCTTATGCTAGCCTGTTTCCCTTCGGAATCCCCCTATGTCAAGTTGTGAATGCATTATCATGAGCTTTTCCTGCCTTATTGAGCTTTATACTGGCTCCCCTGACATTGCGTTTCAGCCATATAGCCCGAGCTTGTCTCATGTCTAGCCATGCAGAGCCACTTTATATATCCTTCGCAGCTTGATTGCCCTTTTTACCGGGAGGGGATTTTCCCCCGAGTGTCGATATCCTACACATGCATCCTTGCATTGAGCATAGGTATGTTCCACTGCTTGGAACTAGTTTGTTTGCCCTGATGACACTCATCTCCTCCTAGTTTGTAACTATAAAGCTAGTTTATTCTTTTTTCAAGCTTTTCAAATAACTGAAAAAGTACAAAAAAATCAAACAACCAAAAAGTCGGACAAGGAAAAATGTTATCTTTGGCAGCTGTCGAGTCGTGTCGCCTTCGAACAGAGCACTGTATATCACATCCATTGGTTGGGTTATAGTTTGACTTAGGAGCTGTACTCGTTTATCTGATTTTATCTCCACCGACTGGTTAAGCTTCCAGTACCTATGGAGCCTCTGTTGATGCCTCTTGTGTCACAGAGATGTCCCAGTTTGTATATCGAGTCTATGCTACCTTCATTCAGTCACCATACGCCATTATGCTCTTGTTCGAAGGAAGTTGAAACCTGTGTCGGCCATTCCTCAGTTATCTTGACTTTTCATGTCGGCCATTCTCGGTATAGTTACTGGTTCGTGCACTTTATGATCGATTCCTTCCACATTAGACAACTTTGCTGAGTACCTCGTGTTGGATGATGGGGGATGCCTTAATGCCCTCCTTCCAGCGGATTTCATCCCATCGACTTCAGATCATTTATTCTGGGATTGGAATCTAGAGTCCTTGTGAGTGCCTTGAGACTTGCAGTCATCAGTGGCAGGTTCTCTCACCATCGACAGTTTCTTGGGAATACATCAATGTCCCCTGATCGATGGATTCTCTCAAGTGTTCGACCTCAACACATCTATTCACACTTGTTAGTTTGCACTCTAGTACCTTGATTCCCATTTTCATTATCGGTGGGTAATCTCGTGTCTGTTAACAGTATACATCAATGACCGGTAATCAAACGATGGACTACTATGTTCGACCTCAACACCTCTATTCACATAGTAGGACATGTACTCGTAGCGGTTTGTGTAGAATACTTTCCAGACTGGTGGCATCTCTTATATGCTACCTCCTTGATCGTGCCAGTGTTCATGAGATTTCAGCTCTCGTGACTTGATTCCAGTGTATGTCAGACATTTCCAGCCACTATGGAGATCTTGATCTATTATATATCTTCAGCCATTTTGGAGATCATGATCCTTTGTATATCTTCATCATGGAGATTCTGATCTATGTATATTGTACGTGGCGATGACCACATATGTGATATCATGTATCATGCCTATTCATGCCCATTGTACTCTTATGTATCTGGGACTGCTATATGTACTTGCAGTTATATGCAGAGTTGTATCATTATACTATGCTGATTGGGTGGCTGGTCTTCCATTTGGGATCCTTCATCACTTCACTTCTGGGATGGACTTATAATGTATTTCGGCCATCGTATGACCCCTCTGACCTCACACATTAGGGGGCATCTGTTATAGCGGATTTCACCACTCCAGGTGAATCACACTTTGTATGGCCTTCCCCTGTCCCGCTGCAGACTCTTTAGACCCCATGGACCATGTTTTATCCTTTGATGTTTCCTTGATCATCCCTAAAACTATATAAAAAATGATATACTCGGATTTTTACATGATAACCACGTACATACGCGGGTTTGACCCCTATAACCGCGTACATCGGGATGTGTGCATAATCCAAATCCTTTTGGAGTTTTCCTTGACATGGATCCGACTCATTCGACTCCTGGCCTTCCATATGCCTTGAGATCGCTCGGATTCGACCCTTCATTATCCCTTGTGAAGCTATATAAGGAACCCCTTGGTACATTGAAGGCATATAGAGAGATTGAGAGCAACGAAACTATAGTCCATTGTTGCCAGAATTTGTACTTGAGTCTGCATCCCTTTGTCCCTTTGGAGCACTTTTGTGTTCTTCCCAAGCTTTCCTTTTGCTAATGAGCTTGCTATCGTGAGATGGAGGATTGAGGTGGTGGAGGCCCAAGTGGGGGATTCAATTTCTCCGGTTCGCAGATGTGCCGTCAGAGGTTGTATCTATCTTGTAATCTCTGATTTATATTAATAAGAACTATCTTTTCCTGTCCAATGATGTGTATTTGATTGAATATTGTGTCCATTGGAATATGTCAAATGCTTTTACATTATTGATTATATATGCTAGAATAGATCTAACACCATGATATATAGTATGCTTGTATTGTTTACTTGTTGTTGAGGAAGTATTATATCAATTCAAGCTGAAGATTGGAAAGCTCAATGGGTATCTACTTCAACCGTCCGGAATAAGGTACGAGGTCTGATCCTTTAGTGTTAGACATTTTATTTCTATTGCATATTGGGAAAGATTGATTTCTGGAGTCAAAGCTGTCTGTTGTGGTACCCCAAGCCATAGGAATTTCTCTCCATAACAATCATCACAACTTACAATACTTGTTTGAGTAGATTCATCTAAATTCTATACAAGCCAAGTGGATTGAATTCCTCGATGAGTTCAATTTTGAGATAAAGTATACTAAAGTTAAAGAGAACATAGTGGTTTGTGCACTCAGCAGAAGAAGCCAGATAATGCTAGTTTCAGTGATCAGTGGATGGAAGTCAGATCTAAAGATCAGGTTGCAAGAGGCATTGAAGGTAGATAACCATTATTTACAAGTTGTTGCAGCATTGCAATAAGGAAGTATACATTTAAAACCGTCCAAGTTTTCATTCATTGAATATGGAACTCTTCAATTCAACTACATAATTTATGTTCCAACTAAAGGTGACTTAAAGAAGATTATATTGCAAGAAATGCACAATTTACAATATGTAAATCATCCACATTACCAGAATACTTTAACAACACTTAAGAAAGAGTTTTATTGGCTAGGCATGAAGAAGGAAATAACCAGGTACATTGCTAAGTGTTTGGAGTGTCAAAGCGTGAAAGCAGAGCATAAGAATCATGTCGGTCTACTTCATCCATTTCTTGTACCATAATGGGAGTGGGATGTAGTGACCATTTATTTCATTACCAAGTTTCCAAGGAAACTGAAGCAACATGAATTTGTTAGGGTGGTGGTTGACAAGTTGACAAAGTCATCCCACTTTGTACTTGTATAGTCAACCTTTAAGAAAACCAATATTACAAAGATATGCATGAAGGAAATTACCAGGTTACATGGAATTCCTAAGGCAATAGTTTCAGATCGGGATCCAAAGTTCACTTCAAACTTTTGTAGGGGTTTTTTCAAGGAGTTGGGAACTAAGATAAACCTTAGTACAACAAATCATCCACAATCATATGGATAGATTGAGTAGGTGAATCAAATCATATAGGACATGCTCTGAATGTATGTAATGGACAAGCCCAAGAAGTGCGAAGATTACTTATATTTAGTGTATTTTTCCTATAAAAATGGTTAATAAGCATTGTTGAATATGATTCCATTTGAAGCACTCTATGGCAAAAAGTGTAGTGTTCCAATGAATTGGGACAAGCCTGCGGATAGGATGGTTATGGGTCCAATTTTTTTTAAAGAGATGGAACAATATGTAACCAAGATTAAGTAGAATTTGAAGATTAATCAAGACAGGAAGAAGATCTATGTAGACAAAGACAGAGTGCATAGAGAGTTCCAAGTTGGGGACAAAGTAATTTTTAAGATTAATGGAAGGAAAAGTTCATTGTGGTTTGGTAACTGTAAGAAGTTGGATTCTGTATTATGTGGATCTTTGAAGTCCTAAGCAGAAAGGTCAGAATCATATGAACTTGCTCTTCCTCCTAAGGTTAAAATACATAATTTTTTCCATGTTTCATTGTTGAAAAAATATATATCTCTGATCATATTCTTGATTGGTCTCTGATACAGGTGGAACCTAAAGGGGAAATCCAAGCTCATCCAATATTCATACTAGAAAAAAGAACTAGGACTCTCAGGAATAGGGCCATAGGAAAAATAAAGGTCAACTGATCCCATTATTTCCATGAAGAAACAACCTAGGAGCAGGAATGTAAGATGAGGGAAGAGTATCCCCATATATTTTGAAGACTATTATATGTACATAAATTTTTGGAAAGTTTATTCAGAAATTTTGGACATTGAAAACACTAAGGATAGTGTACAATTTAAGGGGAAGGGGAATGTAACAAACCTAGGCTACACCCGCGGATAAATGTATTTATGTAAATTTCTACGAATTCCTAGGTGTAAAAATTCATTATATGTTTCTAAACATTAATATAATACGTAAACTAGTCGTCGTTGAGTAAGAACACTAGACGAACAAGGACTCATGTATTCACCTAGAAAAGTGGGTAGGGTGGTTGTATATATCCTAGGGAGATAATTTTATGACCCTATGTGACCCTACATACCTTAAAACTTTTGATTAACCATTAATATCATTGCTTAATCCTATAAACATAATTTATGAGTTAAAAGATGGTTTAAGTGGAGATTAGTTGTAATGTTGACAAGTGTTTCATGGAAGTGAAAGATACATGCAAAAAATTTTTTTAGTATCACCAACCTTAAAATCAGAGAATCTAACTCCAAAATTTGAATCCAAGATAGAAAGATCGAAACTAGGTACAACTTCTAGATTTTGGAGGCTAAAGGCTACCTGTTTCCAACTTGATTCAAATGGATCCTAAGGGTCAGGATTTATATATATGAAGCTATGTATGGGGTTTAAAACAATCCTACTAACATACATGTATAACAATTATACAAATATTTGGAAATACCTTCTCTTAACAAATGACACATTTTGTGAGTGCATCACACATGGGCATGCCACTTTGTCTAAACCAAAGGACTAGAGGAAATTTCCCCAGGAATTACATGGAACTCAATGGCTTCTGGTGCACATATGAAGACAACTATTCTATAGCATATTCATGGAAATTTCATATATGATGGTGCATGGTTCAGAATGCAAGAGAAACATGAAAACACTTCACTAGTGAAATTTTAGTTCTAGGACAACTTAACTAGGAAATTTCCAAATGATTCAAAACGACACATGAGCCTTACTAAATTCTTATCTAATGTTGGGACTATCATACCTACTTGTAATGTGCCTAGCTAGAATGAAATACCATTGACAACGATTTTTAATCATCGAAACATAAAATGCTAAATCAATGGTGGGGATTTTTCCTTTAGCTACACACCACGATTAAATACAATATTTACATCATATACATTTTTAATGCAAACGGGGTCAAAACCAGGGTAATACAGTAGTGCAATGTATCTCAGAACATGAATTTAGAACACTAATATATTTTTCAATTGGAATCACTAGCAGACTGAGAAACGTTCCCAACGCTTGAGTGATATTTCCAATTTGATTGTATGCAGTAGTAATTAGGCTAGTGGCAAAACCTGTGGACCAAAACCTAAACCTGCAAGCCATTTGTTGTTGATTTTATGACCTTATTTTTCCTCTGGTTTCTCCAGTGAAATGTCAAATGGTGCATGAAATTAACTTAGTTTAATTCTGAGCACTGAGGATAGTGACAATTTATCATTGTTGTTCTAGCAAAAGGAAGCTAAGGGAATGAATTGCATAGTTTGACATGGATTTCGTAGTAATCCAATTAATCATGAATGTCACGTGATAAATACTAAGAAACTTGGGGTTGGTGAGAATTTTTGTGGTCAATTCATGGGTCTCAACTCAGGGGTGGAGTTATATTGATAGATTTATGAAAATAACTACCTATTGTTGAGTGGAGCATGGATACCACGAAGCTAGTTGCTAGACAGTTTGATTTCAAATAAGTTTTTGCTTCTTTATTTTAACTTTGAGATGGTTATATATTTTGTTTGGGGCAGAGCCAAAGTGTGTATGTTGTTCATGTGTGAATTCCTATTTATTTACTAAAACTTTGATGGACAAAATATAAGAGTCTTGATAAGAAATATATTATATAGATGTGCTTCTTAAGAATGAAGTTAAATGGCTAAATGCTTAGTTATACATTGGTAGATAAGCCAATAGGTTCCAACAGATGTTAGTGAATAAGTGGTATATTGGTAGAGAAGCCAGTACGCTCCCCTTTGATGTTAATCATTTTTTGTATGAAGGAATGGGTTAAGTATGTAATACATTCTAGTTTCATAGTATTTTCATGTTTAAAGTATTAATAGATATTGTTTACAGACAGTTTTTTGGGTATGAACACTTTCCTTCAAGGTATTGTAGGTAAAAGGATTTGGTTCCTTTGTTTTATTATGTGAATACCTTATCTCTAGAAAGGGTTGTTAAGCATGTTGAAAGGAATTCTACCTAATGTTTACAAGCCTGTAGAATGTTAATAATTGTGATAGTTTTATAAATGTCACATAATTATATGCTTGGTTGTACTTTTTTTTATTAATTTGATGGAATGAGGTTGAGCTTACAACCTTGCCTGAAATTCCTTAGATAACTCCAATCTTTGAAGTGAACGTTTTCCAAGTTTTTGATCCAAGTTACTTAAGAAATCCTTAAGTATATTTGTGTTCTGGGTCTGATGAAAGATTGTTGATGGAAAGTTCATCTTGTGTCCATGTTTGACTTAACCCTTTTCCCCAAAACATAAGTTTGGTTATGTGTCATTCTGTGTAAAAAACTAGACAAGTGCATAAGCCTTGTTCTTTAGCATGTCATAATGTTACACGATCTACATATATGTTTTATCGGCATTTCCTTAAGGTTTGATGTGGTGTTTTTACTTGCTTGATGGAATTGGGATTGCATGGTAGAGTTTGTGGACACATTTCGATGGCCAACTTCTAATGTGCCAACATCGGGATTTGCAATTCAGAGGTGTCTTTATTACGTTTTGTGTTACTCTGCCAACTTTCGACTTTCGATGTGCCGACGTCAGGATCAACAAGTCGGAGGTGGCATTGTTACTTGTTGTTTTGGCTATGTCAACTTCTGACAGCAAATGTACTGACATCCAAATCGGTAAGTCAGAGGAATTTATGTTAATGTTTTTATGTCAAGAAAAAGCATCAAAATGTCGATGACGAGACTACTGAATATTGAAATCCGATCCGTCGATGTCAAAATCAATAAGTTTTTTGTTAATGAGTTTCCTTGTTATGTGTAAAATTCTGAATTTTCACATGCCAACATTGAGATCGACAAGTCGAAAGGGTTTTTGTATTTGTGGTTTGACCAGTACCGACTTTCTACTTCTGACATGTTGATGTCAAGATCAACAAGATGACAGGGTTGTTATTTTGTTGTTTGATAAGTTCCAACTTCCAACTTCCACTGTTGGGATTGACAAGTCAAAAGGGTCATTGTATTTGATAGGGATAATTTTAGGGTCGAAATTTAGCCCAAGGGCTATTTTTGCTATTTTTAGGGGGTTTTCTCCAAAAAAAGATTCGCCATTTTGCATTTTTTGAAGCCCTGTTTCGCCCAATTTTGATGCGGTAAACTTTTTTCACCCTAAAAATTGCCAAATTATTATATAAATGATATAAAATCCTTGAAAATTAAAATATTTTTTGATAAATATCTTCAAACATTTTATAGTTGGCGTTTTAAGAATTGGTAAGATTTGCCAACATTTATACACTTTTAAATAAGTATGGTTCCTTAAAAGCATCCCTGGTATTTGTTGTTCAATAGGGTATCAATTCTAACTTTCAATGTCAAGATCAACAATTCGGAAGGGATGTTGTATTTATGGTTCAGCTAGTGCCGACTTCCTATTTCTGTTGTGCTGACATTGGGATTGACAAGTCGACAGAGTTGTTTTTTTTTGTTTGGTAGGTTCTAACTTCTGACTTCTGATGTCGAGATCGACAAGTTGGAAGAGTCATTATATATGTTTTTCAACAGGTTCATACAACCGAATTCTAATGTTGGGATCAGTTAAGTTAGAATGATCATGTTATTTATGTCTTACCAGTTCCGATTTTTTTATTTTTGATTCTTGATGTCGAAAAGGTCAGAAAAGAACTCTAGAGTTAAGATTGTAGAAATAAGACATTAGGATTGATTTTCAATCATTTTGATTGGCTATTCGACCTAATTTCAGTCTCTATTAAGGTTTCTATTCTTTATCTATCATAGCTTTCGTTGTATGGATATTTTTTTATGTTCTCTTGTTTTTCTTTTATTTGAAAATTTTATTATAATTTGTATGTGCTACCCAATTATAAGGGTTCATTGTATTTGTGTGTGTTTTTTGTATCTATAATTCCCTTCTTTTAGGAAGAGAATTGAGTCTATATTCTCTAAGCTCTACACTGTAGTGGTTGGAGCTCATTCTGAGATGTTTCCAAGAAAAATTTACCAAGGAGAATAACATTTATTTATTTATGTATTTTACTTTGTTGTCTCTATGAATTTTCTATTTACAGCTAAAATATTTATAGGAGTTTAACTTTTCAAATTATCAAAATTCGTAACACAGAAAATTCTAACCGAGTATAGGTCATTTATCCATTCACAATTTATATACTTCGTTTATTTCCTCTGCATATTTATTAAACAATTAATTACTGAAACAAAGAAGAAAATATGGACTTATGAAGGTTGTAAATAGTTCTATTTCTCCCGTAGACTTTCCCCTTGTCGGTCCAAGACTTGTCACCAAAACCAGATGATCCACCCTGCTGACAAGCGCTGATCCTGCTGGCCCTAGTAAACCAACAACTTGATTTAGAGCTATTGTAGAGCTCTATGGTTGTTTTTAGCTAAAGAGTAGTAATGTAGTGGTGTAACGTAAGAGTAGGTTACAATAATTGGTTTATTATGAAAAATGTTTGGAAATCCTTTCTCATAGTAAAATCACCTTAAAATACAAATTGAAGATCTATTGAATAGGATCCATGAACAATTAATTAAAATGAACCTTTTTGGGGATAAGATTCAATAAACGTATGATGGAAGGATATGGTGGAGTAAGTAGTGAGACACCCATTAATAATCATACCAACCCTAGTCCAATGACAATGGGGAGTTTTAATGGAGAATTTGCAATGATTAAAAACAAATATTCATGGCTAGCCCAAATGAAATTGATGGTAAGAAAAATGTAGTGTTGATGAGAACCTCCTATGGACTATTGGATTAGGAGGAAATTGAGGGTTTGGTTCAAATGAGATGAATAATTAAAAATGCATGAGAAAATCATTAAGCCAATAACTTACCAACAAAAATGACCTAGGCATGAATCCTAATTCAAACAAATCATGTGCCCTAGGATATATTATATAGATTTGGTACTCACCTTACATGCTAATATAGGAGCATTATAAATGTTTATTTGAATCCAAACCTTCTTCTGAATAAGTTTTTTTTGGAAACATAATTTACTTTGTTGAGACTTGAGGTAAAGTCACTTAGTGAGTTCCTCCCTATGTCTATTGTCATGATGTAGGAGTTCCTTTTTATATAATCAACATAATCACATAATTTTAATTTGCAATACGTAAATGAGACATTTTACCCAATAGAGGTTGTTACGTGCCATATATGGCTATCCATTTTTTAACCTACAATATAACTATGTTTCAAGAAGATAGAGATATTGTTCAATTGTAATCATGGTGGCTATGTTTTATTCCTTTCTTATATAGGTAGGGGAATTTCTTATTTATATTCTTGGCATGTACAACTGAATTCAATTTTATTGTCGATGTGTATTGAAAAAAAATAGTTCAAATACAAAGGTTGATATATCACTAAGGTAAATGATATGAGAAAATTAAGAAGTAATGAAATTAGATGATTTTGTTTTAGGCACTAATTATGCCATCAGGTTAAGGTCACATCATACTAAATTAAACCCCAATATCGGGTGGGTAAACCTAAATATGAAAAACAAGGGTTTTGGGTTCCATTCTAATTCAAATTTAGAACTTGAATTTAATTTTAAGGTTAGCATTAGATTTGATGGATTCAAGTATGGTATGTTGAGAAAAAATTATGTTCTTTTTATATATGAGAAGAATTTGTTTTCCGGTCATAGTGAGCATTATATGCTGATGGATAAAAATGCAAATCTATAGTCCGAAGGGGTTTCATTGAATTAATGGATAGTTTTTTATCACCACTAGGATTCATAAGAGCTTCAATTTTTTTTCAGATTGACTAGAAAATCCCTTTCAACCCCATTATTTCCCTTTAGTTAATTTTATTTGAATTATAAGTTTGTAACTTTGTTTTATAAAAAAATTCCCCACATTTGTGGAGTTTTCCATATCCCAAGACAATGAAACAATATAAATTATGGAGTTCCATACTTATTTTATAGAGCCCCTTGGTTTATGCTTGTGATGATTATGGCACAAGTGATGGCTCTTGTGTATGAGGTGATATTCCATCACCATTTACCATAGCCTCCTTCCCCAACTATGCCATCAAAATTATGCACCAAATCCAAACTTAAATCCTTAGCAAAGTATCTACATTTACTTTGAAATGATGATATATGCCAAACTAAGATATAGATGCATTAAGACTAGTGTGATATTGTTCTCATTTCCATATGCCAGTTGTCATTTCACATATTTGACTGTCTTGTTCACTTCTTGTCCAACAAGCTTTCCTTAGCTTCATACCACCACTCACTATTGATACTAGAAACAAGGATAATTGATTTTAGTAGTATTTACAACAAAATGATTACTTGTGCTTCAAAATGAAACAAACTTATAGAAGTTAACATTATATAATTAATTTTCATAAGATGCCACTATAATAACAAACCATAGAGCTCATGCTCGAAATCACCAATATTTATTGAAAAAGAGTACTTGTGCTTGAAACTAAAGCATTTATCCCAAGGAATGTGATTTAAGATAACAAGCTAAATGACTTGGGTTCCAAATTCCCTATTATGTACTAGAAAATTACTTGTGTTTCACTTCTAAACTATGAGCTTCTTCCAAATTGACACCAATTTCAAGCAATGCTAGTCAAGATAAAGAACATTAGGTATCATGCACAAATTTCACCAATACTTTGGTTATTCATCTATATTTTTATTGGATCCTTTCTAAAAATATATTATAAACCTCAATTGTCATCAATTTTCATGGATCGGGCAAGTCCTCCCGCCATACATCCATTGATGGACTATTAATCCATTTGAAACCTCTTTTAATTGGAACTACAAATGTGACTACCACGAATGAATAATAAACATATAATAACCTTAGTAAACTAATATTTTATCATTTATACACCTTCCATGGAACGTTCCTATCTGTATAAATGGTGTAGGGAAAATTGCAAGGTGTATCTGAGACATTGCACCCATTTCAATCAATGATTAAGCATTTAGTTGTAAACGGTTCCTTCCAACATGCCAGATCACAATGTAGAAAAAATAGGCTTGGATTTTGTATTTTTAGATATTATTTTCTTATTTATCCCATATTAGCATTCTCCCTCCATTTTTGTCGAGAAATTGGCAATGTTATGGGATTTGGATTTTGTAGATCCAAAATATTGAACTAGAGTTACCAATCTAAATATTTGAGGTAAAATAATTAAACATATTAATCTTGTGAGAACAAGAAATAAATAAATAATCCTCTATTGTGATGTGGGTCTTAACTATTGAATTGGTAAAGACTAGTATGCCTATTTTTGGATGTTTAGTATATTGTATAATTAAATGAAAGGACACATGGACCAAAACCATATTGTTTTTCAAATTCAATTTTAATGTAGGATTTGTGGTGTAAGGAAACTCTAATTGGAATCTTAATGTGTCTAGAAATGAGAATAAACAATGCTTCAAATAGACTTTGTTAAGCTAAACTTCATTGATTCATATGTCCATATTCATGCATTATCTCTCCCTCATCCACATGCATACATTAGTAGACATCGACATGGACACATTAATAGCATTGAATTATTGATATATATATCCGTGTATGGTCTCCCTTAGCATACTTTGAGGTGAGTCAATATTATTCACATTATATTACTTCATTCTTCAAAGATACCAAAATATCCACTTGTAAACATGGATCTATGACTCTATTCTCTCTGATTTCACTATCTTTTTATTAGAATTTGAATGCCATTTAGACCTTCAAGCTTATAGTTCTAATAATGTTTGCAGCAAATAGATGGAGAAGGAAGATACAAACTGAACAAAAAAAACCACACAGGAATCAGATAAGTGTTGCTCAGGAATTTACAGTATCATTCACAATAATAATATCCAATGTTACAATAGTTTACATAGGTAGAATTCGAATGCATGGGATATGAATTCGAATCCTCCAAGTGGATATGACTATATCTAACTGAATCTCTAACTCAAGGTCTCCCAATCAATATCGGAGTCCAAATAGGCAACTCCTTGATGACCAATAACTCCAACATCTAGTGACAACTAGTTAACTCAGTGCAACTAAGTGTGTGGTAGGTAGGAAAAGTGCTCCTCCCCATGAAACCATGCATCATCCATGAATTGGTAGCGCTAGCTTATCTAACTGTGAAGTAACAAAATGTAACTAGGGGCTAACTAATACTAACTAGTACTAACACCAACTAACTTAAGTAGGTTGCTTCCGGGACTCCCAGTGGCTCTTAAAATGTAGGGATTGGTCCAGGAGGTTCCTAAACTGATGCATGCACATGCAGTAAGTGGAAGCTAACCTCTAGTAGTGTTCCCTACACTCTAGTGACTGGTACATGTGGCCCCATTAGGCCAAGTGGAACCAGTTAATTAATCTAATAGACATTTGACCAAGGGAGCATTAATAATCCTAACACCCCCCCTAAATCCTAACTTGGAAAACTGTGGGCCCTGGTAACAAGACCATAAGTCACCCAAATACAATCTAGAAGATAATAAAAAATGCTGCTTAATACAACTTAGGAAACAGGGGAAAACCTCATGGGAACCCTCCCCCCCTAAAAAATAAGCAAGAAAATAGCAATCTGCAAGCTATCCTTAGAAGAAATAAGCTTCCTCCTTAGAAAAATAACTTGAATAACACTGCTGCAAACAATTGCATCTCTATGTAGTAGTATGGTCCATCAATGGACCTCTTAATGTACTTCTGAACTGATGACTCTGTTTGTTTCTGCTGGATGGTGAAGGTAGGGAATGCTCAAATATCTACTTCTGTGGGCCATGTAGCTCATCATTCACCATCATCAAGTAGTACCGACTTGGAAATTTGCTGCACCATTTTCTTAGAGAGAGAATCTATGAGGGATAGTGCAGCATGGTCATTCTAATACTAGGACCTTGTTCTTCTTCTGTCTTCTGGAACTCCAGCACCACTTCCAGCTGCATCAAGGATATTTTGGGCCCATATGGGCTTAGGCTTCTGATTAGGAATGGGTACTGGATCTAGATCTAGAATCTCTTGAGATTCAGTCTCAATAACAGGATCATGTTGTATGTGATCTTCTTCATCTGAATCTAAAACATGTAGCACATCATCATCATCAAAAATAGGTGGAGAAATAGTTATACCTTCCTATGCTGCTGAAGGAGCATCATGCAGCTGATCTTCTTTGAACTGAACACTTCTTTCAATGAAGCATCTTCTGGTATCAACCTCCATTAGTTGTAAGATTTTTCATCTTCTGCATATACCAGTAGAATGAATTCGCTACTTTAGGCTTGGAAGGCCTTCCTTTTGTCAAGTGGTATTCTAGCCCAAGATTTGGAACCAAAAACTCCCAGATGTGAGACATTGGGCTTATACCCATGTAGTGCTTCGAATGGTGTGACCCAAACCACTGACTTGTGGGGCACCCTATTCTGCAAATATGAAGCATAGTTTACTTCTTCAGCCCAAAGAGAAGGAGATAGATGCTTGGCATGGAGAAGGCATGTTTCCATCTCTTTCAGTGATCTGTTCTTCCTCTTAGACACACCATTTTGTTGTGGTGTGTATGGAACTGAATGTTGCATTCAAATCCCCTCTGATTCATAGAAATTATGGAAATATCTTTTGACATATTCTCCTCCTCCATTGGATCTTATTGACTTGATCTTCTTATTGAAATTGTTCTCAACCATAGCTTTAAAACTTTTTAAAGTCTCAAAAACTTCTAATTTTTGTTTCATGAAGTAGATCCAGCAGTACCTAGAACAATAATCAATAAAGGTTAGGAAATACCTGCAACCATTAATGGATTTTGTGGGCATAGGTCCAACTACATCACTGTGTATCAAATCAAGTGTAGAGATAGATCTATGTGCCTTCCCAACATCATACTTCTTTTCTGGATGCTTACCTACCAAGCACCTAACACATACTCCGTCGGAAGTTTGGATGGAGGGAAAACCTTCAACCATGTTATCATTGTGGAGCTGCTTCAGATATTTGAAATTGAGATGGCCAAATATCTCATGTCAAATATTGTTGGTGTTTTTAGCATGAGACAATAAAGCTGTAGGAGGAGAAACATGTAAGAAATGTGAAAACTCATAAGCTTTGGTAGAGTGATTTGCAATACCTTTCACTACAAGATTTCCAGTGGATTTTTCTGTGATATTAATTGAGTCTAAATAAAATGTGACCATCTTGGGAGAGCCTATATGAGTCATCTGGTAAACAGATAATAGGTTAGCAGGAAGGGAGGGCACACATAAGACATTCTTGAACTCACCATGCTTTGCTCTAACTGAGCCCCTTCCTTCAGCTAGAATCTGGGAATCATCTTCCATGTGAATATTAAGCCCCTTTGATAGTGAAAGAGTAGAGAAGGATTATTTGGAGGTAACCATGTGGTTGGAGGCTCCAGAATCTATAATGTATGATGAGGATGGAGAGAGAGTTGCTTTCAAAGCACGCCACCTTTCAGTATCTTCTGTTGGTGCTTCTTCATCATGATTCTTTGCTTTTGGAGGAGCAACGTTTTGTTGCTTGAGAAGAGCGGACATCTCATCAATTTGCTTCCTCATACACTGATCTTCAAGATGGTATCCCTTTTCACAATAAGGACATAACTTCTTTTCAAATTTCTTCTTCTTAGAGCTGGAGGCCCCTTCGAAAGCTTGATGATTTTGTTTAGGCTTCGAATCAGCTACCTCTGGCTCCTTCTTCTTTGATTTACCATTTTCTTGCGCTTTGGAAGAGTCAGTAACCAAGAGAGCTTGATATTTGGAGGTTTGGATGACTCGCATTTGAATCAATTTGTCTTCTTCCTTCATTAAGGAATCGGAAACAAAATATAATGAAGGAAGTTTCCAATCAAGAAATATTTCTCGCTTGGAATGAAACATAGAGACATATACAGAGTACTTGGGGCCTAGTTTGTTGAGTATTTAAAGGGAATTCTACTCATCCTTCTGCTCTATTCCGCACTATCTGCATTGGAGCAATAGAGACTTGAATTTAGAGAATAATTGCTCAGTAGTCTCGAAACTGCTGAGATGTAAAGATACCAACTCATTCTCCAGAATGTGTCCCCGAAGCTCATCTTATTTGTTAAACAAGCTATCAAGATTCTCCCAGGATTCTCTGTGAAAAGATCTCTAGAAATATAAGTACACAAGTACCCAAATACTTCATCACAATGGTTTAGGAACTTGTTCCGCTCTACCGGCTGATGAGGCTCAGCCTCCCATCCATGCATGATCCTATGGTAGCCATGCTTGTGCAATGCCATATGCATATCAATCCTCCAATCAAGATAATTGGAAGTTGTGAGGATCCGTGCTTCAGGATTTTGAGAACTCATAATTGCTCAGGCTGGAAGACTACAAATACTTCTCACAAGCTACGTAGAACCTGCCAATTTCACTGTAATAACACACTAAAACATATGAACTGTTAGAATCATGCTTTTCCCCCTGGCATGAACATGTTTTCAGGGTCCATCATGCCCTCTCCGCTGCTCTGAATAAATCCAAAGCTAGCAAATTTTCATAGGGGACTTTTGTGGAAACCTAGCTGTTGTTGATGTTCGATGGGGAGAAACAAGCATGACGAGAAGGCTCTGATACCATATTAGAATTTGAATGTCATTTATATATTTAAGCAGATAGTTCTAATAATGTTTGCAGCAAATAGATGGAGAATGAAGATACAAACTGAACAAAACAAACCACACAGGAATCAGACAAGTATTGCTTAGTAATTTACAGTATCATTCACAATAATAATATCCAATGTTACAATAGTTTACATAGGTAGAATTCAAATGCATGGGATATGAATTTGAATCCTCCAAGTGGATATGAATATATCTAACTAAATCTCTAACTCAAGGTCTCCCAATCAATATCGGAGTCCAAATAGACAACTCCCTGATGACCAATAACTCCAACAACCAGTGACAACTAGCTAACTCAGTGCAACCGAGTGTGTGGTAGGTAGAAAAAGCACTCCTCCCCATGCAACCATGCATTATCCATGCATTGGTAGTGCTAGCTTAACTAACTGTGAAATAACTGAATGTAACTGGGGGCTAACTAAGACTAACTAGTACTAACACCAACTAACTGAAGTAGGTTGGTGCCAAGACTCCCACTGGATCCTAAAATGTAGGGATTGGTCTAGGAGGCACCCAAATTGATGCATGCACATGCAGTAAGTGGAATTTAACCTCTAGCAGTGTTCCCTACACTCCAGTGACTGGTACATGTGGCCCCATTAGGCCAAGTGGACCCAATTGTACTAGTAGAACCAATTAATTAATTTAAGGTTCCCAAGTTAGGAAATAATTAATCTAATAGACATTTGACCAAGGGAGGATTAATAATCCTAACACTTTTGAGATTCCTTCAACTCCTAACACATAATGTAATATAACTCTCATGTTTGAATAAATACACGTGAGATAACTTAAGAAATTTAAATATTACCAAGATGATTTAACTATATAGTTATTGCCTTCACTAAAAAAAAAAGCTTAGTAATCACTCTTGTATGATATGAGGATCAAACTCATATACAAATTATACCAACTTTTCATGCCATATATAAATGTCAACATTTCTAACAAAAGTGGAATTATCATTGATTTTTCATCCCTGTTAACATTCACAAATTCAAAAAATAGGCTTTTGACAGATGTTGGGTCAATGCTTGTGAATTGACCTCCACCTAGCACTTTTTAAAAAGGATACCATTCAATGTACTTGAACACCATTTGGATAAAAGGAATATGGTTATGGAGTACACATTTATAAACTCAAATCTATCGTTCTTGAACACTCCAATTTCCTTTGACACCACCTAGAACCTTCGATGCAAACCATAACCCAAATCTCTTGCAGGTCTTGTTATAGTGGTAGTATGATTTTTTATGCTAGGGAACCAATCTCAGATCAATTGCATTATTATTGACACCACTTTTATAGATTGGGTCCATGTTAGAGGAACTTTATATTCAAAATACTAATGATACTTGGAAATTGTTTTTAGAGACAGTTGAATTACAAGAAGCTACTACTCAAATACTAGTGATGCTTGGAAGTTGGTTTTTGAAATAGTGAAATCATATATTTATTGTTGAATAGCTCCAGGGATGTCTTTTCTACACACTAATGGTTAAAACCTAGGCTATAAAACCTACTCCATCATAAAGTTCACTTTAAAATGTCAATTCCAAATAAGAGTGCAGCATTCCTAAGGAGAGAGATTAAATGTGTTACAATATTGGAGGATACATATGAATGTAATTATTTTTTGTGTCTAACTAAAAAAACATTTCACATATAATGCGTGTTTGTGTGTGTGTGAACACATAAATAATCTATTATGATGACAATTGAGAAGAGGATCCCTTAGAAACCATGTGACCCAATATGGTGGAAGATGAAAATTATCACAAGATAAAAGCTCTAATAGAAGCGGATCCCATCAACCATGCAAATAAAGAGCTAGAGATAAATACGTCCTCGTGCATTAGAGGAAGTAATGGACCATTAATTACATTAGAGAAGAAAGAAGAGATCATGCTAGCAATATTGACTCACATACAATTATCACGATACTTGCTAATAAGGACACCTAAAGGTGGTAGGGTAGAAGTAAACATGTCATCAGGATGGAATTTATCTTGCAACTACTTCATAGATTGTGATGTCAATCAGAAAGGATCAATAGGTTTCAATTTAGTAGGTGACTATATGGAATAATGATCCACATGAATATTAATGGAAGATATTGGTGATAGGAAGGAATTAAGTAGAATTTGGAGACGATGATGAATTAAGATAGGTGAGGGAAACAAATTATAGTAGGAGGTGGCTAAACACCAATAAAGAAAACCCAAATTGATATTGAAGGAAATTTTGGCATTGCATGCAAGAGGATGGAAAATGATTCACTTGTTTGAATGGGACAAACTTCCTTGGATTGGTAGTTGTACATCAACCAACTAAACTTTTCATATGTACAACTTGGTTTAGGGTGCTAATTTGTCCACGACATAGATGAAGAGTTGGGGGTAAAAGAACATGAAAACTCTCCTAAATCTTTTCATGGGTCAAAATAAAAAATAATTCTTGTGGTGGACTATGGTTATAAAAAATCTTCTCCTTCTGATTTGCACTAGACATTCACTACTATTTTCTTATGAGTTTTGTAACAAACCAGAATGAGGAACTAAGCCTGCACCTCGCCATTTGACTATGTTAGAACAATTGTAACAAACCAAAATAAGGAACTAATCCTATACTCGACATTTGACTACACAAATTGTGATATGTGAAAGAGATCACTAGAGGGTCTAATAAAGAAATTTGCATAATGTGGAGCTCATATATATCCTGTGAAGAGAAGTATGCTCACAATAGAGGAGACATAAGAGTTAAAGCATTCCCATTTAAATGTGGCACAAAAGACAAAGGATACATTGGAGAGAATATGGAGCTATTGCATCTAAAATTGTAAGTCAATTCTCATTTTATGTGAGAATTTAATTGTACTCTAAAATATGGAGTAAAATTGATTTTAAGACAAAAATCTTAGGAATTGAGAATATCTCTCCAACTCATATAGAAAATACCAAAGTCTTTATGAAAATCGATAGCGTTTAAGGGTCATTAAAAATCTCACATTTGTTAAGATAATTAATTTGGGGTTTATTATAACAAGGTCAGTTTTGTAAAAATCAACAATTTTAAGAGTTTCAGTCGAGATTGAGATAAATTTCAAAGTGGTTTTTTCCTTCTTCAAATATCTTCGTGTCTTAAACACAATGTTCTTTGTCGTTGGAGGTTATCGTGTTCAATAATATAAGCATAAGAAATGAATATACGATGTAAAATAAACATTATTTAAAAGTTAATAATGTTTTACTTAAAAAAACTAAGGTATTAATGTGTAGTTATTGACAATGAATATATATAATAGGAAAGATAAACTTTTGTCATTAATTGGGATGATAATTTTTATGTGGAGTATTTGTATTTGCTGCACTACTCATTAATATAAAGCAACTATTTTTTTTCCTTTTTAGAAAACAAAAAATACACATATAGAATTCAAGTCTTCCCACTGATATCGTATATAAAGTCTTATGAATACTTTAAGTCTTGTCCTCGATTATGTAATCTTTATATCGATAAGCCTTCACATAACTTCTTGGATTTTCACGCGCGTCTCTGGAAGCTTTTGAGGGTTTCATGGTGCTCTTCGCCCCTCATCTGTACTGGTCCCTGCCTTGCATTTGGACTGAACCATGTGTCGTATACGGTTCAGCACTCGACGCTCCATATCCTTTCCTGTGGTAGGCTGGACCCGGTCCTTTTAGCTCTTGTTTTTCTGTTTTCTTGTCTTTGTCAGTCAAGGGTTTCTCTGTTCACACTTTGCTGTCGGGCACCCTTCTGGAGTCCTCCAGGCTGGCGCAGTTATGTCCCTTGGAGTCCCTCCCCCTCTCAAGGGGACTAGTACCAACCAAGGTTAAAACAAGTGGGAAGGACATCGCTTTCAGGCTGACCGCGCATGCTCGACACTTTCTTTGGGTTCTTTTGTCTTTTTCTTCAGGTTTTTCTTCTTTTCTGTCCTCTGGCATTTGAGGGTTGACTTGTGTTCACGAATCTGGGGGTTTGGATTACACTTGTGCTGTAGGTTACTACTTAACTTTGTTGTGGTTTTGTGTTTTCTTTTTTATCCCTATTACAGGTGGGTTTCTGGCGGTTTCTTCTCAGATCCGTCACTGTCGATTTACCCAACTGCGGGTTTACATTAGGGTTTACACTGGCTGGTGTGGTCCCCTGCCACTTATGGAGTCTCCATTGGGACTAACATTGTGTATATCCATCTTTGTGGCTCCACCGTGAGCACATCCACTTGAGTGGGACTCTCCTTTTTTACTACACTTGATTTTTTATTCTCTGCACCTTTATCGAGCGGAGGCTCGTTGACTTGGGCACCCTAGTCACAGGGGATGGTGAAATCACATGTGCCACGGAACCATGTTTCCTCTGTCCTAGGGTGATCATTGTGGAAGGTTCCCGTCTGTTGTGGATCTTTGTTTCTGTTGAGTCCACTTGTGCTTAGCTTAACCCTAGTTGGCCGGTTATCATCACTTTTCTTTTGGTTTTTTCATTCTGTTCCAGTTCTGTCACTGACCTTGGTTGCAGTGGGGGTTCCGGCTAGGGTTATGTGGACTGTGGTCACTGTCTGAAGCGGTCATCGGAGGGTTTTCTTAAAATCCTCCGGTATTTTTCTCGTGGTTTCTTCATGGCGGAGTGGGCTCCTCCCACCCGTTTCCATTGTAGACGGCAGTAAAAAAATATTAAAGCCCAGGAGGGGCGTTACAGATACATACTTGGGCATGATATATATTTGGACAGGGTTACCACCGTTTGCTCCCGTGCTTTGATTGGTCGTTTGGAATATGCGCGTTTGGATAAAGCTGCATGGATGGAATGGGCTGCGGCTAATTGGAAGCCTCTTATCAATTACATTCCCACGATAAGCCTATTGTCCAGGGGCTGGATCGTCTTTGTGTTCTTGGAGGAAGCCCATTGTACCCGAATACTGGAAGGCATATCGCGCATGGGGGCCGGATCTCTGGTTCTGGATCGCTGGCATACAAGGTTTGACCCTCTAAAAGAAAGAATAACCAAACGTCATTTATGGGCACTGCTCCCTCACCTACCATTTCCACTTTGGAATAAAGGTGTCTTAGAGGGTATCGCAAACTGTATTGGTAGGTTTGTGGCTGTGGACCCTGACTTTCTTCTGGCATTCAATAAAAGGATGGTGAGGGTTCTTGTTGAACTGGATGTGTCTCGCGGCCTGCCTGCAGAAGTTGAGATTTTATGTGGTGAGCGCTTGCTTATTCAGAAGCTCGAATATCTGCGTGTTCCATTTCGTTGCAGTATCTGTCATCGAACAGGTCACCTCAGACAACACTGTCCCTCACATCATTCACATGCAGATGATTCAGGCTCCGATATCTTACCTACAGATGCGGCATACAATGACTACAACTCTCCTTTGTCGCAGCCAGGTACACGGGTGGCCCCTCCTTTCCCTACTGAAATCGTTTCTGATTCTTTTCTTGATGATGTTGACGGTCTGATTATGTCACATTCCAAGGGATCTGGGCCTAAGCTCCTTGACCAGGTTTTATCTTACCCCTCCCCAGTGTTTGTGGACTCACCTTCTGCTGCTGGCCCTAGTGCTCCTAGTCCTTTCTCACCTCCCTACTCTCATGTTGACGTGGATATTTCCCATTCTTTGCAGTCATTACTTCATGTTCCCGAAACTGTGGTCTCCCTCACCCCCACACCTGCTGTTGAGGCCTCCTCTGATGTCACTGATCACTGGGTTACAGTTTCCCATTCACCTTTTATTGATGAGGATTATTCACATCCACTACAACCCTTACAGTCTCCTTCTCGGGCCCCACCTGTACCTTCTCTTTCTTCGATGGCGGATTTTCCACCCTTGTCGAACTTGGACTCTTTTCCCCCTTCAGCTCCCCGACCTATTAGCCCGACCTCCTCTCCCTCTTTCATTGATCCCTCTCTTAAACACACTCTCTCTATATTTACTACTACTACACCAACCTCACCCTCCACTCTCCCTCTGAACTCCATTAGATTTGCCAATGTCACAGTTCGGAAGAAAAAAGGAAACAAAGGCAAATCACAGGTGAAGCTTTCCTCAGCCTCCCCACCCTATATCCCTCTCTCTGTTCGTCTAAAAGATGCAGTCCACAATGTACCTCCTCGGGGACTTAGAGCCATGTCTCCCCCTAGTGTTGACCCATGAAGATTGTTTCTCTCAATGTCAGGGGCCTTGGAGGCAAGGCCAAACTACACTACCTCCGTACCCTTCTCCACTCACTTGAACCTGATATGTTGCTTCTCCAGGAAACCATGTGTAGCTCCTCACCTGCGTTATTGGATTTCTCCAAACTCTTTCCTTCTTGGGAATTTTGTGCTATTGGTGCTTCGGGGCTCTCAGGGGGCCTGCTTTCTGCTTGGAACCCACGTAAAATCAGATGTAAGGCTTTCCATACTTGTGTGGGACTTTTGACTCTAGCTACTATTCGGGGGCTCTCTTACCCTGTCTCTGTACTTAATGTTTACGGTCCCTATAAGAACCGTGTCTCTTTCTGGGATTTAGCAAAAAGAAGTGGCCACCTCTGCTCCTCCAATCTGATCCTTGGAGGTGACCTTAACCTTACTCTTCACTCCTCGGAAATCTGGGGGCATAACTCTTCTCTTGATCCCATTTCTGGACACTTCCTTTCTCTGTTTGACTCCCTTGGCCTGCTGGATATTGCTCCTCAGTGTGTGGGACCTACTTGGCGTAATGGTCGTTCCAGACAGGAGGGAATCAGAAAAAGATTAGATAGATTCTTAATCTCTAGCTCCTTAATTCCCTCTCTGGGTACTCATCGTGCCTGGACACATTGCTCGGACTTATCTGACCATTACCCTATTGTTCTCGAATGGAATCGGCAAAAAGCCCCCTGTAATTATCCTTTTAAATTTAATCGGTCATGGCTTGATGATCCTGCCTTTACTGACTGGTTCACTCATTATTGGGCCCATCTCTCTTTGGATGACACTACTTTGGAACTTGACTCTCTTATCCTTAAGCTCCGACACCTCAAGCTAGACACTAAAGTTTGGATCAAGGAAAATCAGTCCCGTTTGGACTCAGACCTTTGTATTATCGAGCATGCTATTTCCTCCCTTTTAACTGACTCCATTAATGGCATCCTATCCTCATATGACATGGTTCTTCTTTCACAGTTCCGATCAAAAAGGCAATTGATTTTGAATCACTCTCTCCTCACATGGCAATTAAAGAGCAGAATTAAATGGGCCCTGTAGGGTGATTCGAATACTAAATACTTCCATATGTTAGCCTCGGGCAGGAGAAACCAGAATACCATCTGGTCACTTGCAGATGAAGCTGGCAACACCTATTCGGATGATACAGCTCTTAAAGTCTTGGGACATTCATATTTTGCCAATATCTTCAAGGATGATGGGGGTACTAGCCTCACTCACCAACTAAAGGTTATCCTTCTTTACCCTAGAATGTTCCCTGTTGAGAAAACTGATGAGCTAGTGGGAGAGGTTACACTTGGGGAAATTGATCTTACTCTCAAATCATTTAAAAAAGATAGAAGCCCTGGCCCGGACAGGTGGCCAGTCGAATTTTATATTTTTTTCTTCGATCAGCTGGGGAAGGATCTTTTGTCTGCTGTTAACTCCACTAGAATTTCTGGTATTATCCCCTCCTCCCTGAATTCTACCTTCATTACCTTGATTCCCAAAAGAGACAAGCCTCAGACCTTTGCTGACTTCCGGCCCATTTCTTTGTGCAATATCCTGTATAAACTTATCTCAAAGGTCATAGCCACCAGAATTAAGCCCTTCCTGGATGTTGGTATTTCTCAGGAGCAATTTGGATTCCTCAAGAATCGTCAGATTGTTGAACCCATTGGCATTGTACAGGAAGTACTCCACTCCATCAAGTCCAAACATCTCTGTGCCTTCATCATCAAACTTGATCTGATCAAAGCTTTTGACCGGGTCAACTGGACCTTCATCCGTCTCTTACTGATCCAGATTGGTGCTCCCCTTTAGCTTGTCAACTGGATTATGGGCTATGTATCCTCCACTAACTTTGCTGTTTTGATCAATGGTACCCCATCAAACTTCTTCCCTGCTTCACGAGGTATCCGACAGGGTTGTCCCCTTTCACCCTTACTTTTCATCCTTGTTATCGAAGGTCTCAGTCTATTAATCTCAAATGCCCGTTGTCATGGCCTTATCCGAGGTATCAAAATCTCTCCCTCTCTTGCACTATCTCATCTTCTATTTGTGGATGATGTCATACTTATGGGAAATGGCACTCTTCTGGATTGGGAAGCTTTTGAAGTTTTACTTGACACATTTTGTAAAGCTTCAGGTATGGCTATTAGCTTGGATAAATCGGTCCTTTTACATAACAATATTTCAGCCCCGAAACTCCTGAGTCTCTCCAGAGCTATTCCCTTCAAGATGCTCCCTATTGTTGAAGGCTTCAAGTATCTAGGGTACTTTATTAAACCCTTGGGGTACCGTACAAAGGATTGGGATTGGCTGGTGGTGAAATTTGAAAAAAAGATCAGTTTGTGGACACATAAACTGCCCTCATTGGGAGGTAGGCTCATACTTGTCCAATCTATGCTCTCAAGCATTCCTGTATACTGGATGGGTCTGGCACCTATACCAGCCTCCATTCTGCATAAACTCAGAAGTATTACCTTTGCCTTCCTATGGGGTTCTTCTGGTCACAGTTGAAAATTCCACCTGGCATGTTGGTCAGACCTCTCTTGGCCCAAGAATTTAGATGGGTGGGGCATCAAAAATTTATATTGGTTCAGCACTGCACTCTGCCTCAAAAATTTCTGGAATGTTCTCTTCAGTAACAATCTATGGCACCGTGTACTCATTACAAAATACTTGAAGCAGTCATCTGTGATCATGTGGCTTCGAAATAAAAATTTCTGTACTCGTGGGGTTTCAGCATTTTGGAGAGGGTTTCTTCACACTATTCATTGGATGGGCTGTCACATCTCTTGGCTTGTTGGAAATGGAAGGGATATCATTATAGGTACTGATCCAGTGATTGGTATTCCTCTCTCACTACATTTTTCGGAAGGACTGAGAACATAACTTGATGACCTGGATATCAAGACGCTTGCACAGGCACATAATACACAACCTGATGCACAACACTATTGGTTTTCAGCTGAGGATTTGTGGTTAAATGGTGACTAGAAAGATATTTGGGATTCATTTACCAGATATTTGGATCTTAATGGAATTCGACTTACATCTGGACCTGATATTTTAATCTGGGATTACAACAAATCAGATGGAACTATCACAGCCGAAAGTGCATATGATTGTATTGTAAAAGCCCACAATCCTGTATCTGGCAGCCGGCTGTACAAATCCCTTTGGACTGTTCATCTTCCACGTAAAATTGGTTGTTTCACTTGGCTTGTGCTGAGGAATAAAATCCTCACGTGGGACAATTTACAAAAGAGAGGTAAGCAAGGTCCTGGCATCTGTCTTCTCTGTCATTTAAATGCTGAAACAGTACATCACCTCTTCTCACACTGTCCTGTTTGGAAAAAAGTTTTGGGAATGTTATGTGATCAATGGCAGCTGAAAACTCCACCAGAAGATGCCCCTATCACCAAGCTCTTTGAATTCTGGGAGTCCAATTATCACCGCAACTCTGGCCACTATCATATTTCCCACTACATGATTTGGACACTGTGGAAGGCACGCAACAAGGCTATTTTTGAAGGATATGAGGTTACTGTGTTGGGGATTTTTCATCAGATTTTATGCACATTGAAGTCATGTCTCACTCAGCCTACATACATGAAAAAAGGAAAGATTTCAGTCAGACAGATAGGACCGAGACCACATGTGACTTTCCCATGTGGCTTTTTCGATGGTGCCTCCAATATATTTGCTGCTGGTATTGGTTACTGCCTTTTATTGAGCAAGAATCATCACATTGATTTCGCGCTGGGGGTCGGTAAAGGATATAATACAAAGGCAGAACTACTGGGCTTATGGGCCCTTCTGCACTCTTCCCAGATGATGGGTATTCCACTTTGCCATATCTTTGGTGACTCAATGGTCATCATTAATTAGGCCAAGGGAATCACTGCTCTTTCCCCACTAGAACTTTATCACTGGTGCTGGGACTCTCAAAAGATTATTTCAAGCTTCCGTGATCTCTCTTTCAGTCACATCTATCATGAACACAACTGGAGAGCAGACAGTCTTTCAAAATCAGCACTCTCCTTTCCTCCGGGTCATGGCTGGTTTTCTGAATATGTTGATGACCAATTGATCACTTGTGACTCTTTTCAGTTATTTTGATTATCGAAGGGGCCCTTATTCCCCTGTGGGTGTATTATTATGTGATATCAGAGTACTCTTTTTGAGCCGCAGATCTGCCTAATTGGTTCACGATAGATTGGTCTGATTTTGATTGATCATCTGCATGATGAGTCAGTGTTCTGATGGGACTTTTTACTAGCCTTTCCCCTTGGCTGCATCTTGATGATTATCACTTATGACTCGCTGTAGCCTTTGTTTTGTAACCCTTTTGGGGTGGGTGATCTAAAAGCCCTTTGATTCTTAATAGAATATCAAGGACTACTTTTTCTTCCTGAAAAAAAAAAAAAAAAAAAAGCCTTCACATAAAACACAAAAATAATATGAATTTGTTCTTAAAATTTTCATTTATTGAGTGATTCATTTTAAGAAACACTATTTGATTGCGCCGAAAGGCGCTCTACAGCCCAGTATGGGGGAGATCTTGTAACGTGATGTAACGTTACTAACATTTCGGCAAAAAATAATAGTGATAGTGAATATTATGGGAGAGATCTTGTAACGTGATGTAACATTTGTAACATGTCGGCAAAAAATAATAGTGATAGTGAATATTATGGGAGAGAATTTGTAACACAAAATAAAAAATAATATCACTTTCGTAAAGTTATTTTTATTAATAAAAACTAAATTTTCTAATAGGCCAAAATAAATGTCGGCCACAAAAACAATCTAATATGGGGGAGATGTTGTAATCTTCCTACCTAACAAAACAATAAAAAAGTAAAAATTTAATTATCCTTACAAAGATATGTGGGTCAAGAAAAAAACACAAAATTGAATTAACCACAAAAAAATGTTGGCTTGCACATGGTTTTAAAGCCATGTGCAAGGCATTCTAAACAACCCATGGTTTAGGAGGCTTTGCACATGGTTTTAAAACCATGTGCAAGGCCTCCTAAAGAACCCATGGTTTTATTGTACATGGTTTAGGAGGGCCTTGCAAATGGTTTTAAGACCATGTGCAAGGCCTCCTAAACAACCCATGATTGTAGGAGTGGGGAAACGATGCAATGTTCGTTCCTAACAAAATAAAAAATATTATATGTCGGTCATAAATAATATTAAATATTAATAATAATAAAATTTTATGTGGATCTTAAATAAAAAGATGTGTCTTTTGGTTTGAATCAAATCAATTTATACCTAAGAAGAGGTTTCCACCTCGAGAGATTTGATCCATCTCGGCGCTTGATAGAGCCTAGGATTTGGATCTACGCTGGTATTAAAGACAATCACATGAAAACATAAACCCTCAAAGCGTGAACTCTCACAATATACATAGAGAATCACATGAAAATATAATTTATTAAAGTATATTTATAAGGAGTAAGCTAGCTATGGAGCAATCCTCCCTCATCGGACGGAGGAGGAGCAAAGTTAACGTTGACTTTGCTCCTCCTCCGTTCGATGGAGGGAGGATTGCTCCATAGCTAGCTCATGCCATATTTATAATGGATGTATAATTTAAAGGTAATCTATATAACTTGAGTAAGCTTAATGGTTAAGAACATAGTAGCATAATTCGGTAGTATTCATTTTTGTGTACGGAAATTTACAACAATTTCGAATTCATCCAATATGCTATTTATGTGTAATACATTTATGGGTTAATTTTGAAAATTAATTTTAACAAAATAAATTTAAATTATTCAAACACTATAAAATAAATTCTTTTCAATTTCATACTTTGTAATTCTATTTAATAGGAATAAAAATAGGCCTAAGAAAATAAATATGCAAATATAATAGCAACACTAGATTTATTGGTTACCAAAACCATTCGTGAGTTGAAGTTAACCCTAACACAATTTAAACATTCATTAATTAATTCCAAATGTAAGTAGTGGTAAATATTATTTACTTTCTTCTTAAAATAATATTTTATAACTTTTAATAACTAAGAGCTTTCTCTCTTATACTAAAGTTATTTTATTTTTATTTTTTAAGAGTAATTTTAGTTATATAAGAAATATGTTTCAAAAAAAGAAAGATTATTTTTTTAAGTTTAAAATTTAATGGTTGATATTTAATATGTCATTAAAAATATGTTATATTTAACTATATATAAATGTTATGTATACTGTTATATATTTAATTAAAAATATTATATATAAGAAGTCTACTTCCAGAAGCTTTTGTAATCTTTAAACTTCAAACTTGTTTTTATATGATATGTTTTCCCTATCCATGGGAGGATCACCTTAATAGTTTTATTCTTTGTTTTTGCTTTTCTGCATGATGGACATGCTGACATGTACTTTTATCTGTATTATTATTTCTCTTTAATAGAATAGACCTGAACTTACAAAAAAAAGAAGTCTACTTCCGTATTTTATTAGTATTGGATTTTGTCATT
Source organism: Pseudotsuga menziesii (assembly GCA_001517045.1). Classification (NCBI taxonomy): domain Eukaryota; kingdom Viridiplantae; phylum Streptophyta; class Pinopsida; order Pinales; family Pinaceae; genus Pseudotsuga; species Pseudotsuga menziesii. Next base: position 64,533 of record LPNX010819147.1, read on the forward strand.
ACGTATTTTTTTCGTATCAAATCGTATTCGTACTCAAATTATGCTACTAAAGCGGGTAGGATATGCACACCTCTGTAGAATTTAGCAGTTAAATCATGGGCACAAGGGGTCCCTTTGTCCCATAAAAAAGGGGGTCTCATACACCAATTGGTGTCTTGCTTGGCGTTGACCTTAAAAATATATTACTACTATTATTATTATATTACTATATTAATTGAATTAGAAAAATGTCAAATTATATTCTTGGTAAATGTAAAGGAACTTAATAAAAGAATCATAAAGTTAAATAATTTTATTATAAAATATTATTTTAATTAAAAGGTTTTTAATTTAATTTAATTTAATTATATATATATATATATATATATTTTATCTGTTGGTTAACTGCACTATGATTTGTTAGGCGAACCTTTGGTCTGAAAAACCATGATCCAAGGGCATCTAAGTCGTCAAAATCACCTAGGGATCACACCCGACCTGGCCGCACCAACCCTTAGCATGATTGGATTTAAATGTCGCTTTCCAGGAGCAACGAGTTTTGAACATAGGCTGCCAAGCAAACGAAACCCCTCTCGACTGTTTGTTCTACCGGAATTTGACAATTAAAATGTTTTTTTAATAAAGCTTTAAATATTTGATCATTTTTAATTTTTTTTAATATAAATTCTGTGTTATTAAGCCGAATGCTTTTTTTAAGGTAATGGCGGCTCTCGAGGCTTTGTCATCTGTCGAGAGCCTCTCGAGAGCTGCCACTTGTCATTATTTATTTTAAAGTTTTGTATCTATTATAATAGTTTTTTATTTATTAAAAAACAGCAAACAGTGTGAAAAATATCATCGAGAAAAGAGAGATATAAGAGTCTAAAGTCATCATCGGGAAAAAGATAGAGCCGTCGGAAAAGAAACATTTGAAACACGTACATTTTATATAATAGTTTTTTATTTTATTTTATATAATTACGCCGTAAGGCGTTTAACAAATGGGAGTCGACTCCCCTCAGTTAATGCGATTTTTTTCTCCATCCGTCAGATGTTTTCGTCTAATGATTCGAGTAATCTGCATCGTTGATCAAGTTTTTTTTATTTTGTTGGTGGTTGTTGGGCTAAATCAGTGGGTCAATTCTCAGAAACTTACCACTTCAACGCCGTGGCCGCCACAGGCAGCTTTGCGCTTATTCTTGCTCTCTTTCTTTTGCAGTTGCTAGAGTAGCGCTCACAGTTCCTGGAGATGTGGAGGCTCTCAAAGCCATCAAGGATTCAGTGGATGCGAATTCTATCAAGGCTGGATCGTGTCTCAGCTCCTGGAATGCCTTTGGAGAGCATTTCAAAACCTTCACCCGTAATCAATACAAACTATTTGCAGTTGTTCCTATATTCGCTGCGCGAATTCCCCTTATATCAACTTAGCTCGTCCTGGGCTTTCTTTTGATCTCCGTTTTGCCGTACTCTGCAGTCTTTGTCCCAGAATAGGGAATTTGTTTTCTTCCGACGAAAGCTTGGATTTCAAATTTGTTATATTCAGAGGCCCCTGTTCTGTTATTTCAACGCTGAATTGAATTTGATCTGTTCGGGGTTATTCGATTCTCTTGTTTATGAAAAATGGCCACTTCTACAAGCTTGGATTTTGTGGGTATTGGCGGCGACAAGCCTGTTGCGGGGATTGCCTTCGAAGTAGACGTGGCAGACTCTAATGGGTCGCCCCAAAGCGTGCCAAAGAGGGTCAGACGTCACCTCTTGGAGATGCCTAAGAATAAGCCCAGGATGCCATCCAGTCTTGAAGAATTGAAGCTAAGCTCAAAGAAGCCGACCTCAGGCGCCAAGTAAAGTTAACCTACTTTTAGATTTCACAATTATTTTATTTTGTTATATTTGATGGGAGTTTGTGCATCAGAATCATCATGCTTCGGGAATTCTTAGGGTTTCATTCTCCATTTCTGCCATAAACTTAAAATCTATGAATTCTGCATATGCCAGGGTATTTCTAAAACTACTTTTCAAAGTAAGTAGCTCTTTATGTTTTAAAATTTGCAGCAATTTCATTGGTTGGCAAACAAGGCTCAGCCAAAGCCTCGAAGTCCAACTCGGTCCGCAAACTCTGAAGACTTGGCACAACGTCTCGAATCCAAGCTTTATGCTGCTGAGCAAAAGAGGTATGATTATGCTCAAATAGTCCTCATTCTGGGTTTCACTATGTTTGTTGATTTTGAATTTTAGCAATTTTGAAGCAATATACGGGTTGCATATTTTTGTTTAATTGATGGATAGACACTCCCATATATTTTATCTGTTCCATCAGCCATCTAAGTGTGTTTATAGTTTGGATTTCATGCATGACTGCATATTGTATTTGTTACATATTAAGACAAGTTTCATCTAAATCCATAAATTTAATATCAGTCTCTTTAGCGATGACATTATGTTGAGTGCTTTGCAGCAACATAGCACAAGTAAGTTGTAATTGCCTAATAGCATACAATACAGTTTCTTTGTCTTCTTTGGGGTAGTTTGCTCGGACGTTAGTTTTGTATAGAATAAAGAGAATAGTATCCTGAATATATATTACAATAGAAACCTGTAAAATTTGTAAAAAGATCACCAGCAACTTAAAGAAAAACAAAAGGAAACCATAAATTTAATCATATATTAGCTGTCTTAACCGAATTACTTGTCAAGAATCTCCCATGAGGCAGCCCGTATCTTAGATAAAAAATTTCTTCATCGTGACAATATAACCCTTTATTTGTAAGCTTGAATGCCAAAGGAATGGATTGGATGGAATTTAAGTTTGGTTAACTGCAGTCAATCAGGTGCAGTAAATTGAAATCATTAGATAGAGGTCAGATTATAAGCTTCATTAGTTATGCTTAACAATAAGCATGTACATATGTATGGGTAAAGTTAACTTCGTCAAACCCTCTTTCAAGAGGAATTCTGTCCAACACAGAAGCTTAAACCCTACAAGCAAAGAATGCAAACCCTACAAACAAGAATGTAAGGCAGTACATCGTAGACATACCTACTCAAATGAACAGAATATTTTACAGATAGTTACAATGCGATAGGCAGAACAAACCCTCTTCCAGAGACAAATCCTTCTCCTCTGGCGAAAGGAGTGGTAGCGGCTGCGCCTCACAGAAGAAGAAGAAATTGATTGCGGAGAAGCTGGCCGTCCAATTTTTGATTAACAAGAAAATTTTGACAAAGAACAAAGCTGAAGTTGCAGACAAGTCCACTGATCGAGTTCATGGGACCCCAAACCCCAAGATTTTGTCTGCACTGAAGCCCGTGAGGACCGCAGTAGTTAGAAGAGCGGAAGGTGATATCGATGCCCAAGAGCAGCCGGAGCCAGAGCCGAAGAAGAATAGATCGCCTAATGGGGAAAATAATGGTGAAAGAAGTTGCAAAGAAAGATGAAGCAGCTGAAGATCAGACCCAACTGTGCAAAAAGGGGTGTTCGAAGAACATCCCCACCAAGGTTCTTGATGGGGATGTCGCCAGTGCTGAAAGAAAAACTGGGAGATACTTTTGACGACACTACAGATAGGATAAAAATCTCTGCCGATACGGAGGAACTGATTGGTGAGTTAACGACAAATATAAAGAGATTTGTAGAAAAAAAAGATGACCAGCTTAGCGCATGGGTGAAGAGCTGTTTGAGTCCAGACAAAGGTAAAAAGATGGAGTGGAAAAGACGAGAGGTTGAAATTATTCGCTTGAATGCCGATAGGGAACATTATGCGTTGTTGAAAGAGGAAATTGGCATGCATCTCCACAACCTGGAAGCAGAAACGAGTGGCAAAAACAAACGATCTGTCTAATCACTTATAGACACGGCATATATCTGGGTCGTTTGTGGGTCCATTTTGATATGTACATGGAATTAGTATAATAGTTGATAGCATTTGATTTTTCATTTCAACAGCACACAGTATAGATTTTTGTTGTTTTTGTTTTCTACATTGTGAGGCACAGACTAGCATTGAATAGCCTTAAAATTTTGTAATACGAGTGCCTTGTAGGCAAGCCCGGGTCTATCAAGTTAGCTTGCATAAATACAACTTCGAAATGGTATATGAAATATGCAAGTCTTTTAGTTTGTTTCTTCCATATATTTTAATGAGCTTTTTGAGGTGTTTGCTACAGCATAATGCTGTATTTTCACATTCCGATTTTTGAAAATGAAATGTTTGTATTTGTTTTGCAAAAGTACGTTGAAAGGTATACGGGAGTACAAGATAAATTTCCTTGCTAGTAAGTCCTCAATGCATCAATTTTCCTTTGACCATATCCATACTTCCTGATTGAATAGCTAGCCATCCTCGGTCAGATGTAAATCCCTTCTTTTTGCTAAACTCAACTCTAAAAAAAACAGAAAAGAGAAACGCTCCTCGGAGGATGGGCCTACGAATGATAATGCATGTGATACCACGTGGTAATTCATGCATGATACCACCTCCAAAGGAATTCATGCATGATACCACCTGTAATGCATGAGAGGAGGCACGGAAAATTAGAGCGGAGACACTATAAATTGATTATGACATGCATAGTTAATTCTGGTGAGCAGGAAGGATGCCACACACAATTAATTATAGTGATGCTTGATGCCACGCGCAAATAATGCATGGAAGTGGTCGGGTGCCCTTGCAGGTCATAGGAGTAGGAGTGGCAGGTAAAATTTTAAAAGTATTAATGATAATGAAATATTTATTGATAAATCACAACACGTTTGTGGGTCATTAACTGCAGAGTCCAAATAAGATAGGGAAAATCATTCAGGGGTTAATGTATCGAAAAGGTTAATCTAATTTGTTGTGTGAGAACATGTGGAAAAAGTTTGCATTTAAGAGATATCAACGTGTGTAGGAAGTATGGGTTAAAGTATCGAAGAAAAAAAACTCAATCTAAATTGTTGTGTAAGAACATGTGGAAGAAGTTTGCATTTAAGAGATAGTATGGTGCTTAGTAAGTAAGATTGTATGGCATATGTTTGCAATAATGTTAAGAGAACGTTTATTTAGAATCTTTCCTCATTATGTTAATACAACCGTTACCATACTTATCAAGTCACTAGTATTAATACCATGTACATCTCTCATATCAACCACTCCTGAGAAAATTCACAAGTCCATCATTACAAAAATGTTAAAAAGAAGTGTAATATTTGTTTCCAACCTCATTATCCATTAAATTGTATACGATTCATAAATATATTTAAAATATTATATCTATAAAATTAAATAACAAATGAATAAAATAATAAATAGGTATATCAAACAAATTCACAAGTGAGGCCTTATTGAACCTTGTAAATAAATGAACTACCAGATTTTGAGAAACCTTAATATAATGTGCTCTAAATTGAGATTTCAAAATTTGAAGCTTTATTAAGTATCATAACTTTTATTTTGTTATAACTCTTTTTAAAGCCTTTGTTATAACTATTTGTTATAACTCTTTTTAAAGCCTTTAGGTTACTTCACTTTGGATTTGGATTTATTTTACATAAGCTTTGAACCACCTAGCTATAACGGTAACCTTATGAAAAACATATATTCTTAGAGTAGGAACAACACTTTCTTGAAGCGATTTCCAAGCATGACTTTACGTGTATATTAAGTCGCAATATTTCTACCAGAGTAGGAACAACACTATCTTGAAGCGATTAAATTAATAATATTTATAAATGGAATTTAAAAAATACAACAACAATGTGAAGAACAACACGGTCTTGAAGCAATTAACTTAATAATATTTATAAAATGGAGTTTAAAAAATACAACAACAATGTGAAATACAATATGTTACAAAAATGAGAGAACTTCTAATGCAAATATATCTATAATGTTAAAAATTAAATAAAAAAATTAAAATTATATTACAAAGTTAATCAAGTTTTTGTTAAAGTAAAGATTATTTAAAAACATATTAATTATGTAATTTTATGTAGAAGGGTCCCTAATTCTCCCCTTGTGGCTTTGTCAGTTCTAGATGGTAGGTTTTTCATTTTCCCCTATCATGCATGATTTGGTTTCGTTAATTACAGGACCGGCACCCGAGATAACAAAGTCAATCGATTGGGTACTTCATTCATGGTGAGTGACTTGGCCGGGCCCTAAAAATGGGGCAAATAAGCCGTGCAGACAGGATATTAAGCATCTCGAAATCCCGTCTAACCTAAATTGAATCCAACAAGGAAGGACCCAAGTAACATCTTCATCCCCTGTATAAGAGTGTGAAAGGACAATATTTATATACCTTGATAAAAAATAAAATAAAAACAGATTAATTAAACAAGATATTAGAAATAAATACTTTCTCATTTACTTTTTTAAATTTTTATATTCAATCTAAAACTTATTTACTTTCTTAAGATATATATTTAACATATACTAGTCACTCTATGACATATTTTCTTATTTTCATATAATTTTATTAAAATAACTATTAAAATATATTTTAAAATATAATGTCTTGTTGTATATGTCCACATCTGTGAAGAATATAATGTGTGAAGAATATAATGTCTTGTTGTATATGTCCACATCTCCTTGCTTAGCTTGCAACACGGCGTTCTTTTATTACACCCCTAGGTACAATTGCTAGTTATTTTTTATATTTTATAAGTTTTATATAAAAGTCTAGCGCAATCATCGAGAGTAAGATAGAACCGTCGAAAAAAAACATTTGGAACATATACATTTTATATAATAGTTTTTTTTCATATTTTATAAAGTTTTTTTTACATGGTTAAAGTTATAAAAATAAAGTGTTTTTTAAAGTTTTAATTAAAAAAAATGCTAATATCATTTAAATATGGATCTGTATATCATTTTTAGTAAATCTTAGGTTTTGAAACAATAAAATAAATTTAAATATTATTTTTATTAAATCTTAAGTTTTGAAACAATAAAATAAATTGAAAGGAAGTTAAATTTAAAAAACATTTATTATTATTTAGTATTATTTTGTGACTTTTTAATAAAATGAAGTGTTAGTTTAATATTTCATAGAAACATATTTATATTTAGTTTTTTATATTATATTGCATTTAAAAAATGTGTTAAGTAGATTTTTTTATATTTAGTTGTAAATAATATTAATAAAATAAAATATTGATTATATAATATATTTTAAACTTTTAAGTTGAAGTTTAAGAATATGAGACTATTGTTTTATCTGTAACTAAGAAACACTATGGTTATTTACACAGGTTTTAACCTATTTCCAAATCCATTTTCTCTTCTAAAAAAGTAATATGATAAATAATTTTAAGTAATTAATAATTTAGACTTTCAACCCATATATATATAGTTTTTTCATTAAAATTTACCATTTTTCTCATAAAAAAATAAAATTATAATAAATAAATAGTTACCAAAAATTGAATGGCATGTTTTAAAGGGCATATTCACCTTAAATTGCATTGCATGTAAATTTAACTAAAGATAATTTAGGTTATAAGAAAACTAAAATAATTATATTCAAAATTAATATAAATAAGCTATTATTTTTATAAATTGTCATTTTTTTAAACCAATATATTTTTCTCTTTTAACATATTAGAATTATATAGATTTTTAATATTTAATACTTAAAATTGTTTGACTATTAGTTACCTATGACACATTAGAGGTACACTTTACATTATCAATGAAAGAGATATGATTAATAAAGAGGTGGAAGAAGAAATTAACACTTTAATAGAAAACTTAACTTTGTAAACTTAAATTTTTATCAAACAAAATTAAACAAAAAAATTTGATGAAGCATTTAATTTCTATGAAATAAGCATGTATTATCATTTGGAGTAGAGTTTGAATTTTGATTTTTTAAATCTAAAGTTATATTAAAATATGAAATATTAAGATATTAAATTTTATGTTTGAATAAAGACATTATTATTATAGTGATTATTAAATAAGCATTTTTTTATCACATGGAATACACAATATATCCGTAAATTTATATATGTAAATCTACATCATGAAATAGTGACATAAGGATCATGGTATATTGAAACTTCTATTTATGTAAAAAGATAAATGTATTTTTTTTCTATGACATAAATCTCTCTACATGTTAAACTCAATTCCACATGGTAGCACATTCTTATTTGATAAAAACTAAGTGTTTCATTGAATACATACATCACAAAATCAATTCTACCCATGGTATGAGCATTTTTTAGGAAAATATGTGGAAAGTTAGTAATAGTCATTTATTGAAAACAAGCAAATTCACATTGCAACCGATTCAACATGATGTAACTAGTAGGAAGAACCACTCTCTTGTTATTGCTTTCATTTGAATAAGGATCATGCTATACATTTTTTTAATGCTTCTAGGGTTATCAGACAGGGATGCCCCTTGTCACCCCTCCTTTTCTTGTTGGTGATTGAAGGACTTAGTCGATTCATTAGGGAAGCTAAAATAACTAGAAATATCTATGGTATCAATCCTTCACCCTCTCTTTCCTTTACCCACTTACTCTTTGTGGATGATGTTTTACTTTTTTGGCAGGGGGACACTTATGGAATGACAAGCTTATAGAGGTATTTTGGATCTCTTTTGTTCGGCATCGGGATGAGTATAAGCCTGGAAAAATCATCATTTATCTGAAACAATTTATCGGATGAAATAAGTAATAGCATCAGTACTATTCTTCCATTTAAGATGGAACTGATTGACTTTGGTTCTAAGTATTTGGGGTTTACGCTTAAACCCTTGGGGTATTGTGTAAAGGATTCGAGATGGATCTTGAAAATTGTTGAGAATAAAATTGGTCATTGGACTCATAAATTCTTATCCTTAGGTGGAAGACTGATTCTGATTAGATTTGTTTTATCTGGGATCCATGTTTATTGGTTCTCCCTAGCTAGGCTTCCTAGATCGATATTGAACATGCTCAGAAAATGTTTATTCACTTTCCTCTATGGTGGCACTCCAAATAAACATAAGCTGCATCTAAGGAATTGGAAAAGTTTCTCTAGATCATTCTCATTAGGGGGTTGGAATATAAAAAATTTGGACTGGTTTAGCATTGCTCTCACGATTAAGAGTCTTTGGAATGTACTCAGAAGCAAGGGACTATGGAATCAGTTGATTCAACTCAAATATCTTAAAGCTATTCCTTGGGAATGTTGGATCTGTCAACACAGTTTCTCTTTTCAGAATACATCACATATTTGGAACGACATTATCTGTGTACTTCCCTGGATCAGTTGTATGGTGGGGTGGAGATGGTGGTCTTATAAAATTGGGCATAGATCATATTGCTAGACTAAAAACAAATTTTATTCTCTCCAATGATCTTCGTACTTATCTCTCTGAATATGGTATTAATTATCTCTGTCAAGCCCATAATAATGGTGTCTTGACCTCTTCATCTTCATACTGGCTATCAGTAGAGGATATGGAACTTGGCGGGGAATGGAAAGAGGAATGGTCAAACTAAATTGGGGGACTCTATCATGGGGGAATCAGACTAAATTCTATGAAGGATCCTATCCTCTGGAATTATAATAAAAAGAATGTGATGCCACAACACACTTGGCCTATGATTTTATTGCTAACAGGTTTGGAGGGGAACTATTGGGCTGACAGTTCAAGCAGCTTTGGATTTGGAATATGCCACTTAAAATTAAATGTTTTAGTTGGCTTTGTGTGGGTAATTTTATCAGTACTTGGGATAATTTATGCCATCGAGGATGGATTGGGCCTAATCATTATTGTTTATGTATGGTTGATGACGAGACTATGAACCATCTATTTGTTTCTTGTACCTTTGCTCTGGTAGTAAGGAATGCTCGTACTAACTGCATAACTTGGTTCTTTCCTAGAAGGAACCAACTATGTAGGAAAATTTTAATCTTTGGACTATGAAAGTTCACCTCCTGTTGTATTTTCCTTGTTTTTATATCTGGAGTATTTGGAATACTCGCAACAGGTACATATTTGATGATCATGTCCCTAGAGTGGATTCTGTATGCCATAGGATATTGGAATGGTTATATTCTTTTTCGGTTAGTGAAAATAAGCATACTTCCTGAGATATTGGATTGGCGCCTGTGGTTACTTACCCATTTGGATTCTTTGATGGTGTTGCTGCCTCAAATATCGGTGGTGTTGTATTTACACTTCATATTAGCTCCTCACATTTCTTTCATGTACATATGGGTTCTAGTGTCAATACAAATACTAGGGTTGAGTTGTTGTCTCTTTGGGCACTATTGGTATTTGCGGATACAATAGGCCTTCCTTCTCTCCTTGTCTGTGGAGATTCAAAAGTTATCATAAATTGGGAAAACTCGGTGGCACATCTCGATGCAGTACTGGACTTGGATCACTAGTGTGCCTGCATATATGAGGTAAAAGCCTCTTTCCTCTCCATAAACTTTCGACACATTTACAAGGAGCACAATATGAGTGACGATATCTTATCCAAGGAAGCTCTATCACTTGAGATGGGGAAACTTACTTATAGGGAATTTTTGGATGGAGAATCCATCGGAAGAAATACTATCCCATTCTTTTAAGGGATGTGTGATTTTATTGATGAAGCTATTTCTAGTACTCGTTTTTAGTATGTTTCGTCTCCATCTATGATTAGATGTGGATTACTTTGGCATATTTTTGTATTATCCCGAGGAACTTTCACCCCTAAGAGTTTCCTTAGATAAGCTTTTAGGGCTTGTAATGCACTTCCTTGGACTGTGTTTGAAGTTTACTTTCTTGAGAGTGCGAGGTTTTTAATGGTCACCCTTTGTGGTTAGACTTTTGGTCTCCCTACTGGTTTGGGATTTTGTTGTATTTATGATAGATGTATATGATACATGGTATCATAGTTATGTATTAGGTACCTTTGATTCTTATGAATATCAAGGAACTACTCTTTTTCTCCTGAAAAAAGATCATGCTATATTTGGGCCCTATATGTTTTTTATGGACTACTTCTATTTAATCAATATAAGATATTAATTTTGTATAGTGAGATTTTGATGTCATTAAACCAATTCGAAGACACATATGTTAAGAATATGAAAGGGGAACTCTGACATATTGTAAATCAAAACATTTCTAACTATACTCAAGTATACATCTCACACTAAAATACAAAATATATATTTTTACAATATTGCCATTTTCTTGTTTGTCATCATTGAAATCTAATCATGCAATGTTTAATAAAATTTCATTTCTAATTTGATGATGTTGGAAAAAAAAATATTCTTATGTGTAGGGAAGAGAGTAATGTTATCCTAAAAATTATGGGTCTAACGAATATTAGTAAATGGTGCATGCAGAGTGTTCATGTAAATTATATACACACTTGGATCTATCTCTCCTAAGTTACTACTCTATGTTGTCCCCACATCTGATAATTACATTGGGCCTCCATGGGACCAATCTCAATCAATGCACATACTAATTCCACCTATATGTTGTAGTAACAAGAAACAAATCCCCCTCGAGATCGCTTGGGAATTGACTATCCATAAAAACCAAGGATTGACATTAACAAGGTCAACCATTCAAATTGGTAGCAATGAATGCCAAGGATTGACCTTCATAGCAATGCCATGCACTGCAACATTACAAGGCATGTGAATTGCAATATCGTTCTCCATAGAATGTTATGCAAAGATGAAAGACACTTCATATGTACGACTTCAAAAAAGGAAGAGGCACACCTTCATTTTTTGTCCCTTTCACACTTAAAATTGCAACCCTCAATCCCTGCACTCCCCCTACCAAAGGAAAATACCAATGTTGTTTTCTAGTATAATTAGAGTCAAACTTGATCACTATGTAGCCTTTTATTATTTTACTCACATATGTATACTTTCTCTTATGACAAATTAATGTGCATTTAATTTTACTTGCCATCCATTACATGGGTTTCTATTTATTGCTTATTGGTACTTGTAATAAAGTTTCTTTTCAATTTCATTTACTACTATGCTAAATCATAAATTAGTTAAACTTGCTTTCAACACATAATATTATATTATACATACACAACTTTTTCTCATTTTGCAACATATTGAAATTTTCTTCGGCTTTTCATTACCCCCTCGAAGGTATGATAGTTTAAATTATATTTTGAAAGCAACATAAATAGATCCCATATCTTCACGTACTTTCAAAACATCTAGTTTATAACTATTATCTAAACATTCAAAATTTCATTACCAAATTCTGTTAAAAAAAATTAGAAAAAAAAACCTAAACGTCACATCCTTAAACTACGCTTTTAATATATACAAAGATATATTTCAGAGAATTTTGGATGCAATTAATTAAGAACATATGAACTAACTAGAAAGATAGGACGGTGGCAAAAGTCACTGTCAAACAGTGAATAAAAGGAATCATTCACTCTACGAATAAGTTGACTTGTGTACATCTCAAAAATCGAAAATGGTAGGAATTTTATTCCGAGTATCAAGTCAAATTACATGTATTCAATGACAAAAATATCTACCTCTTGTATCATAAGTTTATTAATGGCCATATGTCGTAGAGTATTTAATACTGTTGTAATAGTTTTGTGGGTCATTGAATCTCAAATGGATTGAGATCCAATAGCCCACAAAACGGAGTGAGCTAGCTGTGGAGCAATCCTCCCTCATTGGACGGAGGAGGAGCAAAGTTAGCATTGACTTTGCTCCTCCTCCGTCCGATGGAGGGAGTTTTGCTCCACAGCTAGCTCACTCATCACAAAACTACTACAACAGCATTAAATACTCCATCAGGTACTATATATTTTCACCCTATCTTTTCTACTTGATTTGAGTTTATCTATTTACAAGATCTGTACTCTTAAATTGTACAACATACGTAAGTCAAAATAAAGTTCTTTTTAACTCATCCTAAAACATTTCAAAGTATGGTTGTACACTCTTAAATTTCAATCGCTGGGATGAAAATCAATTAAACCAGTTGGTAGGGAGTATAATTGTTTCACTAGGGGCAAATGGAGAGCGATATTTAGATGCATCTTTACTAATTGAATTATTTTACAAGTAGATAAATTCCTAAAATTCAAATAGTAAAAGAAGTATTTTTGAATGGATTATTGCCGAAAAGTTGAAAGTAAAAGTATTTTTGAATGGATTAGTGTCTAAAATTGAAAGTAATATGATGATAAATATGTTATATGAATTTTCATTTAAAATGTTATTGCGTCGAGAGGCGCTCTACAGCTTAGTATGGGGAAGATCTTGTAACGTTATGCCAGCTATAAACCAACATAGATCCAAATCCTAGGCTCTATCAAGCGCCGAGAGGGATCAAATCTTTTTAGGTGCAAACCTCTTCTTAAGTATTGCAGTCAACTATCAGCTTTGGTTTGTTTCAGACCAAAAGACACATCTTTTTATTTAAGGTCGACATATAATATTTTTATTATTAATATTTAATACTATTTATGGCCGACATATAATATTTTTTATTTTTTTTATTTTGTTAGGAAAAAACATTACAACATCTCCCCCATACATGGTTTTAAAACCATGTGCAAGGCCTCCTAAACAACCATTTATGGCCGACATATAATATTTTTTATTTTTTTTATTTTGTTAGGAAAGAACATTACAACATCTCCCCCATACATGGTTTTAAAACCATATGCAAGGCCCTCCTAAAAGTTTTAAAACCATGTGCAAGGCCCTCCTAAAACCATGGGTTGTTTAGGAGGCCTTGCACATGGTCTTAAAACCATTTGCAACAGCCTCCTAAACCATGTACAATAAAACCATGGGTTGTTTAGGAGGCTTTCCACATGGTTTTAAAATCATTTGCAAGGTCCTCCTAAACCATGTACAATAAAACCATGGTTTGTTTAGGAGGCCTTGCACATGGTTTTAAAACCATGTGCACGACCAACATTTTTTTTGCGGATAATTCAATTTTTTATTTTTTATTATTTTGTTAGGTAGGAACATTACAACATCTCCTCCATATTGTGTTGTTTTTTTTACCGACATTTTTTTTGGCAGATAATCAAATTTTTTGTTTTTTATTGTTTTTTTAGGTAGGAACATTACAACATCTCCCCCATATTAGGTTGTTTTTGTGCCCAACATTTATTTTAGAGGATAATTAAAAATTTTATTTTTTATGGCCGACATTTATGTAACGTTATGAAACGTTACATAATGTTACAAGATCTCCCCCATACTGGGCTGTAAAGTGCCTCTCAGTGCAATAAAGTTACTTTTTACTTGCCAATTATAATGTAGATGTTGTAAGGTTATGTGAAGTTATGTAACTTTACTTTTTACTTCTAAAAAGTAAAAAGTAATAAATATAAATTTAAAAAGTAATTTCCATTTATTGGTTTTGTTAGCCATTAAGTAAAATTTTAATTATCGACCAAAATAAACCCATAACAACAATATATAAATTAGGTTAGACACAAGAACATAAAAATTGTTCTCCGAATACAACCCTATTTCAACAATTGCAAGCGATGATCCTCTGGAACATCGGGCAGCACAACCACTACAAGGATATGTGCTACTCACCTTTCAGAGACCCTTTGCAAGGCCTAAAACATGAGTTTTTCTTTTCCCTGGAAATCCCTCAGAATCTCCAGTGATTTCTAAGGCGTAGTCAGAAGCAAAATCAGAGAGATAAGCTTTTGACACTCTTGTTGTTTTCCTCATTTCGAAACTAAAATCTCAAGAAACAAAATTATGATCTTGCTCATACGCCATATAAAGGGAGAATGCAACACTAAATGTTCCTCTCAGCTGGCCCTCGAACACAAAACTCCTGATTTCTTGAGCCCTAGAGCATTGGAGATGACATACTTCTTTGAAGATGTATGCTTTGAAAGCTCAACGATGGAGGTGGCCACTTCTAAAGATGAAGAGCACCTAGATGTCAATCTTGAATTGTGTATTAGCTTGTCATTTCATTTGTTTGAAGTCTAATTTTGGCAACGGAGTGTGGTGCATCAGAGGGATGCAAGTAAAATGTAAACTATGATGGGATATACTGGTAGAACAGATATTGTGAACAGATTGTTGGTTGGCTGTTGGCTGTTTATCTCACTCTAGAGTTCATCTTTTAATTTACTGGTGTCAGAATCCACAACTAAAGGTGCATATGATCATTAAGCACAACAAAATCAAATCATGTTCTTACAAGCTATTGCATCCCAGTCAGTTTGTAGAGAACATAAACACACATGTGGAAATTAATTCCATGAGTGTTGCAGCTTACAGAAAATAGCCGTGTCTAAGAGCGTAGTTCAGTCTTATCTTGACAGAAAAGTGTAATATTTGGTGAGAAAGGCATAAAAGGCATAAGGATGATAATAGCTATGCGTTGTTCTGGAAATTCAGACATATTAGGGTTTCTAAACCTATTATTATCTGTATTATTTCCATCACATAGTTACATAGTTGCAGCAGTACTGGGGGCGTTCAATTTGGAATTTTCACTGTTCTGGGTTACATAGTTAAAGCAGTACCGAAGATGTTCAATTTGGAAATTTCATTGTTTTTGGGTTGGGTGGGAACTTAACTAGTTTAATCATTACATTAGCACAACCGTATTTGCTTGGTTTAAGGAAACCCATAATATGAGATAATATCTAAACACTTATAAACTTAATAATTTGACTTTTTTTTAATTATTATCAACTGATTGTGTTGTATAATCTTTAGTCAATTTATAATTGTTCATTTCTCAAATTGTAATGTTGAATATATAAATGAATTATGTTAGATAATTTTTTAATCAATTTGTAATTTTACAATTCTCAAATTATAATTTTGAATATATTGTTATATAATTTTTAGTCACCTTAAATTTTTTGTTTTAAATAGTGAATACATAGATAAATTCAGTAGTTTTATATGCTTTTAATACACTTAAATTATGCAACCTTAATAACTTAAGCATATACTTCAATCATTATTTAAAATGTTAACTTGAATTCAAATAAAAATCACAAAAAAAAGATAATAAAAAATGTTAAAATGTTTGATTCAAAGTTTGTAGCAGGCGAATTAACTCGACAATATCAGAGGAAACAAGGTTATTAGTGATGGTTGCTTTCTAAGGCACTGGACTAAGTCGACTGCTTCATTAAACACTATATTCGATTTCCTTTTTCTCTCTGAAAATGCATGATAGTTTTATCTGCTCGAAGTAATGCTATTCAGATTGATTCGTGTAATCAAGGGCTTCAACACTAGCTATAAAATATGTTTGCATAGATTATAACTCTCATTTCAATTTTATTTCTCCTTTACATTTGTAAAATGTAATATGTTTTTGATAGATTTGTAAAATGTAATATGTTTTTGATGATTTTGGTATGGTGGAATTTTTTTCATAGTTTAATTTGGCTAAAAAATTGTTTTTAATTTATAGGAAAGGTTTTGTATTATATTTTTTATTTTATTTTTATGTAAAGAAATTTCAAATTATTATTTATGCTTTAAAATCTTATATATTTTTAAATTTATCAATATTCTTTTCTTAATCCAAAAAATTATTATAAATAAACTAGCCTATATCCAAATCCTAGGCTTTATCAAGCGTCAAGAGGGATCAAATATCCCCCAGTGCAAACCTCTCTTTGAATAGCTCCATGTGTATAATACCTAAGAAGAGGTTTGCACCTCAGGAGATTTGATCCCTCTCGACGCTTAATAGAGCCTAGGATTTGGATCTAGGCTGGTTTAAATAGTTAAGTTTTAACATTTGGTTGTTCATAAAATAAGGTTAATTTTATGGTTTATGTTATTAGATTTTATTTTAAGTACCTCAAATACTAATATAGAATTATTGTATCTAGTTTAAAAATCTAATATGGTCGTTGAATAAAAGGGAACATAATTAAATGAGTTAATAATCAAGCAAGCATTAGAACCCTTCACAAGGTTATAAACCTTGTAGAGTGTTATAGTGTTAAATAAACTAAAAATCTCAATATCCATGGTCTAGTAGACCAAGTTAAGGTCCAACGGGATAAATACAACCCAAGATCTACCACCTGGGAAGACACATAGACCATGCTTCCATATTACCCTTCCTTTTTATTTATTTAAACCTTAGGATGAAGTTTCTTGAAGATTGAGTGTAAATAACAACCCAAATTTTGACTTTAGGTAACTAGAAATATGTTATGGTTTATCATAGTATATTATATGTTTGGACTCAACTAGATTGACGAATGTTGGGAATGTGTTATATTATTTGCATGTGGGTTATGTCACCTACGACTAGAAAAATCTAGTGTTCTATCGTATGTGTGTGGCGGGGTGGGGAGGAAAGGCCTCCTTCCTGCTTCGCGAAGTGGATAACGGTTATGAGCCAAAGGTGATGCAAATTTTTTGGACTATTTTTGGGTTTTTTCTAAAAGTATGTAATTTAATTTGGGTTAAGGGACTAGGGGTATAATCTAATCCAAGTTAATGAATTAGAGTTTTGGAGTTGTGTAATACCTAAATATTGTATTGTGAATAGTTAAGAAACACAATGAGAAAGATGGAGGTGTGGCTTTAAGTATTATTTTTTTTTCTTGTTGAGGGTTTCTAGGGGGGGATCTCTATGTACTGTGTTTGTGCCATTTCGTAATCTTTATTTTTATTAAAACAATCTGTATACGTTATTTCACTTTGCAGGTTTAACACTTACATGTGGCATCTGATAGCTCGATTATTGGCTTTAGGGGGTTGTCTTTGTTGTTGAGGGTTCAACACATTTGAAATATCTTTGTTAACGCTCAAATTTTCCACACATGCAGCATTTTCACAATTCACGCAATAAGGTGTCATTAACATATAGCATACAACCCACCGAAGGCATCCTCGTCAAGATCCAAGAAGCAACATGAGTCCAGAAATGCCAAATAATAGTCAAAACAAAAATTTGTGTAGCCAAACCTAAGTTTAGGTGCACTACTCTACATATAACCAATTATGTGCATGTACTACACTTACACAAATTTCCCTTCAATATTCCCAAGGATGTCAAAACGATGGGATCTCAACCACCAATTGCACATTAAAGGCTCATGAAGGCCCCTCATCAACACAAATTTGAACTGGTCTTCTCAACATGATGGATGGGTATTCAATAGCCCCCATTGTGTACCTTTAATCTAGTTCATGAGGTGATGGGGTTCACACTTGGATCTAGTTGTTGCTTGGCCACCTCTTGGCCTATAAAAGGAAGCCATGGGCATGCATATTGTAAGAGAAATCTAGAGAAACGTTATGTTATAGGACTTTTATGGAGCTCCTTCATATCCCACTCATTATAATTCTCCAAGATCCCTTGCCTCCTTCCTCTAAGGGGCCAGTATTTCACTCATTGTTGCCTCCCTCAAGGAGCAACATTTTAGCTTATTTTAGCTTAGTTTAGGTTTGTTGAAGTTTCTTTTGCTTGTGGGTGCTTTGTCTCCCTAACCCACAACTACTTTTATTCCCTTGGATGCAAGTTGCAAGGATACTAAGGGAATATTGCTCACCCTTGTGCCATTTTTCCCTCAATAGTATTTATGGCGACTCCACTTATTTTTTTCCATTTTCTTCTTAACTAGGTTGTTATTTGTTATACAGATAATTTTTGTTCTATTGTTCCTTACAGGTGAAGAGGTCCATACCATTCATCCTAGTAATTTGGCCTCCTTTTGGTCATTCTAGCTATTTTAATAGACACATGGATCTCAACGTCATGGGCATGTAGTATGCGCAAAGAAACCTTTGACAGTCATGTTCTCTATGCATTTTAACAAACTTTTTCCTATGTAGTTTGTCTTTCATTGTCCATGCGGCCTTTTTCATGTTGTAATAGTGCAACCACACACCAATGAGTGTTTTTACTATGCTATTGTGCATCTATCTTCATCTTTTGCATGCAATTGTCTCATTTCTTTTACTTTTTATTAGTTTCTCACAATCTTGTATCCCTAATGGTTTCTCACTAATGAACTAGAATTAGTTACACTTTTCTATAGTAATTAGCTCACCTATATTAAAATTAGAAATTAAAGGAGTCTTCCCCTTGAAATATACCTAGGTAACCAATCTTGAGTCTTTCAATAGGCCTCATTGTTGTCACTAGTATTCAAGATATTATGTTATTTTCTTACTTTACATATTTAATTAAACTAGTGTAAATCCACTTTTGCACACAAGAAAGGACCCAAAGAATCTACTCTCTCAAAGTATGCTCTTCACCTCACACTTCTTGTGAGATTAATGAATCAAAAAAAGGGGGAGAAGTGTGAAATACCTCCATTGCACACTTTTACTTCATTAGAATTTTGTTTAGTAAGCACCATTAGCATATTTAGAGTTCAAATTACAATCTCCATTTGCATTTGTATTGAGCTCTTTAGTTAGTTGTAATAATCAATTTTCTTATCTCACACATGTTTGTGTCACTAGAACACACTAAGGGAACTAAAATATCTTCTATTCCAGGTATGCTCTTCACCTCACATTACTTGTGATCCCGGTGAATCAGAAAGGAAGGGAATTGTGAAATATCTCCCTTACACACCTTAACCAAATTGGACCCATAAATCAACCTTTGTAAATGCTAACCAACTAAATTCCTCCATAGGATGTCCAAAACAACATATTAGTTTGGTAGGATTGAGTGGGATAGGCATCCAAACAATGCCCGCCATTCTAGTTTCATTAGGACTTTGAAACATAGCATTGTTGACTTATAGGGTACTATCAAATCCTGTTATCAACAAGTGTTCAAATAAAACCCAGATCAGAAGTGCATCATGAACAAGGAGGTGAAATCCTAGGTATAACTTTCATACCCCCCCTATGAGTCACTCAACTTGTTGTGAGGGGAGCGATAATATATTGTGCAAGTTGAACCACTGATCCACACTTAACTCAAGGTATCTTAGTGTATAAACTTAGGGTATCGCCAAGGAGCATTTGTGGGTGCACGTGACTCCTGAATTCAGATATTACCATTGGGATTTGTTTCAATTCTTTTCGATTGGAACATTAGTCCCATCATCGATAGAACTCGCTATTTCTTACCTTCACTAATCAATCATTGTGTGGATCCCATTATCATGAGTGGTTGGCCTTTTGGAAGGCCTAGTTACATTTGAGAGGAAGGATGTTAGGTATTTAGGGAATTTACATTTATTTTCTTTCCTAAATACAAGTTCAAATAATTTGTAATTTAAAAGAACCTACACGTGGGACCATTTCCACTAAATTGACATTACACATATTACTAAATTTTGCACCATTTTCCATCTGTTGTGGTTGGCATACTTTTTGCATCTGTTCATTTGTGTTTATTCTTGGTGTCACTCTCACTTCTTGCACTAGACTTCCATCATATAGGAACAAAAAACCCTAAGGTAGTCTTGTTGATTCCAAATCCTATCCCATTTCTCAAAGGGTGTTTTCCATTCTCTCCTCGTGGTTCATGAGGGATATACTCTAGTTGGGGCCGCTCCTAGGCCATATTGATTGGATCCTATGGGAAATAATGTTCCTTTATTTATTCATTCTCTCCCCTTGGAGAGATTTTAGATCCTTTTTTCTTCATCCTCTCATGGAAGAGGCCCCCCTTTATTTCCACACCATGGAGGAAATTTCCCGCCTTCTTCTTCCTCTTCGGGAAGAGGCCACACAACATCTTCTTCATGTCAAAGACAAAGATCACTTCCTCATACTACCAGTTCTCTCCCTCACAGAAACAACACACAAATTACGATGGTGACACCTACTCCAAACCTACCATTCATGGCTATCTTAGATCTCCCAGACCTAGTGAAGTTTATCAATGACCCCATCGGTCATGATGCAACATGGTCCTTTCCATAATTTCCCACAATAATATTAGGTCTAGTGGAAGATTTGCAACAGTAATTTTTGCATTAAAAGAGAATGGAGAGCAATTATAAAATCATTATTTAGAAATTTAATAGTCAGAACTTTGAACCATGGAAGCTCAAAATGGAATATCTTCTTATAGATCAAGAAAAGTGGATTTTTACGGATCTAGGAACACAACCTACTGGATACATGAAAGAAGACCGGGATAAGTTGGAAAAAAGGGAATGGAGTACAATTCAACTTTGTTTATCAGATTTGGCGTTTCTAAATGTATATTGGGAAAACAATGGATTGAAACTATGGAATGAGAGAGGGATTTTGTATCAATCAAAGTCCCTAGTAAACAAGTTGTTTCTTGAAAATAAGTTGTAGCACATTAGGATGGATGATAAAGACATGATGAAATATCATATAAATGTCTACAATACTCTAGTAAGTCAAATCACCTATGTCGGGTATTAAAATGGAGGAAGAAGATAAATGCATTACATTATTATGTTCTTTGCCATATTCTTGGGATAATCTGATTATAGCAATCGGTTGTGGTAGTCAATCCACCTTAAAGTTTGAAGAAATAGTGGAATCCTTGATATCAGAGGAAATGAGGTGAAAAACCATGGATAGTCATAGCATGGATGCCTTTTTTGTGAAAGATCCTACTTAGGAGAGAAATAAAAATAAGGCTTTAGGGGGGAGATCTAAATATCTAGGAAAATATGGGATGTGGTAAAACTAGCCACCATAAGAAGGATTATGGATCTAAAAATGCTGAAAAAGGGGGATTTGATGATACCCCTTTAACAAAGGTGAAAACATCCTTTGAAGAAGGAGGGAATGTGCACCTAGCCTCTATAGCTTCCCATTCAGATCTTGATATGTGGTTAAGTGCATATTTTCATTTGGCTTCTCATAGGGAGTTGTTTTATGAATATAAAAAGTACAATGGAGGAGTTTTTCTCTTAGGAGATTATTCAATCACCAAAATCTTCAGATGTGGAAGTGTCAAGTTGCAACTCAAGGATGGAAGGATCAGAAATATCCCTAGGGTTTTACACATCCAAATCCATGTAGAAACTTGATATCCATATGAAATATGGGTGATGGAGGTGTATAGACTATGTTTGTGAAAGAAACATGCAAAATGGTTCGACTATTAATGGTCTTGATGAGGGAGTTTGGAATGGAAACATATACAAACAATTGGGAAGCATAATCATCGATGAGTGTAGCAGTTCTATTGTTCATGAGGTAGGAGATAAAGAACCTAGAACTCCTATTGTCTCCAAATGAAATATAATGCTAGGGTATCAAAGATTGCGCTATATTGGAGAGAAGGGCCTTCGAGCATTAGAAGGTAAAATTATAGTTGAAGGTATGTTTGATTGCACTCTAGATTTCAATTTATGTGAACATTGCATATATGGAAAACTTAATCAGATAAGATTTGCATATGGTGCTACAAGAGAAAAGTGAATTTTAGTTAATACATAATGATGTGTTTGGACTTGTGCATGTTCCATCATTAGGTAAATCTATGTATTATGTTTCAATTATAGCCGATTTCTCAAGGAACACATGGATTTATTTTCTTCAAAATAAATTTGAAGTATTTGACCAATCTAAAGAATTCAAGGCTCTTGTAGAGAATATGATAGAGAATAAAATAAAGATGTCGAGGATAGATAATGGTGGGGAGTTTTGTGGGAATGAATTCGAGGAATTTTGTAAGAAGTGCATAATAGAAAGGCATAAGAATAATCCGTACACACCTCAACAAAATGGAGTTGCAAAAATAATGGATAGGACATTTATGGAAAAGGAAAGTAGCATGCTCAATGGTGCATAGATAGGACAAGAATTATGGGTAGAGGCAATGGATACTACATGTTACTTGGTAAATTAATCACTCACATCAACATTGGCTGAAAAAACTTTGCATGAGGTATGGACTGATAAGAAACCCTCTACTAAGTATTTAAAATTTTTGTTGTTGTTATGCCTATTTATAAATTCTAGAGGAAAAAAGGAGTAAGTTGAATAGCAAAGCTGAAAAATGTATCTTTATTGGTCAAAAAGATGGTGTGAAAGGTTTTAATTTTTGGAACCCATTAACTAAAAAATTGTTTACAGTCGAGATGTTGTTTTTAGAGAGGTTAAATATGTTCCCAAATAGGAAGTCACTCCAATGGAAAAGGGACCAGAGAAAATAAATTTTTAGTTGGAGGATGAAGAGTCGGACTCAATAGAAGAAGATGAATTAGAGGAATATCAAACCCATACCCCAATTTTGAGGAGATCCTCTTGAGAAAGAAATCAACTAGAAAGATATCCCCCTCTTGATTTTTCGTCTTATTTTTCTTTATCTATTACTAATGATGATCCTAGAAATGTAAAGGAAGCAGTTGATTCATATGATAATGATCTCTAAAAGAAGTCCATAGTTGAAGAAATGGTTGCACTGGATAAAAATGAAGTTTGTGATCTTGTTGAGTTACCAACTGGAAGAAAAACAATTGATAACACATGGTTATTTAGAAGTTGAATGGAGAATTACAAATCTTAATTAGTAGCAAAGGGGAATTCCTAGGTAGAGGGAATTTATTTTGGCAAATTTTTTTCTCCTTTTGCTAAATTAATTAATTTCTATCAGATTTCTTCTTTCTAATGATGTTTCTTTTGACCTTGAACTAGAGGAAATGGACGTGAAGGAAACATTCCTACATGGGGATCTTGAAGAAGAAATCTACAGGAAACAACCAAAAGGTTTCATAGTATAGGGAATGAAATAGATGGTATGGAAGTTAAAGAAGTCCCTTTATGGCCTAAAGTGATCTCCAAGGATGAGGTACCAAAAGTTCAACAAATACATCCTTGGATTGGGGTTTGTGAGAAGCAAGGTTGATCACTATGTATATTCCAAGTAAGTTGGTAATCACTTCATTAATATAGTATTGTATGTTTATGACATGTGTTGATTAGAAACAACATGACTGTCATGAGGGGAAATCACAACTATCTCCTAAATTTGACTTGAAGGATCTCGGTGTTGAAAACTTCATAGTATGAATGGAGATTAAAAGAGATCATGCAAACATTAAAATTTGGTTGAATTAAATAAAATATGTTGAGATTATGTTGCAAATATTTAGGATGCGAGAAAGAAAGGTGTTGAAGGTCCCCATTCCTGTAGGTGTAAAGTTATATGTAGATTAGTTTCCAAGAAACATGAAGAGGAAGAAGACATGTCATGAGCTCCTTGTGTCAATTCCATTGGTAGTTTGATGTATGCAATGGTATGCATGAGACCATAAATTGATCATGCAGTGGGAGTGTTGATTAGATATATGTCAAATCCAGGAAAGGATCACTAGATAACTCTAAAGAGGGTCTCCAGATATTTGTGTGGCACCACAAATTATGCAATCTGATACCAAGGAAGACATGGACTAGACATAGTAACATATGTGCATGGATTTGAGATGTCTATTGGGTTGTAGATATTGATTGTAGGATGTCTACACATGGTTATGTGTTTAACCTATTTGGAGGAGATATCATATGGATGAGAAACATACATATTGTAGTTGCACTCTCAATTACAAAATTTGAATACATGGAAACGACTCATGCAAGTAAATAAGTTGTATGGTTGCAGAGATTGTGTTCAGATATTGGGTTTGTATAGAAAGCTATAAGGTTATATTGTGGCATTCAAAGTGTAATATATTTGGCAAAGAACCATGCTTATCATGCTAAAATAAAGCATATAGATGTGCAATACTAGTTTGTGAGAAATATGGTTGAAGACAAAAAGTTTTGTTGGAAAATATTAACATCTTGAAGATTGTTGAAAACTCGTTACTAAAGTCTATTAGTGCTGAAATTTTATCTTGGTGTATAAATTATATGATAATATTTACCCTAAACTTGTGACCCTATCAGTATGTGACCCATTGTCTTTCAAAGAAAACAACAAGTGGGAGAATGTTAGGTATACATTATATTATTTGCATGTGGGTTATGTCACTTACAACTAGAACAATCTAGTGATCTACTATACGAATACAACAATGGATCAGGGGGATTAATTGGGGGTTGGGGGGGGAGGGTTGATGCATTTCCTATGCCCCACAAATAAGACTACAACAAGGGGAGAGAGACCCTTGTTGTTATGAGCCAAATGATATTTCAGGTTTTTTCTAGTAATATGTAATTTAATCACGGTTAAGGGATCAGTGCTATAATCTAATCCAAGTTAACAAATTAAGGTTTGGATTCTAATTAGTTATATCCCTCAGATTCTAGGATAAGTACTATTGTTTGACCCCACACATATATCGTAGAGCTAGAGCACCTGATAATACCTTGTCCTTAAGACCTTGGAAACCCTCATCTCTATAAATCACCCATGGAATTCCTACATATATGCATCTAGAAGGAATTTGGACACTTAGTAAGTGTAGTAGATATATTCTTTGTGACTAGCTATGGAAATTCCTACATCCCTAAATCTAGAATGAACTTGGGAATTATGTCTGTGTAGTAATATTCATTGGGAAGTGATACTCCTCTTAGTGTAAAAGAAAAAGGAAAAAAATTATGGGTGTCACAAAAACTCTTCTTGGTGACCTATCTCAAACAATCCTTGCATCGTGATAATCATTTCAGTATACTTATCTAACAAAAATTTTTGGGGTTGACCCATGATACCTGGAGACCTGTCTTCAAAGAATCCTTGCATCATGTTTATCATGTTATTCTACTTCTTTAACAACCCTTTTTTTTGTGGACTCAACCATCCCCCACTTGGTGTTCCTACTTTTCAAATACCATGGTACACACCCGTAAGAAACAAAGCATGGAGGAAGCCACCTATGATCTGCCCCAAGAAACTAAAGCACTAGTCATGGCATTGAATAATTTAGTTGAACATCTCACTCTCACTGTGGATGACCACCACAACACTTTGGATAAACAACAACACATGATTTATGTTATCTCTCAACATCTGGGATTCACTCTGAAACAATATGATCCAATGAATGATGCAATTATCAATGAAAAACAATTATTTCCCCCTCTCTTTCCAAAAACCTGACCTGTTTCCTTTGAGAATACAAATTTATGGAACTACTTCACAAAGGTTGACATGTGTCAATTTGATGGCTTTGATCTATTGGGTTGGGATACCTAAACGAAACACTATTTTTCTCTCCATGGAATTAAGGATGATATCCAAATTTAAACATTGGGGTTTTATATTTTAACTGAGAACGTTGTCAATGGTGGTAATGGTACCAAAAATGTTATCATCGTTATGTCCCTTGGAGCCAATTTGTGAAGATCCTTAATGATCATTTTGACTATGACACTCACTACCTCAGAAGGTTTACCATATTACATCGGAGTGGCATAGTTATGGAATAATTACATCATTTAAGAATTGGAAATATATAAAGAGGTCCTCTCTGATTCATTCATCTAGAATGCTTCATTAATGGCCTCAAGGAGACAATTTGAGCACATCTCATTATGCAACAACCCTCCACCTTGTCAGAATCTTGTGATAGAGATAGAGAAGTTGAAATGGTGATAAATTCCAACACAAAGAACATTCATTTACCAATGGCATGGTGCCTCCCATGGATCCTACTTCCAACAATTCCACCACACCACCATTGAGAATCCAAAATTTAACCCCAGATGCAATGGTTGAACGTTAATTCCTTGGACTTTGCTATAACTATGATGAAAATATTTATGAGGGCATAAATGTAAAGAACATAAATTATTCCAAATCGATGCATCACCATATGATCCTATATATGAAAACACCATGGAGGTTACTCAAGAACCAAAAGTGGAAGATGCTATCCCAGCCTTGGAAGATGCTCCCAATATGCCATTTCCTGAGGCCTAAAACCAAAATCTCGCTCCATGCCTTATCAGCTTTCTCGACACAACAAACATTTAAGTTAATTGGATACATCAAGCACCATAAAGTCATTGTATTAATTGATAGTTACAAAACCCACAATTTTATTCCTCAAAGAGTGGCTGATGAAATCCACTCATGTATCTAACCTAAAACCAATTTCCAAACTATGATAGAAAATGGGGCTATGATGAAATGTGGTGTTAGCTCTGAAAATGTGAAATTCCAAAAGGGTGACTACCATCCTAAAGAACACATGTTCACTATCAACATGGGTTGTTGTGATATAATTGTGGGGGTAGAATGGATAAGGACTTTGGGACCTATCACCATGGATTTCAAGTAACCTTCTGTCATATTTTATTAGGAGGGGTACATACATCATATCAAAGGGATTACTTTTGGTTTTGCCAAAATTATCTCCTCCTATAGTATGGAGAAATTATTGAATAAAGGCCTCTCTAGTATCATTACTTGGTTCAATTCCATTCAAGTCATGGAACCACCCACACAAGACATTCACCCTGACTTGCGGTTGGTTCTCTCCAAATATCATAGGTTGTTTAGGTTATTTGTGAAACATTCAAAATGTGCTTTCAATATTAATGAGGTTGAATAGTTGGTATATATTGCCAGTCATGATGGAGTACGTGGACCCCAAGAAAGTTCCAAGCTATGAAGAATTGGACATGCACCAATACCCTCAAGAAATTGCGGGGGTTTTGAGACTCACTAACCACTATGGAAAATTTGTGAAAATTTATGGTGAAATTGCAGCTCCTCTCACATCATTGCTAAAAAGGAATGCCTTCCACTTAATTGATACAACTGAGTAAATATTCTCTACCCTAAAGGATGTTGTGCAATATGCCTATTTTAGCAATGTCAGATTTCATTCAAACTTCCATCCTAGAGTGTCCTTTGGCCATCGTCTTGGATATGCCTTGATGTAAGGAGGACACCCTTAATGCTACACCAATAAGTATATATGTGAGTATAATTAGGGAAATTCCACATATGCAAAAGGATGAAGACCATATTTCATGCAGTTGATACATGGAACCCATATTGATTTAGAAGGAATTTCCATATTAAGAATAACCATCATAGTCTAAAATATTGGAACAAGAATTTTCCTCCCAAAGTAGCATAAGTGCGTATCTAAGATGTTGGGGCATGATTATGAGATAATATATAAGAAGGGCATGGAAAATGTGGTGGAGGATGCTTTGTCTTGATAAATTGAGGAGGAGGGATCCCTCTTCTCATTATCCTTACCAATTCCAGGATGGTTTGATGAAGTACATCAAGAATGGATTGCCAATGACACCATCAAGAAAATCATCAAATGAATTTAAGAATACCCATCCCCACAACTAGGTATACTTGGAATTAAGATACCTTGCAGTATAAAAAGCACATTTTTCTCACCTTGGATTCGACCTTAAAATGACAAATATTAGAGGAGTTACATTTATCGTCCACTACATCCCACTTATGATTTCATAAAACTTATTATTGAAACAAGCACACGTTATTTTTCGAACGAATCAAAACAAACATCCACAAATTTGTAGTGGCTTGCCACACTTGTAAAAAACACGGGGGAGAAATAGTAAAATCACTTGGTGATTTTAAACCCATTCCAATTCCAAACCATATATACACTAATGTCTATGAATTATATCTTGGGATTCCCAAATCAAACTATAAATTTCATCATAGTGGAATCCAATCACTTGTCCAAATATGCTCACTTATGTGCTATAAATCCATTTTACTCCATCACTAGTAGTAAGGGTCTCCATGGATCAAATAATTAAGCTACATTGTATGCCAACTTCCATTGTATATGATTGGGACCCTACAATCACAAGAAACTTTAGGGTACCCAATGGAAACTCAACAAAACATGTCATCCCCAAACAGATGGTCAAATGGAAATAGTTAATAACTTCTTGAAAACATACTTGAGATGATTTGTGTCATAAAGGTAACACCAATGGGTGCAATGATTCCTCTTGCATAGTGTTGGTATAATACCACTTATTATGGCACTACCAAAATGAGCTCATAAGAAGCAATGGTATTATTGGGTATGTGTTATATTCTTTGCATGAATACCCACCTTCTAGTGGGGGTTTAGGAGTTATCCCTTGAATTAAGGAGGTCCAGGGAGTACATACTCCTTGACTTAGATGCATGGGTGGTAGCATGCCCCCATTAGGGGGTCTGGGGCCGATGCCCTCGAGAAAAAAAATGTGTTATTTTTAGCCCCATTTTTTACTATTTTCAGCGAATGGTTTTTGGCCCATTGTATTCTGATTTCGGTTTAGGATTTAGGATTTTGGAGGTTGGTAAAGACCTATATATTGTGTTGTAAATAGTTGAGTTAGTACAATGAAACAAACAAAGAGAGAGGTGAAGCTCTATTTAAGTTGGTTTTTCCAGTTAAGGGTTTCCAGGGTAAACTTTCTATGTAATGTGTGGGTGATTCCATGAAGGTGGGTAACAGTTTTTGGCCAAATTTGGCAATGAAAAGCTGATTTTTTACTCATGTGCTAGATAGAAGCCCTCGAAACACATATATTCCATGTGAATTTCGACTTGTAGTAAAAAAACAAATTGTAGAATATTATGTTGGCTTCCCAATGATATTTAAAAAAAATATTCCGATGTCATCTAATGTGTGAAATTTTGCATTTAATGAACTGTGTGACCTTAAAAATTTGACGAAGTTAATAAGTGGCTCGTGTCCAACCCCAATAATTCAATCTTACATTAATACACACACACACACACACACACACACACACACACACACACACACACATGAGCATGATCTACACAAAATGCATTGTGTTTTACATATTTTTTTGTTAATTTATTTCACAATATACAACTATTTATTATTTTTTGAAAGTGACCACATCTGATTTCAACATCATTTTATACACGTGTGTCCACCCTAGCTTTTCTTTCACTGTTTTCAAAAATTGAAAAAACAAACATACCCTTTTGAAGAGGACACACCGATGTGTGGGTTGTGAATTTTTAAGAAATTTTTGGACGTGTATTTTTTACCCTGCGGATTTTTCTTTCAACTGCTTTGAAGTTGTTGTCAGGTTTTCTAAGTGTAAGTTTAGAACTAATTAAAAAAAACCCATATGAATGCCAAAACGCATGCATGATACTCAATGGATAGAGGATTCGGTGATGAATCTATTTGTATGAACTCCACTCAGTTGAGTGCCATGAATGGCATGGTTTACACCCCTAGAAGACACAAAGAAACATTGATTTTCTTGTAAGAGGGATAATTCTCTATTTTTCAAGCCCTCGATCGAGGTCTAGAGCTCGATCGAGGTTTTAATGGAATATTGATCTAGGTTTTTTTAAACCCTCGATCAAGGGTCTATTAAACCCTCAATCGAGGTAATTTTGAAACCCTCGATTGAGGTCCTGGTTTTGTTAAAAATCATACAAAAATTCTTGGGAATGAACTTAGGCATTGATGGTAGTAATGTCATTCCAACTACTTTCCTAACCTCATTTCCCACCTGAATTCTTAAAGAAATTCTATATAAACATAAAACATAAACATGTTACTAATTTTATCATTCACAATTAACTAACCTATTTGAAACAATACTTATGTTCTAATGCAAATTTAGCATTGTGTATTGTGTTTAGATATTGTTATAGGTATGAATTTGGATTGTTGATCTTGTTCACAATGGGAAGCAAGAAGCGTCGAAGTAAAATTTCTTCTAGGAATCAAAGCAACTTCAAAGAAATAAGAGAGAAAGATAGAGAAAAAAAGGAGGAAAAAAGGAGCAATCTTGAGAGGAGAAGAAGTTGCAAATCAACCTATGATGGGAGAATCAAAGGCCATTGCTAACAATATTGGTCACAATTTAAAAGTTATACAATTTCATATTCATATATATGATTTCATTTTCCTAGTAATCTAGTTCATATAATTTCATATTCATATATTCATATAATTTCATATTGCATAATATATTCAATTTAATAGTGTTATAGTTCATAATATATATATATACGTGTTAAATTGTTTAGAATGTAAATATAATTTTGTAATTAATTCATAAACTTATATACATTGTATGTGCATGTATGAATTCATATATATGTATTCATAAT
>LPNX010819147.1:96279-121202 GCA_001517045.1 Pseudotsuga menziesii
ATAGATGAATATATATAATTATATAGTACATAATATTCTAGCATACTATCTAGTTCTAAATGAATATGCATATATATATCCATTAGCCTCACATAACCTCACATACAAATAAATTTTATAATTTTATGATATAGCCTCACATGTAAATTAATTATAATTTGATAATATAGACTCACATATAAATAATTTTTATGTTAAAAATTACAAAGATTGTTCTCAATGGGAGTTGGTTGCACCATCATAGGTTGACTTGCATCTTCTCCTCTTAACATTGCACTTATTTTCTTCATCTTTTATATAGCCTTATCTCTCTTGTCATTGATTTTAATATGATTTTAATTTCATATTCATATACATGAACATTTTTTAGTGTTCAAATTACAATTTTACATTACATTATGAGAATGATGATAATTACATTACAATCACATTAACATGCAGAAGCACCAGCCTTACGTCAATGGGACAACAAGGTAGACTAACCTATTTTACTTAATAACATCCGGTTTGGGACATAAGTCTCATCTGTAACAACTGTGGGAAGTACTTGGGCTTTGACCTAAAACTCATTATGAGGAGTACCACAGGAATCCCGAAGTAGCTGGCCATTGAGAGGACCTGCCAAGAGAAAAGGGCAACGATCCCTACCAGATTGACTAGATTCCCATATGTGAGGAAAACCAATGAGCTGTTGTTTGTGGCCAAGCGGTTAGCAGTTTTACCTACGCCATGAAGTAAGGGGTACTACCCCAATACTCAAGCCTGAGACAGCCTTGGTGGCTGAGTGACTACCTTTGAACCATTAGGAAACCGATTTAAACTGGGGTGCATATGCATCTCCAGTTACTACTACATCCATGATTGCTCCACCACGTTCTTCCACTCACCTTAGGGGGTGATCCCCTCTATTTGGTTCTTTGGACCGTCACTGTCAAATCCCTTGTCGACAACACTCCTCACCTTAAGCGGGACACATGGCCTCTAACTTTGATTCAGATTCCTAACAAACAATGACAATATGATAACTAAAATAAAATGTTATTCAAGCTTATATTTATTTGTTAATCTATTAACAAACAACGACAATATGATAAAACTTAAAATAAAATGTTATTCAAGCTTGTATAATTTATTTGCTAATTTTTTAACTAACAATGACAATTTGATAAGTAAAACAAAATGTTATTCTTGAGCTTGTATTTATTTTTTGTGTTTGTATTTATTTATTGCTAGATCCTGTCCAACCATCACAGGATCGTGCACCCTCTCATTTCTCAAGAGTAATTGGGAGCTTCAATGATGTTGGAATGGATGCTAATTGTTTAAGAGGGTTGGATGATGCCACTCAAGAAGAGTTTGGGAACCCAACCCCTGATCAAAAAATCAGAGACATTTTAGTAGCATAATCAAGTTGTACTCTGAACAACAATCAGTGATTACACAAGCTCAATCCTACATGGATTGATAAAACACAAAAAATTGAAACGTGACACAAATTTTTTGGGTTTTAAGGACGTTAAAAATAAAAATGCATGTGAGAATGTAATAGAAAATGTAACAACTGCACTATATGCATTTGGAAAGTCAAGAAAATCGATATCAGCGTTGCTCATAGGAAAATTACAACTGCTATTGTGGCACGAAGCACCTCAAGAAATCGAATGGTCACAACAATGTCAAAGCTGCTCCATGTTTTAAGAAAAACACTACACAAATACACTAAATTTAGGGTAAAGATAGATGAAAATGATGAAGCTGCTTGTTGGGCTCTTATATGCAGAGAAGCATATAAAGATAGGATGGAAGAGGGAATCAGAGAGAAGGTGATTAGAGTATTGGGACAACTATTCTTGTGCTGTACCAGATCAAAAACATGTCATGTGACAACGTTCTAGCAGAGGCATTTATAAGGAGCATTGCAAGCATGTTATGGAGATGACAGGAGTTGCTTTGTTCGAGGAATTCAAAGAATCAAATCCCGATGTCCAGATCTCATTTACCATGCTCAGTAAGTTGAAACCGTGGTATATTAGGCCAAATACGATTCGGGACACTTTTTTTTGTCGATACCAAGTTGAATTCCAATTATACTACGACACATTTGTGGATTTTTGCAAAAAACATTGGAATGGTGAATCAGCTCCTCACACAGTGCGAGATTTTATTTCTATGATACTATGCAATAGGAATCCTAAAAATGTGTTTTACATTAAAAGGTGTGTAGGTGGGAGAAGATGCCATGAATGTGGTGATTTGGAATTGTTCCATAGGAAGTTTCCTATCGATCCAACACACCCTGGATTGGCAGATATGACCGTTAAGTGGAAGAGATATGAGTATGTCTCCATGAATCCATCATCTTCTTCACATGTTCCATCTAAGAGGATCGACTTGCTTGAGGATGAAATTCCTATTTCAGACTTCATGGACAAGTTTCAAAGTCAGATTTACAAATACATTAAACACTCCCACAGGTTAGGTGGCAAGCTTTATAATTTAAGAATTTATTATTATTATTCAATTAATATTAATAATGATAATAAGGTCCCTTGTCATAACCATTGTTTATCAATAAACAAAATAATAAATGAATTTATCATAAATAAGTTCTTAATTTGACTCAATCGTTTTGTCATAAGTTAAAATGGGTACATTAAAATTAATTAACTAAACCCAGAATACAAGGTAGGATTTCATTATATTATTATTGTTAGTTTTAGGATTTCATTATATTATTATTGTTATTTTCAAATGTTAATAAGATCATAGATATAACCGACTACAAAATTTGAAAGGTCAACGTCCTCACTAAGAAACTATTATTTTATTCAATCCATTTAATGTTTGAACAGTGAATGGGAATTGTACCGCCTCGTGAATTTCCCAAACTGAACACTTCAAGAAAGATAGTAAATATTGTACAATTAATAGTGTTAATTAACCATAATGGCATTGAAGTGCTCGAGACAATGGGTACAAAACATATAAAATTTTATTGTGATTTAAAATTTTAAGCAAGAAAGAAATATGTTTCTTGGGGTTCGTGGGATTTGATGGGGGCGCTGGGGTAATCCTAAAGGGTTGAGGATGAGGAAAATGGTATTTAGGTGAGAAATTATGGGGAAGAAGGTTGGGGGTTTCGTTTGGGAGAGAGTGAACTGAGGAAATGGAAAAATGATTTTGAAGGGAAGTCTTTCTAAGAGAGGTAAACTCGAAGGTGGAGGTTGAAAACAAGAGATTTTGTTATTGAACTAAGGAAGAAGTAGTTTCTATCTAGGTTATAGGTTGTGGGCTAGGGGGCTAGGAAATCCGTTGATTTCCTAGGGCCAACAAGATAATAGTTGGTCGGCAGGGTGGACTCATCTTTTTTGGTTGCTAAGGGAACCCATAGAAACCGTGCAGGAGTTGTGAGAACTAAGAGATCTACTTCAACTACAGCCTTCTGAATAGAGGCATTCAACTTACTCAAAATTTATTATTGTTAAAATATGTTGTTTATGTGCAAATGGTAAGAATAGAAAATTTAAAAGTGTTTTATACTATGCTATTTACCATTATCTATGATTTACTATGAACTTGTATTTTTTACAGTTTGATCATGAATTTTTATGATTTTACAAGAACTAAACTATGGAGAAAAAAAGGTTGATAACTATGCCAAAACACATTTACAAAAACTCTTAGAAATAAAATAAATTTTATTTTATTTACTCAAACATAGAGCTCAAATCTACATTTACACTTGTCCTAATTTATAGGAACTAACAACTTTCCATGTAGAAATAATTAAAACATTTAACAGACCATCATGTTAAAAAAAAAGTCCATATATATATATCGATAATCGTAAAGTACAAAATAATAAAGCCCAAAATAATAGCCTCCACAAATAACAGTCTACAAATCACTCCTACGCCATCGATCAAGAGATCGACCATTATGGACACTACCGCCAGTTGCACTATGCCCCTGGCCTTACTCATGCACATCACAAAGAAAATTGGCCAGGTCTGAGAACTACAAAAGTTAAAATCGTGAACTCTGCAAGTCAGTTACATACCACATATTTAAATGACATGTAGAATGTGACAAAAAATTAAATGTATATATGAAACACAGATCTATGAACTCACCTCGCTCGAGTTGAGTGTCAGGTTTGGGAGGATGGGTATCTGCCGAGACGAGCCTTCATCAAGACCCATCTGATGAGTGACATCCCACTCATCCATAAACATCACAACAACTTCAACACCCTCATCTGTAGCTGCATGTGTCTACGTCTATTTCCATGACATGAAAATAGTTATATTAATGAATTACAATTTGAACTTGAGAATTACAATTTGAACATGTAAATTATAATCTGAACATAAATATGCAAACAATTCAAACATAAATAACTAGTACTTCGTCGATTGGCGTTTCATGAGTAGGAATCGAGTGGGGCTATGTAGAATCATGTGCAATTCCCTTGCCTCTATCTTGTACAATATGAGCAAGATAAATGATGAAATTTAGAACAAACCAAAATATTATGTGTTCAACAATTGACTCATTTAGAAATTCAAATTTAGGATGACAGTTAACACATACCTCATCGACATGGGTGGACGAAACTGCAGCGAGACCTCGAACAGATGCATCATTGCCAAACAGGACCTCCAGGAAACCTGGATCCTGCATGGAGGTCTAACACAAAGTAAAGTATTATTTAAAAAAATGATTCATTTGAGGATACATTACAATCATGACAATCAAATGATGATAACCAAATGATGACAATAAAGATATACCTATCCCATTGGTCGAGGCATGCATCTATTATGCAGTCGAAAATATGCATCCCAAGCCATGATAGCATACTGCAGCACTGTGTCATAATCAAGAATGTTGATAACATAATAGGCCACCCAATGTAACTAAGGCTCGGTAGGTGTAGTGGATGCTATGCATCTATCTGCCTACACAACCATCATGGTACCATGCATTTCCATGCATGTCGCCTCTATCAATGCACTATGCTCCTCGATCGCTAGCTGAGATGACTCAACTACATCATCTATCCTAAGCATGGTCCTGCCAGGGAGATGTACCAAAAGCTCTGGCTCTGTCTAAGCTCGAGGGTATCTCCTAGCCCTAGGATGCGCATGACTTCGTCCCCCATCAGTACCATAGAAGCTCGAGGGTGTGCTGGTGTAATATGGGTGCATCTTTAGGACAAACTATACATATATATGTTTTGAAAAGTATAGTGGGACTTGGTCATGGTGAGGAAACATACCCCATGCCCCAATGAACCTGTCATATACGTAAGGCGCTGTAGCCTCTAGCTTAAACTCCTTGATTCCAAGTGGTTGACCAGGGGAATAGTCAGGAGGGATATCAAATAATATTCCCTTCACATCATGGCCAATTGTTGCATCTCTCACTGCAGCCCAGTTATCAGGACCCATCACTGCGGCCCTTCTTCTCTGAAATGCAAAGGCCTAAAGATAACTCAA
This sequence comes from Pseudotsuga menziesii, assembly GCA_001517045.1. Taxonomy (NCBI): domain Eukaryota; kingdom Viridiplantae; phylum Streptophyta; class Pinopsida; order Pinales; family Pinaceae; genus Pseudotsuga; species Pseudotsuga menziesii. Next base: position 101,781 of record LPNX010819147.1, read on the forward strand.
TGGTTCGATGGACCTGTAGACCTTCAGTAGATTGTATATTGCCTCTAAAATCATCCACATCGAACATGATGCGAGAGAGTGGTTTGGAATGGGGCGGATGTTAACTCGCAAACACTCACGCTAGCTGGTAATGTCTTGCAGCGTGATATGTGTGATCTCATCCTCCCATGGTGCTTCATCAGGAGGGTCGAGGCCATGTTGTGCAGCACCTGAAAATTAAATGAAAACAAAAATGTTAGTCAAAATACATATATCAACTATAGGTGAATTTGAAATTAATATAAATTAAAGGTACTGATAACTGAAAGAAATATGTATGTGCATTTAATGTACCTCTCTCGTGGGGAACCTCCCCAATGACACCAACAGTATCCTCATTGACGCTCGCATGCACAGAGCCACTGCCAGAGTGGATGCCGCTCATCTCCCCAGCAAGAGCATATGTCGGCGTAGAACGCCTAGGCGAACCTGTGAAAACAGAGACATACAAGTTGATGATTAAATATACACATGTGAAACAATTTAATTTGATGTAACTAACAACAAATAGTACATCATGCAGAATTGTATACTTACGAGTCCTCTACCGACCTTCGGGGCGAGGAATGGCCGCAGATCTGCTAGTGCTCTGCCTTCGACGAACCGAAGAAGCCTATTGTAGAGATGCATCTACATGAAATAAGGCATAATAAATGCAGTCAGCATACAATATAAGATAAATAATAAATATGTCAATAGTAAAGATGTAGATTTGAGATGATTAATATATCATCACATGGTACACATTAATAATGGGAAAAGGATCATGAGTGTGAGCATAATTAATAAGGAAATGGCACATGCAAAGGTTGTTTTCACAGATAGTTGAGCTTGATCATTCATGTCATGTGTGTGAATGAAAAAGTGTTCTTGGAACTCATGGTTTTCTCTTAGTTCGAAGCTCTAACTTTTCATCCCAATCCAGTAACAGTCTCTAACTTTTGAACACAAAAAAATTTCATAGACTTGAAAAGGTGAGGGAACGTAACAACTCGATTTAAAAAATCATATTAAAGAATAATGGAGAGATGGACATTTCATTTGACTCATCTGCCACTGGTTGATGACATTCATTTTCTTTGCTATGGATCAGGAATTACCAAGATCAAAGTTATTATTGATATATATTATTTATAGCTATGAGCATGATGATTAATGTTGAAAAATAAAATATTATGTTCTTGTCATTGGTCCCATCACTTAGAGTTCTTGATGATCATAATTCCAAGGAAATTTCTAAACTAAAAAATTTGACTAGGAGGGAACCATTTCCAACAAGAAATTTGACTAATAAAGGAACCATTACTTATAGGAATTGTGACCAACATTTTGATGGAGTAACTATGACTGGAAAGAACTTTGATTGGCATGAACTTTGCCCGATAGGAACTCTAATTGGTAGGAACCTTTGATTGATAGGAACTTTAACAAAGGAAGCATTTCTTGTCGACCATAGTTAAGGAATACATGTTTCTATTGGTCATTGTATGGATTACTAAACCAATGATCAATACATTTTTGAAACTATTAACATTATCGGAATTGGAATTTTGACAATTACAAAAAATAATTCTAGTATATATAACAATCAATGTTCATGTTGGTCATCATTCTAGGGAAAATTCCTAACACAAAAATTTAAATATGGACCTATTATTAATAGCAACTCTAGAAATCTGATTAGTAGGGACTTTGATGAAGGGAACATTGATGCAAGAAAGTCCATATTCAATGGAACTTCGGCTAGGATTTTATGAATTATATGATTGATAGAAAATGTACTTAACAAACAAACTCTAACCACTAGGAACTTTGAATGACAAGAAATCGATGAAGGAACTATTACCGATATGAATGTTGTCTAGAGTTCATGTTGGCCATAGTTTTAAGGAACTTTCATAACTAGGATATTTGATTGATGAGAACATTGAAAGAACAAACTATAACCAAGGAATTGTGATATTACGAATTTTGAATAGGGAAATATGATCAAATGGAAGCTATGAACTATATGATCATCAATAACTTTTTCCAATGAGAACTATGATTGATAAGAAATCTAACTAACAAATGAACACTTATTGATTGGAACTTTGACCAACATGAATATGAAGGAACTGTTACCAAGAAATCAGTCTAGGTACAACTATGATTGCTAAAGACTCTAACATGCCATAAATTACAATTCCAGTTTTTGATAATTTAATGTATAAATTTATATATTTTATTAGTAATATATTTTACTATTATTTTAAAATATTCTAAATTTATAATTTATAATTTTCAAAATGTTTAATATAAATCTATATATTTTTTCTAAAAAATATCAAAAAAATAATTTTATCTTAAATTATGGATCTTTACTAATTTTTTAATTTGATATTCTTTAAAAAAAAAAAATTCATGAATTTCTATTAATTTTTTAATTTGATTTTTTTTTCAAATTTTCACACTTATTTATTAATATTTTTTTCCTTAAAAAAAGAAGAAGAAGATCCACATTTTTCATCATACTTTTGTTTGAACTTCAAAAAAAAACTAAAATACAAAAGTACACTTTTCAATAAACTAAAATCAAAATATGTCAACTAATAAGTGAAAACATACATTTCATATTTTATTATGAAAAAATATTTATAAGAAATATAAATATTAATTAATATAATATTTTAATTAAATAGTTAATAGTTTATATATATAGATAAATTTGAAATAAATCAAAATATTAAAAGTAAAATATATGGGTTGTTTAGATAAATTCCTACAACAGTTTAAAGTTCATGGTTGTCTCGCGTCTAGGGTTTGTATTTTTCCAATCCTTCGTGTATTCTCGGAGGATTGAAAAAAAAATTGGCAGCATTTCTGCTTGCTTGACACACCTTTCAAAATTAAATCGCCAGCATAAATGCTGTCGGTTAATAGAAATACTTATACAAACTATAAATTTTAATTTTAAATTTAACAATTTTGAATTTTTTCAATCCTCTGTGTATTCTCGGAGGATTGAAAATTTTTTGGCAACATTTCTTCTTGACAAACACATTTAAAAATTAAATCGACAGCATAAACACTACAGGTTGAAAAAATATATATAAAACAAAAAAATAAATTTTAAATAAATAAGAAATTTCAATTATAATTTTATAAAAATTCGGCAGCATTTATGCTTGCTGGAACACATTGAAAACATATTAGACAAAAAAACTAACCTAAAAACATCTATAACAATGACTTTTTAAAATTTTAGCCTAACATTTTAAAACTTTAAAAAAAGTAAAATTTCATTTAAATTTCAAAACCAAGGTTTGAGTGTTACCTCTCTGCTTCGACATCGTGGTGGAAGGTAGGGGTGGGGGTGGCTTGCACAATAGCTCAGTTGAGGACTCTGAGGATGCAACAGCTCGGTCGAGGTCTCTCCTAGTTCGATCGAGGGCCTTCTGTGCAAAAAAATGGTAAAATGGTTGCGACTGCCTATGACCTTTTTTATAATTTTTTTTAATAGGAACCTCGATCGAGGTCGAAAGCTTGATTGAGGTCATAAGCTCAATCGAGGTCCGAATCTCGATCAAGGGTTAAATAAACCCTTGATCGAGCTTGCGGTAAACCCTCGATTGACATGTCAATACCTCGATCGAGGGTTAAATAAATCCTTGATCGAGCACTTGTTAAACCCTCGATCGAGGTATCAAAACCTCGATTGAGGGTGTGTTTTTTGCTTTTTGCCGAAATTTCCTTGCCAAAAATTGTAACCCACCTCCATGGATGCATCCGTGTGTGTGAATTATTGTTTTACTTTCTATTTATGCTTAACAATTGTATACATTGTTACGCTTAATCAGGTTTATAACTAATAGGTATATGGCCAAAATCCCTTGTTAGTGGTTTCCTGTTTATTGTGCACTTCCAAGGTTCATGCAACAGAAACCACACTTCGCACCACATCTACTATTCTACGCACCCTTAAGTACAATTTGGTCATGGATCAAAATAGAATTAAGAATCAAGTGGATAAACATTGATCAGAGTGTTCATTTATACAAGGGGGTGAGGTGTTTCTTCAGCTCCAACCATATAAATAAACATCTCTAAAAAACAATCTCCCTCATAAACTTGCTATAGAGTTTTATGGACACTACAAAATATTCCAAGGAATTGGACATGTGGCCTATAAGATATCTTTTCCTGGTCACTCCAAGATTCACCCAGTATTTCATGTATCTTTCCTTAAAAAATGGCAGGCTCCAATTGTAAAGTGCATACCAAGTTATTGTAAATTGATGAGGAAGGCTCCATTTGGCTCTAGTTGGAAGCAATATTAGATTCCAAGGAACATCAATTGCACAGACATACAATCAAATAAGTCTCGATCCTATGGAAGGGTATGCAACCAAAAGATGCCACATGGGAACTAGAAGGGATTCTCCACCAATTTCCTCACCTTCAGCCTTGAAGAAAACACTGCTCATGAAGGGGGAGGGCATCTTAGGGTCACTACCCTAACCCTCTTACTTTATGAGTTAGTCAAGTAATATATCTGGCCATGTCTTTTTAATAAGGATGAGTGGTTAGTAGAGAACAATTCATGTAAAAAGGGTCTCTCTATTGATTAAGTCCCACTAGGAAGTTGGTACTCAAAGAAAATAATTAATTAACCATGTCAAGTAGCCAGGGTTTTGGATATTGAAAGCATATATGGATTGTTTTTTCAAGAATTATTGTACTGGAGTTCTTCTCAAGTGAAAGGTTTCCCAACTTTAAGAGGCATGTGTAAATTGCTTGCAAATTTGATTAGCATAATACAAAAGCTATTTTTGCAACATTTCTCTTTTCTATTTCTTTTTATCAATTATTTTGCACTATAATCTTGTGTTTTTGGCATTGTTTATCTCTACATATCCTTTTGTTTGTCTAATTTTCAAGGTAAATTACACCACAATCTGAGTTTTATACGATATAACATATATATTGTATATGTTATAACACCAAAATATGTGTTACATATGTGAAACATGTATGTTATACCAAATCTTAATAAACTAAAATGATGGACTAAGATTGCCACCCGACACTTGACTATATAGATTGTGATCCATGAAAGAGACCATCGTAGGTGGGAGGAGGGTCCAAATGTGGATCCCATCTACCCGTGAAGAGGACCACACCCCTCATAGAAGAGACAAAGTAGCTAAACTATTCATATTAGAAAGTGACGTAGGAGACAAATGAGACATAGGACATGATATAAAGCCCAATGTGATAGAGATATGGCACCTAAAAATATATAAGTCAATTCCCATTTTTTATAAAAATTGTTGTTTTGGTAAACTATAAGGTAAATTTGATTTTAGGGTAAAAATACTCAAGGAATGAGAATAGCTCTCCAACCTAGAAAATTTCTATAAAAATATTGCTAAGTCTTTTTGAAATTTGATAGTCTTTGAGATTTATTAAAAAAAATCACATTTTTAGTTTTAAGGTTTAATTAAGAAAGGCCAATTTTTTGAAAATCAGCAATATTTTGAGTTTGGATTAAGATTGAAATAACTTTCATAGTGAGTTTTTCCTTCTTCAAAAATGTTTGCTACTATAAACAAAATGTTCTTTATCTTTAAATGTTCTCTTATTAGTCCCTGCTGTAGGCTAGCAGGGACTTTATGAATGGCTTTGCACTGTTTCAATTACCTTGCATGATTACCAATGTTATTTTAGCCAAATTTTTCCATGGCAATAAATTAATAACATTTTTTATCAACCAATCTACATAAGCTACACTTTTTGTGATCCAATGAATTAGTTTGACCTCTCATTTGGCCTCATCCCAAGGAAGAGTGCCATTGTTTTTAAAAAAACTTAGGCTAAACATGATATTTATTGAATGTTTTTTATGAAATGAGAAAATGCTAAAAACCACTCTAACATTAGTTCTTCTAGCATTAAATGTCAAGGAGACATAATATGAAAGGTTGTAGCATGTTGTGGTTGGATGCTATGTTGTTTGTCCCAACTTGACACCATCTTGACACATGTCTTCAACGCTCTTCAAGGCTACCACTAACCTGCCAAATGGCTCTTCAAGGATACCACTAACCTTCCAAATGTCTTCAAACCTACAAAATGTCTTCAAGAATGTGGACAGTGGCTACTCTTTGTCCCTCCTCAATGCCCAGTGCAGTCGCATATCGTCTTCTCTACTAGTCTTTTTTTTTAGCTCTAGTGAGCACAATAAAAGTAAGTTTCATTAAAACCGTGTGCTCAATTCCTGAATCAATCCTACCAATATGAACCAGGATACTCCTTGCAAGATCCATGAACGAAAGGCGGAGCAGGACAACCTTAATACACCATAAGAGCAGCACATATGTTTAGTTATTAGCAACTGAGATCTAATCAGAACGATACAAAGGGACACTGCTATATGGACAAGGATCTAACATGATTTGAACACCTTTATCCGTGGATCAAACAACATAAATTCCCAATCCCGTATGACTGGCGTGTTTATGAAACCTGTGTAGAAGTGTCACTATCCACTAGTACAAGTGATCAATTTTGCCACGGCAAAACGTGGCAATATCCACAGAAAACCGTGGATATTTCCACGTCTAAGTGTTTTTTGTTCCGTGGAAACTATTCCGTCGCAATAGAGACGACCCCTAATTTGCGTCTCAAGAGCGACAATGTTCTATATTTCGTTAGATGTCTAAGCCGTTTCTATATCCACGCCTGGCCGTCTCTATATCCATGTCTTGCCGTCGCTATAGCCACGCTCTATACAAGGTTTTTAAAAAAATGCAAATCCAAGACGTCGCTATAGCCATGCCTTTCCGTCGCTATAGCCACGCTCCATATAAGTTGTTTTAAAAAATGCAAATCCAAAGCGTCGCTATAGGCATGCCTTTCTGTTGCTATAGCCACGCTCTGTATAAAGTTTTTTTAAAAATGCAAATCCAAGACGTCTCTATAGCCACGCCTTTCCGTCGCTATAGGCACGCCTTTCTGTTGTTGTATCCACGGTTGGTGAAATTTAAAAAAAAAAAATACTTGCAGCCGTCGCTTAAGCGACGGTATTTGAAATTTAAAAAAAAAAAATTACCTGGATTATCTGCAAAGACATATTTGAAGGTCAAATCTACAGTGAGATGCTCTTATATTTGAAAACATAACAACGCTGGAAATCTTAGAAATCTTAAGAACATATGCTAGCTTTAAGCTTATAGAGTCTGTACTTGGAACTCTGACAAAGTTTAGAGGAATTGTGAGCAAAGAAAACACAGGGAACCTGATTCTCTCAACTGTATCTTGAACATGCCCCCTGTACATTAATTTTGGATGCCTCTCAGTTGCAGCAATGATACTGATCAACCGACTAAAGAAGGCTTGAAAAGAGTTCAAATCTAAAATATTAGGCCTTACCAGCCTCAAAAGATTGAAGAGCTCTTTAAAATTGTTCTGAAAGAGGGTACCTGACAATAACACCTGTCTCCTCGTATGTATTTGGGAAAGAGCATGCAGTATGTTGGTGTCCTTGTTGCATGGGAAATGCCCTTCATCTAAAACCAATAGTCCTGGTCCCTCAAGTAGAATTTGTTGGCAAGATTGTGTCATTTGATTTTCTGATTTTTCACAGACTATACTTGAGAACTGTGAATAACTTACAAGGAGAATACTCTTCTTTTCTTTCCATCCTCTCAACGTCTGAAGCTAGTTGCATCTCAACGTTTCTGCCTTATTGGTTACATCATATAGGTTATAAACAGGGATCTCCTCCACTCCCCATTTTTTAAACTCTTTCATCCATGAACCCAAAATGCTTTTGGGTGCTACAATCAGTGGCCTTTCCTCTGGGTACTTAGTCAAAAAACATTGAATAAAGCTAATCATAAGGAATGTATTCCCTGTTCCTGGTGCATGTGCCAAAATGCAGCCACCATGTTCTTCAGCTATAAGGTTCTTTTGCAAAAAGTTAAATCCATCAACCTGGTGTGATTTCATGTGTTTTTTCAGACGGGGATGCAAAACAAGTTTCAGTACAGGGGTACTCTGCTTTGAGCTTTTGTAATTAAATGACTCAACATTGTTGATCCCTAAAATAGTCCCCAAGTCCCGATTAGGGGCATGCCTGGAATGTTTTGCTGCTTTCCTATCCTGTACAAATGCAAACAAAATGTTTTAGACCATGTTTTACACAATTTATTCAATCAAATATGCATTTGCAAATGAGTATGCAATCGTGCATCAATATTGACATTAGTCCCAGACATGTAAATGAAGTAGACTCTAGAATTATATATATAAAGACTCTAGATTATAATGGTAGATGAAGGAAACAACATCAAAAATGAAAATTATTAAAATGAAACACTAAAACTAAAGCAAAAAACACTACACTATACTAATAATCACATATGAGTTGACAGAGAGCAAATGTACACCATAATTACCGTACACTGCCGATCCATCTGTCAACAAATACTTAACTTTACGTGGATCTATTTCCCCAAGAGCAGGAGAGAGAGATGATGCTTCTGCCTGAAGCAAAAATTGACGCTGTTGCTGAGAAGACCAGAGCTGATACGAGATACGACATCTCTAGAAGATTTATTTCTCCTGTAATAAACAAGCCAAAAAGGAGTGATGTCCAACGTTATTATGGAAATACAATACTCCTTTATACACCATTTCATGATAGGAAATGGGAGGATGGGAGGATTAAGAACATACATTACTTTTTCAGAGCATTTCCATATAATGGGTTATGGAGACTAATGGCAGAAGATGCCTATGGTGCATGTGGGTGTTCCCTAATTCATAGGTGGGAAAATTCTAGGTGTTTTTTTGGGCCCTTTTTGCAGCCCTAAGGAGTAAGTATGGGTACTCCTGGTTTTCTTTCAAACCCTAGATGGTAGTCCTAGGCATATCTAAGTCTTCAAAATGCAACCTGCGCCATTATATCAACATTCCTCAGCATTATTTAGTGAAACCTAGGCATGAATGAGAAGTTCTGCAATAAAATTGTCTTTAAATACTCAACGACGGTAGCCTCTGTGAGATAAACAATGGAGTAGCAGTTTGCATCAAAACAACAGTATAATGAATCTAAAATAATCAATAAACATCAAGTTTGTTTAACCTTGGTTTGTACACTTATTATCCGGAAAACAACCTTCAAAGGGGCATTTTGAGGCATATTTTCACACAATGGCCCTAAAAGTGGTAAAACATAGTCACCTACAACAAATATGGGCACTTCTTTGGGTGACTTTCATGAGGAACAACCATGGATCTTAAAAAATATGGACTGTCATGAGCATAATCAGTCACCTATAGCACTCCTGGACACACCTACATGGATAATGGGCACTTTTCAACCCCAAAACAATTTCATACAACTATGAAGAAGCAAAAAGCCAAAAAAATTGAGCATGTAACAGCCTCTAATAATCAATCTTGTGTGTGAACAGCAGTAGGAGAAGTGTGTGAACTTGTTATGAGGCGTGCCTTATCCATCGAACTTGAAGAACACCTAGTAAATCAAGTTCTGAAGGTAGAGGATGGGAGGTTTGCTTATACTGATGATGCTCTTGTTCTTGTAGCTCGCATTCTTATTATAAGGACATCCACAGGGTCCAGTTTGGGAGATGACTCCTTAAGACTCAATCTCCAAAGGCTACACTGGTTTTATAGTTGAGAAAGTGAAAGCTACATATTCAGGGTGCTTAAATATCCAAGAAGTTTGTGCAAGTCTTCCATCCCTATTTTTGAAAGTAAATTTCTTTTTGGGCAGCAGTTGAGAATTCAAACTATCCAACCGCTCCTTCAGCTCTGCAATGGTGTTCTGTGCGTTGCGTACCTCATATGAGGGCAAGAAATAAGAATTCACAGCCACTAACTTTTCAAGGTCATTGATATCTAAAGCTAGGGTTTCTAAGCCTGATTTCAGAAGGCTTTTATCTTGAGTGCTTGTTTCTTCATGAATTTAGTCCATTCAGCTTTCGTATAAGCTGCAAGTCTTGGCATGGCTTGTCATTTACCAGGGGACCCCCTCTAAGTCCAGAAAATGATTGTTTGGAGCCTTGAGCAGACCTGTAACAGCGTTTGGCCCACTTCTGTATAGCACATTTTGTAATAAATATTCACTAACAATCACAAGAAAAAGGATATGCATGCAAAATATAATGGAATATTATGCACATTATCAAGATTTAAAATGAACTCACCATAAAGGAAAGCAGTCCTGTCAAAATACTACAACCAAAGTTTCAAGACCAGTCAGTCAATTACATCTATAACTGTATTCAATGGATTCACATAACAACAGGCAAGGAATATGCAAACAAAATCCCAAGACATAAAACATGCAAAGCTTCCTTCTATGTAAATACCTTGAGACTGACCACATGGATACAAATAAGCAAAGCAACTAACAGTATAATTATAATTAAAAAATATAGGTATTTACTGCATGGTTAGACCGTGTGGTACATCCCTTTGATAGTTACAGGATTGGTGAATTTGTTTTCACTGATATGTTGTACCCAAGCCTTTAAAATTATAGACATTTAATACCACATCCATTCAATAGTTTGATTATGTGCTACAAAGTATGGCTGCATTTGGTTCTTACTGATATATTATTCCCAAATTTTCAAAAAGTATAGGCATTGATATTCACTTGATAATTGTTAAACATATCAGAAGTCCATATTATATAATATAGTAATACACAAAAGTAGACAATCAATCATATAAGCCTAAATTTTATATCTAGAGGATGATTACAATCAAACCAAAGATTTGTGAAACATTGACTTTAATTATCAGGATTCAAGAGACATGAGTTCAGATGTCTGTTACATGCAGTCTGAATTCAAAACTAGCATGCAAATTTTGCAAAATGCAAAGCTTTTTCTTTTACAGAGACATCCTTGAGAACTCAAGGAAATTGAAAGCACTAACCTTGGCCTCAAAAAACAGAGCAAATACAGAGAAAAAAAATATTTATAAGGATCTGTAATTAATAGGATCACAATAGTTTTAGCTCTTAATTTCTAGACCATATATTACATTAGATAGATAATAAGCGGCACATGTTAATAAAAGAGCTGAAAACATTATCATTATTGCTCAATCAAGTTTGCCAAAAACATTCAACATAATATACTCATACTGTGAGTATTGCATCTAGTAACTATGATACTATACAGGCACCAACTTCAAAGCTACTATTCCTCAAGATATGTAGTAAAATTGAAGCTACTAATAACACATATCATCTTCTCAGCTGTAAATCAAGCAGTAGGGGCTAAGCATCTGTCGATGCGATGGTCACAACAGGGGAACTCATGGTAGAAAGAAATTCCAATATGAAAATATTGCAACCTAGTAGATAGAAAAGGAATTACAGACTATTGGCAACCATTCCCTCCAAGTTCCCACTCATGGAAATCCATAAGTCAGGATCTTCCCTTAATTAAAAACTCCCTGTTCTGGATGCCAAAAGGAGAAACCTCAGAGAATAAATGGGTAGATAGGCTTCACCCTACTGGAGTGACAAATGAAAGTGTCAGCAAAATCAAAGGCTGGATAACTATAAAGAATATCACCACCATTGCAGATCCCTTTGTCTGGCCTTCCTCCTCTTCAATTATCGAGTAAGCTAAGACTTCTTCATAGAATCCTAAAAGTAAAAAATAAAAGACTCCAGACCATGGAGACCTAAGGGAAAGGATACAGTTGGAGAAGCATACAGGTAGTTGTGTGAGCAAGCAGATAGGTCTAGGCTTCACACACACAATTAGAAAAGGACTTGGGGAAAAACTTCATTCACAAAAATGAATACTTTCTTTTGGCTCTTAGCTCGCAAAAAAGAATACTGTTAGTGAAAGCAAATTTGAACCAGCATGTGAAAATTTGAAAGGATAGGCTTTGTTCCTCTATTCCTTTTTGGGAATCATCCTATCTGAACCTATATGTATACTTCTCAAGCCTCGCAAATGTTTCAGTTAAAATAGTAATAAACATTGTCTACTTCCCAACATATCAAAACTTTATTATTTATATATGTATGTTTATTGCAGGTAAATAGTATGCAGTAAAATGAAATTTCATTTGGCAATATTCACACATTTTAAAGGCCGAGTTAGAATACATGGCAGATTATATCATTGTAACCAAAAAGAAAAACTTATCTACAGAAGTGATAGACACTGCTGACCAAATAAACTAAGAGGTCATTTCTGAATCAACTTCAAGCGTTCACCCACTATAATGTGGTGTCTAATTAATCATAATCAGAGGGCATAAGCTAAAGTAAAATCCATTCCTACCAGAATACAATTGTGTTAAAGTTCTCTACCTTGTTCCTGAAGAACATTCCTTAGCTTGTGTTGGCTGCTTTGGGCAGACCCGGGTCAACTATATTCAACCAACAACACCCCTAGATCATCGGCCCTTTCAGCGACAGACCGCAAAGCGGCCTGAAGTCTCACCCGAAGTGACTCTAATGGGTTGGACAAGGACTCAAGTGTCTTGGACTGGGTTCTGTGGCAATCCTACTAGTGGCTCGCAGCTCTCCTAGCTGCGCGGTATCTTGTTGCGCGTCGCGCGATCTCCTGCTCGCATCGCGCGATATCCTGCTCGCATCACATAATCTCCTCGTCTCACAGCTCTTCTAGCCACGAGGTATTCCTCTCTTCCATCGCGCGATCCTCTTCTGTGGTGCGTACTTTCCCTGACTGCGATATCTCCGACCTTATCGCATCGCCGTGCACCGTGCGACATGCAGCTCCTGCCCAACGCTAAGTCCCCAAACTGTGGTATCTCGCACCGCAGCTCCTCTGCCGGTGCGGTATCATCTCTCTGTGATATCCTACCTCCACGGTTTAGCGCACTTAGCATTTCTCGTGTCGACGTGTAAGACTTAACATACAAGGCTATTCGATAATGCAATAGTGACTGTTCATGCAAAGCATAAATGAACCAAATACAGCATGCTAAAGACTCTAACTTATGTTTACCCTTCTATATTACTGTGAACTGATTAACACATTCATTCGTTAAACTATAAACAAAGTCCATGAATTGACTGAGGAATGCATAAGTAAACATAATACATAAACCAATCGCATAACACTGGATTTTAACGTGGTTCACCTCCAGGATGGAAGTTACGTCCACATAACTGTGTTTTCTTATAGCTCAGGGGAAGGTAGAACACAGTTCTGCTGCACCGCATATGCAGCTTAAGATCTTCTCTCTTAGATCTCTTTTCTCTTCTATATTGCTCTCCTACAATATACTCTTCCCTCTCTGTCGATCCCTATGGATCGTTACATGCATATTCTATAAGCCAGCTACTGGTTACAGTAAGATTGCTACCGCTAATAATAGAACCAGAGCTAGGATTTTTACAATAGTCTAATAGTCTGCAAAACACTACTAACAACTGAATGAGCCAACTAACTAACCAACAAAATGACTAGCTAACCCTCCAACCCTTTTACAATACAAAATATATCCCTTTATAGGCAGCCCAAAGTTCTTGCCATTACAACACTGTGGGCCTGTCCCAACAGTAACCCAAACCCTAACTAGTGACAGTCGGCCATATCTGTACTTGAGGTAGCCGCTTTCCATCACACCATAGCTCTCTGCAGTCTTCCATGCTTCCCGGCACTGATCATGGGTACTATGCACCGCTTCGCTTTTCTGTCCTTTGTCTTCAATGCTTCAGCCTCATTGCTCCTTTTCCTTTATGAGGGTCACTGAGCCCTCCTGTCTTCCACCACTGCCTTCAATGTAGTGGTTGAGCTCTCTCTTCTCATCCGCTCAGGTACTGTTTCCTTTCTTGACTTTTCTATCTTAAAAGTCATGGTTTTCGGCTCTGCTCTCCAGCTGGAAACGTGCTACAGCGTCGTATCTCTGTCTTAACTTCTTTCTGCCAAAACTTATCTTTCCGTCAAAACTAGCAACTTCTTCTGTAGCTGTGGGACCCTGCTCCAATAGTCCCCTAACACTTACTTGTGGCTCGCCCTCGAGCCACCTCCAGCAGGCTTCTCCTGCTATAGCTTTGCCTTGGCTTCCTGTGAAGCCCTCTGCAACCTGTCACGAAGTCCTGTGACTTCCTTCTGCATCACTTCGACACGCTCTTTATAGTTTATGTACTTGGTTCACTGGGCTCTCTTATCCTTCCTGCCCAATGTCATGGTCTCGCTCTCTTCGCTCCTGAAATGTTTTAAGAGCCTTCTATTGTTTTAGAGGTTTTCCACAGATATCCTTTCCTCTTTATCTGGGTTAGAACTTTTATCACAAGGAAAGTCTGTATCTTCCAGCCTTCTTAAACATTTCCTTCAGTCTGGAGCCTGGTATATGAAAGAGATACAACCCATGAATTCTGTTCCGAGAACAAGCCTTTGCCTGCCTCCAGGAATTCTACTGACTGCTGGGTTTGCTGTCTTCTTCCACTTCTATTCTCTTTGAGGTGCTCCAGGTACACATGCTGCCTCTGATCGTCAGATTTTTGTTGTGTTGCCTCCGCAATCTTTGGTGCTTTTCTTAGCTGATAAGATAGGTCGGCGACCTTCTCTCGTTGCTTTCTTTTTCTCATTTTTACTTTCTGCCTGGCGGGAGATTTCTTCTCATCATTCTTCTGCTCTGCTTTCTTATCTTCAGAGATCAGCTCGGCGTTCTTCTTCTCTGTTGCCAAATTTCTGTGGTGATAGATTGTTGGAGATGTAATCGGAAAAACCACAGTATCGAAATGACGAGGTCGATGTTTCGAATCCATATCAGGATCCATCATCAGGACACAGTCGAATGTGGAGAGGGTGAGAACCAAAGTTAAATACTGGAACCGGTCAGAAAATCTAAGGTCTGCCGCGAAGACTAGGGTTTGCTATGTCGGAGAATTTTCAATTTTTAAATTTATTTGATTACAAATGCGTGGAAAAATTATTTTCTAAACCTATTAATCGGATAATGCCCACAAGTTTGAACCCTAACGTTATAGATTTATTATCATTCATAACAATTTTAAAAGTATTAGTAATAAACCTAAAAACCTAAAGTTTTTAATTTATTACTATTAGTAACCAAAAAATACTTAATAATAAATTCAAAATAAACCTAAAAACTTAAAGTTTATAGTTTATTATTATTAATAACCAATTTTAAAAATCTAATACTAAATTTGAAAAAACCTAAAGTTATTAATTTAATGAATTTTAATATTAATCATAACTAAATTATATTGCTTAATTATAGGATTTTATAGGTTGGAAAAACCCCTTTAAAACCTTAGATTTATATTATTAATAACCTTAATAATAAAAGACCTTAAAGTTTCTCAATTTATTAATTTAAAAACCTTCATAATAACTATGAAACCTTAAAGTTATTAAATATATTAGTGAATTTTTAATTATAATTAAATTTCCATTGAAAGGTGTTCTTATAGCTTAATAATAGGATTTATTAAATTATGAAAACTTAATAATAAATTTAAAAACTAAAAGTTTTTAAATTTAATATTATTAATAACACATTTTATTTTAAATTTGATGCCTAATAATATGTCTGAACCTAGGGAAAAACTTTTAGATTAATTTTAGGATAAGGTTGAATTCAATTTTACTTAAGATTCCTAAATATTTACAAGGAATTATCAAGGTTAAAAGGTTGAAATTGAGTTAATTTAAAACCCTAATGTTTATAAACTAATTTTAAATTAACCTTTCAAAATTAATATTAAATTTAGGGTATTTTAAATTAGGGTTTTATTTAGGGACCAGGAAGGAGGACAAAGGAAAGGAAAGGCTTGAAAGAGGAAAGGGGGAGAAGGAAAACGGTTAAGGGACAGAGTGGCCTTTTCGATTGAGAATAGATGGGAGCCAACTAGTGCTCACCTCAAGGCCACCATCCCTGTTTAGGTTGTGTGGGAGTTTGGTAATCTCTAAGGCCTCTCTAAATTTTCTTTTAAAGTAGTGGTCTTCTTTTGCGAGGATAATGGTGTCTTCTAGGCAAATGTGATGCTTAGTTTTTGCAACATGTTCTGCAAGGGCTGACGAACGGATCCGTTCTTTCCTAATGTCCGCCTCATGTTCTTTTAGCCGTGTGTGGAAATAACGTCCCGTCTCACCTATATAGCTGATCTTGCACGAGCAAGGGATGTTATAAACCCCTCTAAATTGTGTATGATCGACTGGATATTTAACCGATCTCATTCTTTTCTTAATGGTCTCCAGGGGTTTAAACGAAGTCGTGATGTTGTTCTTGTTGAGAATTCTAGCGATCTTATCAGTCACCCCTTGTATATACGGTAAGTAAGCTCATGAGTTGGTGGTGGTATTGTTGTCAGTGGTTTTCACAGCTGTGAGGTTCTTGTTGTGGGTTTTGCCGAGGGCCTTTGTGATGACCTTGGGTTTGTAACCTATGTTTGTGAAGACTTCTTTAAGGTGGTCTTTCTCTTTTTCAATATGTTCCGAGTCTGCGATTCTCGAGGCTCTCACTGCTAGAGTATTGAGAACACCTATCTTCTGGGAAGGGTGGTGGTGGGAGTCTGCGTGGAGGTAGCTATCCGTGTGCGTCTTTTTATGGAACACCTCGTGTCCGAGAGTGCCATCTTCTTTTCTTGTAAGGAGGACATCTAGAAATGGGATGCTCCTGTTTTCCTCAAGTTCCATTGTGAACTTGATGTTGGGAGAGATACTATTCAGGTGTGTCAAGAACTTCGTGAGTTCATATTCACCATGCGGCCACACCACATTCGTGTCATCCATTTACCTTTTCCATCTTGAAGGTTTTAAAGGATAGGAGTCCAGGGCTTCTCTCTCAAATTTCTCCATAAAGAGGTTTGCGACAATGGGTGAGAGGGGGGATCCCATAGCCACACCTGTGGTTTGCTCATAAAATTCACCTTGGAAGCTAAAGAAGGTTGATCTAAGGAAGATTTCTGTAAGCTTGGCTGTGTGGGGGTCGGTGGCATCCTTGATAACCTGGATTGCTTCCTCTAAAGGTATCTTTGTAAAGAGTGAGACCACGTCAAAGCTTACAATCATGTCATTAGGTTCTAGTTTCTCATCTTTGATTAGTTCGACAAAATGGCTTGAGTCCTTAATGAAGGAATCAGTATTGCCAACCAAGGGGCCTAACACTTTGGCTAAGTGTTAGGCCCCTTGGTTGGAAATACTGATTCCTTAGTTGGAAGAAGAACTATCCTTGAGTTCTTCTTCTCCTTAGCAGAGACTTTGGTGACATTGCCAAATCTGGAAAAATTTATTATACTGCTGTCAAATCTACGGTAAGATATACCGGTCATTACCTCATTAACTACCTGTCAGATGCTGACTTGATTGGCCTTTTGTCGGTTGCAACACTGAGTACATGGCATGGGGAAACATCGCACTGCTGCGATGCGACTCCGCATCACCTGCATAAAACAATATTACTTCTTTTTTATTTATTTTTATTACCTGCCGGTGTAGACTTGTTCCCAGTGCGATGCCTCCTTTCAACTACACTGGACATCTGCACCACTGTAACTGGCTAAGCTAGGGCTGAGAGGCGAGTTGGCTATCACTATACGGCTTAAGCCTACTGCCATTAATCCATGTGGGCAAAATCTCCCCATTCAGCTGGCTGAGCTGAACGACACCTCCCTCTATGACTTGCTGTATCTGATATGGCCCCAGCCAATGTGTCTTGAACTTCCCTGGAAACTTAATGAATTTGCTGTCATAGAGGAGCACTAGGTCTCCGATCTGGAAAGTCTTATTCTTAATGTGTCTGTCATGCCAAGCTTTTTCTCGTGCCTTCTACACTTTCTGATGGAATTCGGCGATGAATCTGTCTTCTTCTAAGGCAAGCAGCTGTGCTAGCCTTTCCTCAACCGTGTTTGTATCAGTCATCTCGGTAATCTGAGCGATTTTTAAACTGGGAAGAATATACTCCATAGGAATAACAGCCTCCTGTCCATACACCAAGCTGAAAGGTGTGTGTCCCGTAAGTTTCTTGCATGTGGTCCTGTACGCCCATAATACAGTGTTAACTCTGAGGTCCCAATCATTCCTCTGGCTATTGCAGATCTTAGTAAGAGCATTTTCTAAAATCTTATTAAAGGCCTCCACCATACGATTAGCCTGGGGGTGGTAGGGAGTGCTCTTATGGTGCTGAATATGGAATTCATCTGTCAATGCCTCAATAGTGCTGTTCAAAAAATGCGTGCCTTGATCACTCATCAAAATTACTGGGCATCCAAATCTATTGATGATGTTTTCAAAAAGGAACTGTGTGGCTGTAGCAGTATCACAATTTCTTACTGCTTTGGCCTCTGCCCATCTGGTGAGGTACTTTGTTCCCGTGATAATATATCTCACACCGGTGCGCTTTCCTGGTGGGTTGATAGGACCCACAAAATCTATAGCCCATTTGTCAAATGCGCGCAACGTGACCTGCGGTCGCAGCGGAATTTCATCGCGTTGCGAGGGTTTTCCTACCCTTTGGCAGATATCGCAGCATCTGCAAAAGTCCTTGGTGTCTTTATGCAACGTAGGCCACCATAATCCTGCTTCCGGGATTTTCTGCGCAGTCGGCTTTCCTGCGAAATGACCTCCTGCGGTTCCTGAATGTGCCTCTCTGATAATAGCATATTTTTCATGCGGCATCACACATCTGTGCAGAACTTCATCTGGACCTAACTTGTATAGGTGTCCTGCGATGAGGGTGAAGTCTGCTGCTTTAACAACCAACTGCTTCTTTTGCTGCTTAGTAAACTCATCAGGTGCTACTCCTGTAGTGAGAAATTGAATAATATCGGCATAGTACTCATTTGCGATCTGGATAGAGAACAACGGTGCATCCGGTAGATTGTCATCTAGGTTGCTTGGCTCTTCTCTTGAATCTATCCGCGACAAATGATCAGGTCCTGCATTCAGTCTTCCTGGTTTCACAATGATTTCAAAATCATACTCTTGAAAGAGGAGTAACCATCTGCAGATTCTTCCCCCTAACACTGGCTTGTTGACCAAATACTTCAATGCGGAATGGTCAGTGAACATCTTAAACGAGGCACCCAACAGATAGTTCCTGAACTTCTGGAGCGCGTACACCATAGCTAGGCCTTCTCTTTCAGTTGTGGTGTAGTTCTTTTCTGCTGTCGAGAGCTTTCTGCTAGAATATGCGATGGGTTGGTCAATGTCCCCTTCTCCTGGTTGTGTTAAAACAACCCCTAATGCGATGCCAGACGCATCCACATGTACATGAAATGGCTTAGTCCAGTCTGGAAATATTAAGATGGGTGCTGTAACCATCTTCTCTTTAAGCATGTCTAGACTCTACTGACATTCCTCGTTCCATAGGAATTTTACATCTTTCTTGAGCAATTTCTCC
>LPNX010819147.1:121331-137306 GCA_001517045.1 Pseudotsuga menziesii
CTCCGTGAACTTGGTAGGAAATAGGTCCTGATAGTCATGTAACAAATCGGCAATCTGTCCGACTGTTTCATCGTTCCAATAGTCTCCAATAGAGGCAAACTTAGGTTCTGCGTCTGTGCCAATATTGATCTTTTTAATCTTGATAGGTTCGATGATTGCTGGAATCTCTAACTATGGTCCCCCAACATCGTGAGTCCCTTCTGACTCAGGAATATTGGTGTTGCGAGGGTCCTCATCCTCATCCTTATCTTCATTGTCTGGCTTTGCTGTGAAGTTATAGCACTCAAGCGCATCTTGCAACTGGTTGGCCCACTCAGGTTGAGCCTGCACTGAGATGGTACAGTCCTCAAATATCTTGATCTTGATTATGTCTAGGGCCTAAGCAACACCTGGATGTTCTGATTCAAACGCGAAGGTAAGTAGGAAACTGTCTGTCATAAGTGACCATGTGGTCGTCCCCTTGCGCAACTCGGTCTCTGTGTACCAGTTCCTTGGAACTGTGTCCAATGAGTGAATGAATCTGTGAACCCATTCATCCTCGGGAATGTCTAACTAGATCTGTTCACATGTCTGAATGTGTGTCCTGGGGTCAGTTTCTCCTGTGTACTTCTGCTGGACATACTCTCTGTCGACAGAAAATATGATCTCCATCAGTCTTTTAATATCTTCCCATGATGCGATATTCTCTTTATGCGCATACCACCATCTTGCAGGTGTGGCTCATACTGTAAGGTCCATAGTTGCATTCCTCTGCTCGTAAGGAATTTGTTGCTCAAACTACTCAAGGAAGTCCTGAATATCTGTTAGACCATGAAATGATGGAATCTCAGTGATCTCTACGCCAATCCATTACAGTGACTTACTCATAAACGCACATCTATGCACTAAGGCTTCGTAAAGTCTGTTCTACCAGTTCTCTAGGCCAATATCGGAGTCCGATGCGCATGAGCTGTCGCATCGCCAACTAATGTTCCCTTTTGTAGTTGGATTAATGTAGTCGTTCTGGTTCGCAATCATCTAGTAGAGACTATCCATGTTATGTGCCTCCTCCTCTGCTCAGATAGGTTCAAGGTATCTAGGACCCTGGTGAGGATCCAGCGGTGCGATAACCCGGATCTGTGCATCCTCAAAGGTCATTTGTCTTCTCTTTAGGTCGATGACAGCCTTGCTACCGATCGCCCAATCGATACTTAATAGTGCTGGATACGGTCGACTGTCGCCAATGACTTCTATAACCTCGAAGTCCGCAAAAGTACGAACTCCGTCAATGTCAACTGGCACCTGCTGTAGTCGACCCAATGGTGATACTCGCTGTTGGTTAGCTAATCTCAGGTGGATAGGTGATCTGACTAACTGAGGGCTACCCATCTGTTCCCATGTCTACTTAGTTAGAACATTCACCTCTGATCCCAGATATAAGATGACTTCATCCATGTCGAACTCTCCAATCTTTGCTGTGAGTTTCATCTCTCTTCCGGTCCTTGTATTATTATGAACAGCGCGGTGTGCACTGCCCGAGAGAGAAGGTTGCTGACATGGATCTATGATGCGCTGTAGCTCGCCGATAGATTTTTCATTTCTCAAGAGCTTTAAGAAACTGCGCAGGAAGGATTGTATACTTCCTGTCGATTCATCCTCGTCGCATCTTCCTGATGTGGTATCCTGCGGTATCTGTTCTGGGCTATCGCCACAAGGTGCTTGCTGCGATACGCCCCTGGACGGCGGTACCTGTGATCCTGATTGTGTAGGTTCATCAAAGGAATCCTTGGCTTCATGAAATGTCTCTTTATTCTTCTGTAGATCGAGTGCTGTTGCTTTACTAGGAGCTTTGCGCACCCACTCCTGCCCTATGTTCTTTTCGGTCTCCTGCGATGTGCTACTAGTGGAAGCACCGCTACGAGTCACAATATTAACTCTTGGTTCTGCCTCTGCCTACTTAGTAGCAATAAGTTGGATGTTCTGGTGTACTGCTGGATTAGGGTCTTTGATCTTATCTATTAAGGTAGGACACTCCTCTATGGTATGATCATAAGATTTGCAGTAGTTACAAGTGGTAGTGGGGCTCTGACAGTCCCTAGCATAGTGTCCTACAACTCCGCAGTTATAACAAGTGATTGGTCTGCGACCAAGGCCAAAAACCTCTCCTTTGCCGAAGCCTTCTCCTCTTACAAAGCCTCCTCCATGGCCTCGTCCTCTGAATCCTCCTCCCCGGCCACCGTAAGTCGGATCAGGCTGTGGTCCTGCTGCTAGACCCTGTGTTTCTGACTGGACTCTGTATACGTCATGTTTTCTATCTAACATGAGATCATAGGCTCGGCAATTCTGTTCATCATGTCCGACAGAACTGCAGAAGACATAGTATAGGTTCTTAGGTGTCTGTACATACTTCTGAAGCAAAGGGCATTGCTGAGGTGGGTGTCCTTGTGTCTTGCATATTTCACACCATGGCCCTTGCGTTCGTGGTAAGGGGTTAGGAGCCCCTGACGCTAAATATTCTGCAAAGACTGGACAGTTGTCTTTGGTATGACCCTGTGCTCTACATCGTAAGCACCATATGTCTTACATAACCTCTTTTCCTTTCTTAAGTTCATGTATCTGTAGCATGAGGTTGGCCAACTGGTTCTATAGGGTTGTCATGCCTGCACTGGTTTTAGCTAAGGGTGAAGCTTCTAGCTTCATCGCCATCTCCAACACGTCATCCTGCATCTGGAGTTTCTGCTACATTAGTGGTAATCTGATGTGAGGGAGTAGTGCTGCAATAAACCATTCCTTATGCTGCTCCGGCGCAAACTCAAAACTTACTTGGTCTATAAGAGCTTTGAATTTCTAGTCAAAGTCCCATACTGATTCTGATGGTAGCTGCTTAATATCCTTGAGCTCTGTAATGCACTGAGATTTAGACTTAGGTTTCTTGAACTCTTTAATCATGGCGTTCTTGACTTGGGAAAGTGTCTTGGGTACTGTGGTATACTTTATGTACCATGTTAAAGCTCGATCTCTGAGTGTAGTGACCAACTGTACAAGTTTAAGGTTATTGTCGTTGATTGTTTTAATAGTCCACATGGCTTCACATAGAAACCAATGATGTTTCGGGTCCTCTGCTCCTGTACCCTTAAAGGTAGGTAGCTTCATGTCATCTCCCATTCTACTTCTCTGCGGTGGGTTCTGATTGACTAGACTACTTCCACTCAGCGGTGTAGGTGAAGGTGATGTAGCTGTAGCAGATACTGTCTGTGAGCTGCTGGATGGAGTACCTACGGGATTACTCTGAGTCCCGGTCTGTTTCTGTGGGGTATAGGGATGGTAAGGGATACCCCCCTCTGGTTCTTCTGTGGTACTAGGACTTGGTTGTCTAATATTGTCTAAACTATCTCCAAATACAGGACAGCCGAAAGCTACTTTATATTTCTTGTGACTACGTGTTCGTCCAATGTCATCAAAATCACTTTCAAACTCTTGTGACATTACTATCTTTACTTATTCATCTGAAATCATGTCCATTACTCCTTTTTCATGTAGCAGCATCTTAATGGACAAGTTTAGAGACTTTAGGTACTTACCACGATATCCTTTGAAGAAGTACCACTCAGCCTCGCTGAAGCTTTTTCTCTGGTCAACTGCAAATTATGTGACGAAGCCTCCTACCACACTCGCAAGCCAGAAGTCCACTGCTCTTGTAATGGGATTGTTGAGTCTCTGCACGGTCTGGATCAGCTCCGGTGTCCAGACAATGTTTCTTTTCTTCTTGAATATGTTCCTGTATGTCAACTTTGATAACCAGTCGTAAAGATCGTTTCCATAGGTTGCAAAAAATATGGCGTGTATATCTGATGCGATATGCTTTTGTAACCAGTCCTCTGTGCTCAGTTTAGGGCTCCAATTTTCTTTCTTGGCAAACTCCCTTAGGTTTGAATCTAGCCACTGGTGAAACTCTTCTCTGGTGGGATGCCAACAGAACATTAGCGCTTAGTTGTTCAAAACCAGCAACGGAACCATTTGTTGGCTGCTTTGGGCAGACCTGGGTCAACTATATTCAACCAACAACACCCCTAGATCACTGGCCCTTTCGGCGACAGACCGCAAAGTGGCCTGAAGTCTCACCTGAAGTGACTCTAATGGGTTGGCCAAGGACTCAAGTGTCTTGGACTGGGTTCTGTGGCAATCCTACTAGTGGCTCTCAGCTCTCCTAGCTACGCGGTCTCTTGTTGCGCGTCGCGCGATCTCCTACTCACGTCGCACGATATCCTGCTCACGTCATGCGATCTCCTCGTCTCGCAGCTCTTCTAGCCACAAGGTATTCCTCTCTTCCGTCGCGCGATCCTCTTCTGCGGTGCGCACTTTCCCTAACTGCGATATCTCCGACCTTATCGCATCGCCGTGCACCGTACGACACGCAGCTCCTGCCCAATGCTAAGTCCCCAACCTGCGGTATCTCGCACCGCAGCTCCTCTGCCGGTGCGGTATCACCTCTCTATGATATCCTACCTCCGCGGTTTAGCGCACTTAGCGTTGCTCATGTTGACGTGCAAGACTTAACATACAAGGCTATTCGATAATGGAATAGTGACTGTTCACGCAAAGCATAAATGAACCAAATACAGCATGCTAAAGACTCTAACTTATGTTTACCCTTCTATATTGCTGTGAACTGATTAACACATTCATTCGTTAAACTGTAAACAAAGTCCATGAACTGACTGAGGAATGCATAAGTAAACATAATACATAAACCAATCGCATAACACTAGATTTTAACGTGGTTCACCTCCAGGATGGAAGTTACATCCACAGAACTGTGTTTTCTTATAGCTCAGGGGAAGGTAGAACACAGTTCTGCAGCACCGCATATGTAGCTTAAGATCTTCTCTCTTAGATCTCTTTTCTCTTCTATATTGCTCTCCTACAATATACTCTTCCCTCTCTGTCGATTCCTGCGGATCGTTACATGCATATTCTATAAGCCAACTACTGGTTACAGTAAGATTGCTACCACTAATAACAGAACCAAAGCCAGGCTTTTTACAACAGTCTAATAGTCTGCAAAACACTACTAACAACTGAATGAGCCAACTAACTAACCAACAAAATGACTAGCTAACCCTCCAACCCTTTTACAATACAAAATATATCCCTTTATAGGCAGCCCGAAGGTCTTGCCATTACAACACTGTGGGCCTGTCCCAACAGTAACCCAAACCCTAACTAGTGACAGTCGGCCATATCTGTACTTGAGGTAGCCACTTTCCGTCACACCACAACTCTCTGCAGTCTTCCATGCTTCCCGGCACTGATCATGGGTACTATGCACCGCTTCACTTTTCTGTCCTTCGTCTTCAATGCTTCAGCCTTGTTGCTCCGTTTCCTTTATGAGGGTCATTGAGCCCTCCTATCTTCCGCCACTGCCTTCAATGCAGTGGTTGAGCTCTCTCTTCTCGGCCGCTCAGGTACCGTTGCCTTTCTTGACTTTTCTATCTTAAAAGCATGGTTTTCGGCTCTGCTCTGTAGCTGGAAACCTGCTACGGCATCGTAGCTCTGTCTTAACTTCTTTCCACCAAAACTTATCTTTCTGCCAAAACTAGCAGCTTCTTCTATAGCTGCGGGACCCTGCTCCAACAGCTTGGACATTTTCATTTGCAAATGGAGGTATGGCAGTGTTGTCACCCTTGTTTGAAATTTTATAGGTACCATTCTCCCTTGCATTTGAGCCTTTACCACCACCAATATCTGAATAAAAGAAGTCCACAAAATTATTAAAATATGTTTTTAAACAATACAGTATATGCATCGATGCCTTGTTCTTTCCCACTTGTTTTGCTAGTCACACTCTCTACCTTGTATACATATTACATATGTCATTTCTAGTTAATCATTTTCTGTGATATACATGTAGTCTTTGCAATAAAAAGAATTATTTCATGTCATTGCCCTAGAACCTTGGGCAAGAAGAAAACAGATAGCATGTTTTAAAGTACTGTGTTTTAAATAAATAACATGGGCACACAATAAGAAGCTACAACTTCTAAAATCTGGACAAATAAATTTAAATCAAAGTCCTGTGTATTGGTTTATTATAACAACCATGATTTTATTCAATGGTACTTTCACTATAAAAGAGTTGTTTGTGGAAAAATCATACCTTGTAAAATAGGACGATAGCTTGCTCTAACAGATCCACGACCCATTAAAGATCCCCCCCTTCCACCTCGACCTTGAATTCTAGATATGGGTCTGAATTCCATAGAGTTTTGAATGCTTGTGTTCTGTACAAATAGAATGCATTATGAAGCATCAGATCTTTGAATGTAAAAGTGCATTAACCAAAATCATCACAAGCCAAACTATGATGAGACTTCCGTCTTAATATTAATGCATATACAGCATAGCAAATCTATCCAACATACTAGACCAGAAAAGAGCAAAAATAGAATTCCTAACCCTATAAAGACATTTGCATTCATTAAATTACCACAATAATTACCCCCAAATAAATGATAAGGGCTTCAAAATATGTTATTTCATATAACAAACAAACAAAGGCATAGGAATTTTGTTGGGTTCTTAATGGTAAGTTACAAGAACAGCATATGCCATGAAACCAACCTAAATTCTATCACCGGCAAGTTGGCTCCATATACAAGTGGAAGTGGACAGAAACAAGCACTACATAGTTTTTGACACAATAGGAAGCCCCTTGTTTGTGATTTTTTTGCAGAAGGTATCCAACTTGCCAGTCTTCTAGAAAATGAAAAGTGAAGGGATGGGATAAAAGTGTTTCCACAAAATGAAAATGAAGGGAAGGCATAAAAGTGTAGCCATGGGTACAGATATAGTCCTAATATTTCATGTCAAGGGATTTTTGAGGGAGACAGAAAAGGAATACAAATGAACCACAACTTATTAAGATTTACCCCCAACAATGTGGTATAAAACAAATGTCATCACTTAGTGTAGCTACTGAAGAATTGACAAGTGCCAGATGAAAACCATGTAGCGTAGTATCATACATGCCACATGGCTAAATCAGAAATTGAGTACTTAATTCAAGGGACCAAGGACTTTCAAATGAAAGCCACGACCTATTCCACAGTAAATGCACCATCTTATGTCTACTATTTCATCTGTTATAAAAAATGCCAGCATTATCTTGTAACACTTCTTCGAAAATCCATATATTGTATCTAGGTTATGTTGTATAAAATTCATGTAATGGTCACTCTACAATCCTGTGCTGTATATCACAGGAAGTATCACATATCTGTTGGCATCATCCAAGTTCTCTTTGCCCAACAGTAAAAGGTTTTCTCTTGAGAATCAGTATTGCAAGAGGAGGTACAAAATGGCTGGTTGAGAAAATGATGCATGTAAGAAACAGGCTAATGAGATAAGAAACAAATGTCACAAAATAATGTGATGATAAACAATGAAGTTTGAACAGCACAAAAAGGATGACAGAACTCATACCAGATATTGTATTTCAATATAAGAAAGAGTCGAATAAAATAAAACTGTCAAATTACTAAAGCAAGCAATCCTTTCAAAGAATTTAAACCCAACAATTATATTGCACCAATGCTTACCTCTTTTTTCTTGTCCCGTTTCCTCTTAACCTCGTGAAAAGGACCTGCAATATCCATGGGACATTACTAGAGATCTCAAGTAAGTCCAAAGAAAAAGAAAAATTAAGTGATGCAGGAAAAGCACATTTGCAAACAACCCAAAGGATATGCTCAGCACACACACGCTAGATTCTTGAGGGTAACAACGAAACTAAAATTACAATATTCAAACCTGACAACGCAACTAAATACAAATTATTAGTAGTGTAACAAGTGTATTAGCCCTAGAAAATTATGGCAATCATTCATAATTGAACCTGGAAAGATCAAACAGCGAAGCAAGAGATTTAGGTGTACTTAAAAGTCGTATGATATAGTTTTGCCACAATTTCAGAGCAGGGCCTAAATACATTTCTAAACCCATTGTCATAGTAACATGGTTATGTACAATAGAAACTTTGCCGCTACCAATATAATCAAGCTGTTAAAAAACGTTTCCCTATAAATAGCATTCTACTGAAAGTTTAGTTGCAATGTGCGTTCAAATTGTAAAAGACAAATCGACACCGAAACTCTGCTTGCTATTGTTAAGTCACTGGCTGTCATGTTTTCATTTTGACATAGTTAAGAAGATTTGATAACGACAAAGTAGAAAAGGTAGAGCACTCATTTTTTAGATAAAAGATAAGATTGTAAAATTCAAACACATGTATCAATTTTATACAGTGTTGTTTTGGCATAAGAAACATTTAGGGAGTCAATTGGGTGCAGCTCAAGTGGTAGTGCAAAAAAGTTGTTACCCTCCCCTATGGAGTTCAAATCCCACTTTCTGACATGTTTGCTCTTAGTGAGCTGATTGTTGATTAGCAATACATTCCTCCTGCACACTTTCGGCTTCGATTTGGGTGATTCTAAAATTGAAAACTACAAGTGGAATAAGCTGCTCAATAGTGCCCATGCCAACTGACTAAAATACTTTAAATGGCAGCAATTGTTGAAGCCACTCATCAAGAAAAAACAAACTTCGGATTCTTGGATTTGCTTGAGACAAACTATTCAGTGATTCATCAAATGAGTGTACTCATTTGATAATAGTATGATGATTTTTAGACCTGAGAGTTTAGAGGCCATTTAGGCCTCAATCTTTCCGTTTTCATTGAAACATCAAGTGCATTTTGTTATATTCACCCTTATATTCTATATACATGGGCACACTTTGTATTTTTTATGTCTAATGGTTGGATCTGTTACCTCTCAAACCCTCACTTCCTGAAATAAAGTCCTAAAGTTCAAGTGAGCCCTTGGTCGAACTAAGAGGTGTTGCCAATGTCACCTCATAAACCCTCTTCAGACTTTAGGCCAGCCCTTCTCCAACTCAAAGGAGGCTTCCCTAGAATAAGATTACTATAACTTAGTAAATGGAATTCAAGATAAATAAGAGATATCCTAGAAAAATAGTATGATGAGTTTAAAAATTAAATTGGATAAGTCAACCAAAGACTAGTGTCTTAGCACTGGGAAAAAGGGGTGAAATCAAGGTTCAATTGGAGTCTATCTTAATAAGTAATAATGGAAATTGAGGCTGAAACATACAAGCTACAACAAACCCTTCCTTGCTATGCCAAACTGCAGAAATATAACTAGAAAGATCACAAGAGTTAATGAACTCCAACAGGTACGGAAATTATGATTACTCTTAATGAAATGTGTGTGCATTTATGATTTAACCAAGCATAGAGAAATAATGCATTCATAAACAACCTCCCATGGATAACATAAAGGAAAAGAAATTAAGTTACCAATACTTCATCTCAATATTGTTGCTAGGTTAGAGAGGTTACCCATCTACTTCAAACGGTTGGTATCAATGTTATTGGAACCAGACCAGAACCAATAAAACTGGCTAGACCAACCGGTTTTAGGATTTTTCAGGTTCAGTTCAGTGTTTCTAACCAAATATGGCCAATTATGTACCGAACATGCCTTTTTATACCTGAACCGACTGGTTCCGTATAGAACCAGTAATAAATGCCCAAACCAACTGTTTTTATATAAGTCCATACAACATGGTTTTGAAGATGGAATTTCCATGGGATATGAGGCATTTTCCAATTTGACACTAGAGTACCTAATCCTGAAAAACTGTCTGAGCAGCTCCTGGAACAAAGTTGAATGCATTACAGTTATCAACCACTGAGTTTTACTAGGCCTGGAAAGTGTCCTTTGGATAGTCACATGGTTACCTTTGACTGGCCTTGAAATTCAGATATGTTTGGACAGCCACATGGTTACCTTTGCTAGGTTTATCTTTTCCATTTGCTAGAAGTTGTTCTATACATACTCAGACTTGGCTCTTCACACACAAATTTGATAAACTCGTCATTAGCTCTGATCTTTTATATGACTACACTAGCTAATTTTTGGCCTCAAGTTTAAACAAATTCTAGTAATAGCAATAGTTTCAGGAATCTATTCCATTTGGAGCATATTTTCCAAGAATATAACATTAAAATCTCTAATACCCAGCAAAAGCAAAATCAACAAAAGCAACATATGAAATACCATGACACAAAAGTATTATAAGACCACTGAAATTTGTACCTGAAATTAAAAGATCACCAAGAGTTGTCCACTAGTTGCATTTTGATCATGAAGGCCTGCATAAATGATAAAAGACAAGAAAATTATATCAGTAAATAATATATAAGCAAATAAACATTCATTTATAAATGTAAAAAATCCTAGGAATACAAAAGTGGCCATATACCTGAATGAGCTTCTCTTTGTTTCAAGAATAGGTTATTCTTTACTGAACAGGGCCACCCACGTGAAGGTGGAAGCTCATATGGCCCCTCCCCCCCCCTCACATCGCTCTCAATTCCCCTTACCCTTTAAATTATTTTGTTTACATAGAAAACATATAAAAAACTAAACATATAAACATTGAAACATCAAATCACATAAACATATAAACATCGAAACACAAGAAGGTAATCCATACAAACAACGTTTCATGTTAACATCGATATAAAATACAAGTCATGATATTTTACAATTTTCTCTTCGTGTGACTTTGTTTTTTTCGATTCAAAAAACCAACAAGTGGCATCTCAAATTCATCATTTTGCAATGTATCTGCTGAGACCTGTCCTTTTGTGGTTTATGTAATTTGCGTTCCCTCATGTACCATACTCCTGGTACGTCGCTGAACAGGGCATGGTGGCCGCTGCGAACAGGAAAGAACTGTAACAATGAAAAGACCATTTTTCTTAGGTTGAAAATTGATTCAAATCACTATTTCATTGTTTTGATAAACATTACAATATCGCTTTTTACCTGTTTGTCTATCTGTGAAGGTCGGTGTTCCGACTGCTTCAGTCGTTTGTTCCTCTTCCAGTTCATCCTCATGAGCTACATGCTCTTCCATTTAAAGAATGAAATATGTAAGTATACGTAAAAAAATAAATATCTATCATCAAAATACATATATATATTTCTAAAACTCGCTACCTGAATCCCTAGCCTACTCCACATTATCATCCAACTGGTCCTCCCCAATATGAACTGGCACCCTCCCAGTACCGCTGGATTCACTGCTGCGGTTGCACTGTTGTTGCCAAACACACATAAAAATATAGTTATTGGTCTACTGTGGGAAAATATGAAGCAAGAATGACTTTCAAATGTCCTTATTCATTCTATTTACCTGCATTCCCACAATTGGGCTGATTGGAGTCTGCCCCAAGCTTTTTCTATGCTCAACCACACTTTCAAAACCATACTTGAAACCAATCTTGAGGTCTTCCTCAATGGCAGCATCTGCGAACGTACTTCCCTGCAATATTGCAAAGAGAATTTTATTATGTGCTAGTCTAAAAGGACTCAAGAACTCAAAGTTCAATACTGTTCAATATGCTTAAAAACAATGAAAACTATTCTAAGAAAACTATGAATTTAATTAGCAGGCACAAATCTCAAACCCCAACACTTGGTAAGATTTCAAAAATTTATAAAAAGGAATATTGCAAATTCTTACGATTCGGTGCCTTAGTTTTCTGTAGCCACCCTGGCCCAGTTTATGCTGGCCAACCTTATCCATTCTTGCATTGGTTGCCTTGGAGGTGTCAGGCAACCTGTTTATGAAATTTATGACATATGTTAAATGTATGATTTGTTGCTTGACACAAAACATAAAATAAAATTCAGCATATCCCAATATTATAATTATACGTCATGTACCTTGCGTTATCAGTCCGTGGTTGTTTTCCTTGATTTCTTAACAAAATAAATTTGGCATCAGCCATAAGTGCCTTCCACTCTTGCTCCGGTACCATGGGAGGGCGCTCATGCTTGGGGTTATCTACTAGTTTTCCCCGATATTGGGCCCTGGTATATTTCAAACCATCTCCAGCTAACTGTAAAACCACTTTCTTGTTGAAAGTGTCACCGAACAAGTAAATCATGTGTCTAATTAATTCATCTTTTAAATTGTTGTTTTGTTTTTGCCACCCTGTGCGAATGGTGGGCCCAAACAGCTCCAATGCTTTGTCATTTAAGTGTCTGGAGAAGACATTATTGCCTGCATAAACATTTACAGCTTAATTTACAATATTTTCAGAATATGTCCATTTCAATTTAATGAAAAACATTGATGAAAACAATTAAAAAATACCTGCCGTCTTTTGTATTTTCATAGGAACACATGCTTCATCGACTAGAAACGTCACATCTAGTGATCCGATGCTTTTGACTCATGCTGCTCCAGGAAAAGTTTCTTGGCCATCTATAATAGCTTCATCTCCAGCGTCATGTGGAGTCCCAAGTGGCTCCATTTCATCATCATGATCCATGTCATGATCATGCTCCATCTCATCATCATGCCCCATCTCATCATCATTGCCCTCATCATTGGCTTCGAGGCAATCCTCAAAAAGCCTCATTGGTACCTTGCTTTGACAAGCTTTTTTATGCAATGGATGGTCACTGCTACCAATACCTGTCTTTGCAGGTTCTCTAGCTTGGGGTTCCAAAAATTCCTACATACGGAAAACATCGAGTTGATAAGAACATTTGCAATAATAGAAAACATATCATCAAATATGAAATCTTGTTAAAGCTTATAAAAATTGTAATCGATGACACTTACCCCATAACCCTTTATTTTTTGTTGTAGCTCCACCATCATTGCCTTTTCATCATCTGTCTTGGGCCATTTGCAAGCATAGGCCAGTAAATCCTTATTTTCCCTTTTGAGGGCCAAATAGACCGTTTTCATTGGGTCTATGATGGTGAAAATTTCTTCCTCACTTACATTTTCATCCACATCCAGTGCACCATACTAAAAGCATGAAACAATAAAATCAAAGAAATTAATTGTAACATTATTCAAAAATTGTTCACCTGTAAAATAATTGTTGTAGTATCAATAAAACTTACCAGATGCAGCGTAGTGGCTGGTGACTTCCCACGGTCACCCCGTGCCTGCTGAGGCTCCACGGGTGACTTCCCATAGTCACCCCGTACCTAGTGAGACACTGCAGGTGACTTCCCATGGTCACCCCGTACCTGCTGAGACATCGCGGGTGACCTTCCACGGTCACCCCGTACCTGCTGGGGCTCCGCGGGTGACTTCCCACTGTCACCCTGTACATGCTGCGCTGACACCGTGGGTGACCTTCCACGGCTAGGACCCTGGCACAATAAATCAATCAATAAAATCTATGTACATAATTGTGGACAGGAAAAACTGAAATATTTAACAATTACCTGTGGAGGAAGTACGACGTGTGGCCTTCCATGGTCACCATGTATCCTGGTAGTCGCGGGTGCGCCGTGAGCACTGCCGTCACCCTGACACAATAAATCAATTAGTACAAGTTGTGCAAATAATTGTACCATAAACAAAAATGAGGTTTTGCAAAAATTTCACCATAAACAAAAAGCATAATATGCATGTTACTATATCGATTGTAGTCATCAAAACATTTACTTATTCTGGTCGAATTAAGTTACTATATTTAATAATTACCTCATGAGACGGTTTGGCTTGTGACCTTCCACGGTCACCATGTATTGTGCTAGCAGCATTTGACACATGAATATTCTAAAATGCGATTTCAATTGCCTTTGAACAATAGCTATCACTCATGGTTCAATCATGAGAAATACATGGAAGAACTGGGATCTTCAAATGAATGCAATCATAACACTCATGTTCCTTGCAAAAGTTTTCAAAATATTTCAATCAAAATAGTAAGAGATTTATCGCAGAGAAAGATACAAAAACAACATCTCAGAATGCATGTGATTTACATTTACGGTTGGGTCCATCTTCAAATCTATGCTCTAATACGTCAACAAATGGAATCTATGATGTTGACAACTTAGAATCAAGTAATTCCAGAGCAAGAATTCAATTTGAAGACCGGGCTGTAGAAACATTAAAGATCAATGATTCCTTTGGTTCTGGTTCTTGTGAATCAAATCATGAATTTCTTTGCTTTTCTACATCTCTCGATTCTGGTGTCGATGTCCCAGAGGAATTTCCAAAGGATATTACGCCCAAAAGCAACCAATGACTAGTACTCACAAAATATCCAATTGCTCAAACTCGAATTTCATTGGATAGTGTTGAAGGAAGATGGATTCAAATCTATGTGATTATCAATTATAAGTCTTCAATCATTAACGTTATGATTCTTACTATCTACAAAAATAAGGGCTCTCTGTATCTTCATTGTCAAACAAACTCAGTCGGCAAGGAGGATAAAAAAATCAGCAGTCAGAAATATTATTATTCTCATAATTGTAGGAGACAGAGCATTAGGTGACAGAGCATTTTAGTGCAAGATCAACAAAGAAAGAATTATTCCAAATTTATGACAATTTTTGGAGATGTATCACCATATTCAAAGGTAGTTCTAATGCTAAATGAAGCATCCCAATACACTTGGCAGGTTATCTGGCAGTTCCAGTTTTATTTGCAAACAATTGTGGATTTAGTTCTTTGGTTATCAGATCCTAGTCTTTCTTGGTTGGTTTTCTATAATTGGTTTTTAGAGGGATTTCGATCCACAAATTTTGGATCTGAACTGATAGCATTAATTCTATATATTGTAAAACTGAGTTTGCAAAGGGGTTCAGTTTTGAAGGCTCGAGAGAGATGAAGAAGAACCCAAATTGTCACCTTCTTGAGCGATTTATCTCAGATGTCTGTCACTGACACAGTGCGTTCTTCAGAAAGTTTTGTTCTCTGCTGCCAGAATCACTCATACTGGCTCAGTTGATGTTACATAATACGGCTGGCTAAACCCTACCCAGAAGCAAGTACTAGATGTGGCCATTTTTAGTTTCTCAAGGATATGTGGGACTCAATGGTTTTCAAATTAGCAAATAATTGAAAAAAAATTGAAAACAAACTGGCAACAAGTTTCAATACAACTTTTTATACCCCAGATGGCCATCAATTTTCAAGAAAGAACCCTGCTTTCTAGCCTGTCAATGAATATACAAGATATGGCTATGAAAACAAGTGGAAAACTAGGGGCATATTGTTTTGGTGGATTGAATATTAGCATCTATCGATTATGTCAAACAATCCTCCATTTTCACAGTGTGAATCCGAAGCCACGAGGAGGATAGAACCCAAAAGGGTCTCAAACTCAAAGGTGGAAGCATTAAAAGACATACCTGGCCAAACATGTTCGATGCTCGTGGATGAAATTGGAGGGTGATAGGAAGCCTGCAAATGCGTTCACCTGGTCTTCCTCGGTGGTCTTCCTCGGTGGCTTGAAACCCTAAACCGTGAAGCCAGCGCGTTCAGGGCCTGTTCGGGGGTTGTGAGGGACGAAATTGGAGTGCGACAAAACTTATTTGGTATTTGGTATTTGACGTCCTTCTAGGTTATCATAATAACATAAGAAACGTTGGGTTACATGTGAGAAGATAAAATTATAAAAAAATGATATATGTAATGATGTAACATTAGATATAAATTTAAGTTTTGAATATCACTAATTTCTAAGAATAGGTTAAATGAAAATTGTCCATCATTAACAAGGCAATGTCTTACAAATATTTACATCTATCCAATGACCATGTAAGGTAATGCTTCACTAATCTTTGTATCCATTCAATGACTATTTAAATCAACCATGCGAATGTCATTATTTGAATCAAAATCATTTGTATTTTTATAATACTCCATGGCACACCAACCAACCCACACTTGTCATCTACCTTTGAATTAAGTTTACATTCATTTTATTTATATATGCAATACAACTAATTATTCATTAACGACTATCATAACCCCAAAATTGAGTAAAGGTTTTTCAAATGATTGAGATGCAATATAAAAGAATTATAAGGTAGGATCTATGATAGTTGTGATCATGACATTAGATACACATTAGATCAA
>LPNX010819147.1:137954-149791 GCA_001517045.1 Pseudotsuga menziesii
TAAAACCATTAAACCACATACCCTTGTGGTGTTTCAACTGCAACATGGACAACAAGTAAAAAAAAATACATTGTAAATAAATATTAAACATCATACAGGGCTTTGTACTAAATATATATTTCAAAATATAAAAAAAAGCAATTACATTGAAAAATGGAATTAACTAGTGAAATACGTGTATAAACAATTTACTTGCCTGTTTATCTTTTAAACCATAGGCTAAATCTACCTCCCTTTGCGACGTAAGATCAGGATGTTGATGTCGATGATGATGCGTTGTTTTAATCATCTTACTGATCCCCTCCCATGACAACCTACCAAAGTATTCCTCACAATCTTCTATCCAATGCTCCATCCAATCAAGGTTGTTCGCAATGTATAAGTGTAAAGCATCCCACACTTGAGCAACTATATGAGAAAACAACAAATCAAATATATCATGAATTAGCTAGATTGAAATGCATATAGTTATATAAATTGCAAAAATAAATGTGTAATAGATTAATTCCATAGCATTTATTAATAAATACCTTTCACAATACGCATTCTACCTTTCCCCAATAAGACCTCCCCTTCAAATTTCTTGATGGGGTCAAGATGCCAAATGAGAGGCACATTCATATTTTCTGCTAATTTAGGTAGATATTGATTAATATACACCATGGAATGATATACCATATATCCCTCGACCATAGAACCCTCAGGACGTTCTCTTTGCCTAACAAAAGCCTTCAATGACTTCAACTGCCTCTCCACCATCCACATCGACCTTGAGCTTACTGGTCCACATAGTTCAATCTCCTCAACTTGGTGTATGAGGTAGTGTTCTTGTGCATTGAAAAATGATGGAGGTAGATACTGTTGCATTTCACACATCAGTCGGGGAATTTCTCTCTTCCAATACCGTATATCTTCTTTATGGATTTCTTTCGATGAAAGCCACCTACAAATGATGCATTAAAATAATATCAATAATATTGCATATATAAATCATAGAATAAGTTACATATCAATCACAAAAGAGGTACATTTTCCATATTCCTCATTACTTACCTCATGTACTTGCCAAGAACATAAATAATTTGTTTTATGTTGTTGTCCAAGTCATCCGGGAGAGATAAAGGAAGAACATACTGTAACAAAAAACATATAATTAGTATCTATTTTCAAATAAGAGAATAAAATTAACAAAATAATGCATACAAATAAGGCTGAAATATATTAAAACCTAATTATATTTACCTTAATGAATGTCTGCCAGTCATGCGTTTTAACCCCACCAAAATCACCTTTTTTCGTTAAGATATTTTGTATGTTTGACGAAAAGCCTGTGGGAAACCTGATTTTTCGAATGACCTCTTTTACAGAATTGCTTTGTTACTCCGTCAATAACCAAGGAAGTCTAATATTATGTTCATGACCATCGCCGTTGGAATTAATGATCACACTTTGCAATGCGTGATTAGCCTCATGGATGTCACTACAAATCTTTCCAATTCTTTTTTTGTGAGTCCTTCCATCTAAAATACGCCATAACATTGTTGTTATGTTTTTCTTGATATGCATTGTATCAAACAAATGAACTATTTGTAGGTGCTCATAGTATGGAAACCTACTCAATTGAATCGGGTAACTTTTCATCCTCGTGGAAGCCCATTCGCACCTTAATGACATTAATGAAATAACAACAAAATTAATATTCAATGTAGCTACATTAATACATAACCGCGCTGAACAAAANAATGTCATTAATGAAATAACAACAAAATTAATATTCAATGTAGCTACATTAATACATATCCGCGCTGAACAAAATTCACAAAAAAAACAAACATTTATATAATATATGATACATAAACCAACTGCATACCTTGATGATTTCTATTATATTCCAACTTCCATAAGTGAGGTGTCATTCTTCGTGGTTTCTTTCCATTCTCTTCTTTACCATTGAATTTTGCTTTGTCTGTAGTTCGATGTGTATGGTTCTTAGGAAGAAAGTGCCTGTACTCATCAAACACTTCCTTTCATAGACTTCTTGAACGATGAGATTTTATCCTGGGACCACAAGTTGGACATGCAAATTTACCCTTTGTTTGAAGACCTACACGAAAGATGAATCAATGACGCAGTAAATTAGAGTTACAATTGAAATGAATGCATGATATATATATATATAACGTTAAATCACAAAATAAAGTAATTACAATATACCACAAAAATGTGTTAACCCTGGAGCATTGTGAATTGTCCATGCAAGTATTCCATGGAATTGGAATCGTCTTTGCCCTATTGGTCTAGAAATGTCATACATAGTGAAACCCGCCCATAACTTCAACAACTCATCGATAAGATGCTCAATATATACGTTCATATCTTTAACCTGGTACTTACCTAATTGGTTAAACATACATATAAAATTGCTTTTAGCTATAATATGCATTATATATATAAAAAAACCATAACTATCATGCATGAAAATAAAAGGAAGCATTTCATAGTCATACTTTCAAGTAAACACATGCAAGTTAATTACATACCTGGAACAATCATTGCCAACAATGTGTGCTCTCTCTTGATCATCATCCAAGGAGGAAGGTTATTGTTTATAACAAAAACAGGCCAGACTGAGTAGGTAGAACGAATCTCTCCAAATGGATTGAGGCCATCAGCTGCCAATGAAATTCTAACATTATGGGGGTCTTCTTTAAAAATTGGCCACTTTTCTTCAATGAACTTCAATGCAGAACCATCTGCAGGAATTCGAAGAACATCGTCTAGACTTCTATTCTTAGCATGGAAATCCATAAACTGTGCTATACTTTGACACCTGAACAACCACTGGAAACGTGGAATTATTGGAATGTAACGAAGAACTTTGCGAGGCACCTTTTTTGACACTTTATCGGTTCGATATCTACTTATCTGACAATGTGGTCATTTGTTTTCCAATGCATATTGTCCATAGTATATGATATGATCATTAGGACAAGCATCAATAGCTTGATACTCCATTCCAATTTCTTTCATAATCAAATATACTTCTCGATATGTGCGTGGTAAAATATTTGACGTCAGTAATAGAAATTCACTTAACAATCTACAAAATTGAAAAGAATAAGTATCTTATAAACAATATTACTCATCATTAATATCGCATCCATATTTTACAAATAAAAATAACAATAGCAATATAGGACCAAAATCAACCTTAGAGGTAATTATGAACACACATACATAGATAATTAACAAATTACATACCTTAGCATCTGTGTGAAATTGGTGTTTGATAAACCATTCAAAACCTTGAAGTTCACCAACAACAATATAGAAGATAGAAGATTTGTTGTTGAGCCTTCATAAAGAGGTTACTGTGACTTCTCGATTAGAGGATCAACATCAATGTCATGATCACTATCATCATGGCCATCGTCCTCTTCCATTGAAGCAAATGTGTCATTGATCAACCTATGTATCTCATCTTCCTGATTTGTATCGGTAATGTTATATCCATCCATGTCAACATCATTAAGAACTTGATCAGCTCCAATATTCTGATCACGAATTTGCTCACCCTGTAAAGGAGTATTTCTACTAGAACCTGGCAAATTATAACTATCTAGAGGCTGACATTTTGGGGGCATTGTCTATATATGTACAAACAATGCAGTGAAATTAGTGTGTATAGAGCATATAAAATTATGATAATACATTTTACTAAAAGTCATGACATGACGACCATTAGAGAGAATACATTACATACTGAATAACCTCTTACCAAGGGACGATATTCATTGCCCCCTTTGGCGTGTCCCTTCTCCCTACAATGTCTTTCAGCTGTTGTTATTAAAAGTCTTCTTCTTTGAAAACCCCTACAATCATTGCATGGGAAATAACATTTTCCATCGCCCCTCGCCTCTAATGCCGCTCTGAATCGAGCAAGCTTCCTTGCATTTTTGTTCATGGTGACAAAGCCTTGTGGTGACAAGAAATTGTCTTACCTACACCATACCAAACAGTAAGTTGTCAAATACATCACAAACCACTATTCCTTATGTGTCATCAATTTTCTTTATGTACTCGCTATCATCACATAACGACTAATATATCATGTACCTCTCCAAGAATAACATCCAATGACATGAGAATACCATGGCTAACTCAACCTCATTAATGAAGTGAATTAAAAGAAGGAAATTTAAGTCCATGAAACTTGTGGGCAGTTTCCTTTTAACCACACAAAAAATCTGAACTATATGTTGATTAAACATTGTATTGATAGCCATGTGCACATCATTTGATGTAATCCAACATAAAAAAGTAAATAATTTTGATATGGAACATTGTAGGTTCTAATGGAAGTCATGGTTCCCACAATTGTGCATGAGCAAAGGACAATGGTACTAAAAATAAACACAAAAAAAATTAAAGTAAGCATATTAGTATGAGTGCATAACATGTAACCTACATTGTAGCAAAAAGAAGCATGTAATATGCATACATTCCCTTGGAAGGTTTAGAAAATCATGTGATTTCAACCCCAACAAATGTCCTTCTATGGTGGAGTAGCATTGTAGAGTTTATTTGTATAAATAAGGAACCTTCACACCCAGTATAACATCCTTTTTCTAGAGAGAGATAATAAAATCTATGGACATGACCTTCTTTAGAATATCAAGAGGGACTAGTCTCTCCTTTACTTTCTTGTATGTTATCCATTGTTTGAAAAATATTGAACATTAAATCAATGATATTAGTAAAACACAATGAATTTAGTATGTTCACACATCAAATAAACCATTTATTAGAAGGATGGAAAAATTCTTCCAATACACATGCAACCAACCACTTTATAAAAAAAGTCAAACTAAGTAAGAAAGTTACAATAATAATCAATTGAAAATACAAAATTATAATTAGTCAATGAGTGGTCAATGGTCTACACAAGTTATAGTTTATTATTAACTCATCACCAAAGACATACTATGCATTTCATGCACACCAACAAATCTTAATGCATTCATTTTATTTAAGTTCTCGTTCAATATTGAAGTGTTCCTCAAATTAGAAATTTTCACTAAACAATTAGAACCTATGATTGTTTATCAACCCTACAATGTTTCCATGAGTGTGAGGATGGCCATTNCTAAAATTAGAAATTTTCACTAAACAATTAGAACCTATGATTGTTTATCAACCCTACAATGTTTCCATGAGTGTGAGGATGGCCATTGGTATATAACAAGATATTCCTATCAAAGTTTATGGAACCATAATAATTGATGCACATAATATACATGCAAATTCTAAGTATGTATTGAACAATATTCAAATAACCAAATTGACTATAAAGAGGGCCATAAAACAACTTAAGAAATACCAATTATTTGGATGGAATGAACACATGTGTATAAGTATAACCAACAAAAAATTTAAAATATTTAGTTTAGATTTGGAAACCATATAATTATTGTACCACACAAGGAGAATTTGGTCCCAACATCAGGCGCATGTAGGGAATATGACCAAGTTTTATAAAAAACATGATTGTAATAGGTTTGGTAATAGGTTTGGGAAGAGAGAAGTCCTTTCTGCCCTAAAACTAATGTTGGAAACAATGCTTCTCAAAGGAAGAAGTAAGGGTTGCATAACATTTACTCATAAGAGACTCTACGAATGGTGTTGAACTAAAGTGTAGTTTCAAAAAGAGCAACTGAAATATGCATATGATGAGATCAATTCCAGTTGTTAACCCATATTATACCAAGAATGCCATTATTTTTCTATATCTCCGAGGTGTTGAAACCATGGATTTTTTTCTTTCTCCAAGTTCACCTTAAACCTATGGGAGTTATCTTAGAAAGATCATAGGATGTTTCTCTATTTCTAAAAGCCTTTAATTAAGTGAGACAATAAAAGATGCCTTAAGGTAGAAATATTATTCTTTGGGGACATAGAAACAAAAATACACTAACTTCATCTAGGAAATAACATTAGCATGAAGTAGTAAAATTATGCATCATTTGAAAACACAAACTAACCTTGCATGTTTAAAATCTGAACTATGTAGATCTAGAAATGGATTGTTCACCAGCAGGAGACGGAAATAATAAACAGCTCCAACAATCACCCGAAAACAGTGCTGCAACAATGGCAAGTGTGAAGAAAATCTCGTTAAGGCATAGAACTCTTAGACGTCGCTATAGCGACGAAAAACATTGACTTTTGCACCCTAGGTCAACTTGACCATTGTAAAAAGGCAAACATTGACTTTTGCGCCCTAGGTGTCGTCGCTATAGCGACGGTCAGGCGTGGATACATCGACGTCCAAGGCTTTAGGCATGGATACAGCGACGGCTAAGAGTCCCGTCGTGGATACAGCGACGGCTAGGCATGGATACAGTGACGCCTCATTCCTGTTACATCGGATTTTACACCAAAAAGTAAGAAACGTGGAAAACCTTCGTGGAAAAATCCGCGCTTTTGTACTAGTGTATCCATAGAAAAGCAAGAAAAATAGAAAAAGCAGAATAAAGTAGAATTTGTTGTAAAGTCCTATATAATAATTCTAGATGGTCAAAAGGTGTTCAAGATCAACCCAGAATTGGAAATAAATCATTCCTACGAGATAGATGGAATGTATTGAATTTAAGATGCAAGTGGATGCCAACTAATTAAGCTAGTGGGTGAATAATTAATCAAATAATGATTAATTATTTTATCCTAGGTTGTGAGTGGGTTTAATATATTCCAAAACCCCCCTATAAGTCTGACTTTATCATGGTATTGCAAAAAATAAATATGCATATAGGGCCCAGCAACAAGGCTATGGTCACCCTTTAACAATTATTATGTCCAGAAAAGTGAAGAAAGAGGCAAAACCACATGGGAAAAATCCTCCCTCAAGAAAGGACAAGGCACAAAATTTTGAAATAATATGTCTTCAACATATCCTTATGTTCACTTGAATCAGATGAGTGAATTGCTTCTGGATGGAATACTTGTGGAAGAAATCATGAACTCCATGATCATGTGCTGGAGTGTAGAACCTGCAAGAAGGAAGAGGAGAGACTCCTTGTATCTCATCATCTGATGAAGTAGGAGCATTATATGAATGCTTCTTGCTACTATCAAACTCTAATATGCAAACATAATCTGAAATGGAAAAGAGATCTATGCATACTCCTTCCCAAAGAGTACAAAATTTAAGACAATTTATTTCACACCCAATTCCCTGAATAGCTGCAAAATTGTGATGTGAATCACATGTAAATATTCCAATATGCTGTAGCACTTGTATAGATCTGATATGAGGCTGATAAAACTCTTATATATCATAAACATTAGCATATGGAACAGCAAAGACAAAGGCTTCATTGACTCCATGAGGATATAGGGCTAGACTAGGAAAATTATGAACAACTGGGGAAAACTGATAGGTGTAAAAATCCGAATGATGGATGGGCTTAAGACCTGAACCATAAGTGTTTAGAAAAGATTCAAACATGTTTAATATCATTCCAAATATGACTAAGGACATGGATAACCAACCAATGAAAGATAGGAAAGACTTCCAACCATGTAAGATAAATATCACTGCATAAGAGACCAATGAGGAATCAACTAGTGATCTTGGGATTTGTATAGTATTTGGATTATTCAGAGGTATGGTAGATGGTATGGATGGTGGTATTATATGTGTCATGAAATTCATATCAGCCTACAAACAATCTTATAAATTATATATACAAGCTTGTGAGGAAGAGTTGCTTAAAGGTAAGTCAATATCTAGTGAAAAATCACAATTTTTGGGAGATGAATCTAGTAGACTGAGAGGAGGGTCATCAAAGAAAGGTTCTGATATTTCTGATTTTGATATATCAGAGAATAAATCTATATCAGAGATATGAGAAAAGGAGAGAACTCTGGCACTCAAAGCATAAGTTATATCACCTTGGAACTGCGCAGTATGACATTGT
The DNA here is from genome assembly GCA_001517045.1 of Pseudotsuga menziesii. Taxonomy (NCBI): domain Eukaryota; kingdom Viridiplantae; phylum Streptophyta; class Pinopsida; order Pinales; family Pinaceae; genus Pseudotsuga; species Pseudotsuga menziesii. Next base: position 145,934 of record LPNX010819147.1, read on the forward strand.
TCTAAGGAATCAGCAGGCTTCTCTAGTTCATCTGGAACTTCGATCTTGTGCTTCTCAAGAAGCTGAGAAATGATTCCCATATTCTTCTTGAAACACTTCTTCTCTGAATGAAAACCCTTGTTTCAATAAGAACACTTGGATGTGCTTCCTTTCTTCATTAAATCTTCATATGAATCTTCATCTTCAATTTCTGACTTTGGCTTCTTCACAATTTGCTTCTCTTTTGATTTGAATTTCTTGCTTCCTTGAACCAAGAGAGCATGATCCTTGCCCTTTAAAGAATTAAGGACACCCACATGGATCAATTTATCTTTCTCCTTTGTTAGTGAATCAAGAAAAGAATTTAAATAAGGAATTTTCCACTTAAGAATAGCAAGCCTAGTTGCATGAAAGGTAGACACAAAAACTGTGTAATTAGGACCCAATTTTGAAAGAATGGAAAGGATTAATTGATTATTTGCTTTCTCAATCCCACATTGCTTGAGAATTAGAACACATGACTTGAACTTGGTGAAGACACCCTCAAGAGATTCAAAATTGCTTGGACTTAGTGAGAATAACTCAATCTCCAATTGATGCGCTCTTAGCTCATCTTGAACTCCAAAGAGAGACTCCAATTGAGTCCATACTTGGTTTGGACTGGTCAAACCATCTAGATGAAAGAGTAGATCAGGATAAATATAGAGGCAAAGCAGTCCATAGGCTTCATCCAACCTATTGTTCCACTTAGCTTTCTTAATCACAGTATTGGGCTTATTCTTCAAAGCTAGTGTAACTTTGTAGAATCCTCTACTACGCAATATAATGGAGATTCTGGCTTTCCATTCATGGTAGTTTAAGGAAGTAAGAATTACAGTTGATGAAGAATCCATATTGTTGAATTGATGTGCTCAAGAATAAAATCTCTGCAACCTGCAAAACAAATTAGGAGAAAATCTTGTAAGCTAGACAAGCTCTTCTTCAGAGAGGGATAGGAGAATGGATGTGCTCCTCAACTCTGTAGAACTTGATCAACCTTGCTGATTTGATACCATGTAGAAATAATAGATCAATGCTATATGCAATGATGCTAATAAGAAGCACAGGAAATAGATCTTGCTAGTAAGAATTATCACAAGCATACACAGGAAAAATAGAGAGAAGAAAAGAGACTGAATCACATGAGTGAAGAGATGAATATTGGTGTGTATCCTTTCATTGAATAATGATGAATAATAGTGTACATAAATTGTACATCCTTCATAGGAAAATCGAATTGTATGGAAACAACTCATAAAGCTCAAAAAGGATGACTTACCAAAATATAGCAAACCCCCATATGTGGCTAAAGTACTTACCAAATCTATCAAGGACCTCACGAGTAGGAAAAAGCATGAGTGAGTTGTCAAGGAGATGAAAAAAACATGTTAATCCTAGAAAATGGAGAAAAACTAATGGAGGATGGGTTGGAAACAAAAGCTCATAGTTTCCTAGTTGACTAGCTTTTATCTTATCCATAGAAAAGCAAGAAAAACAGAAAAAATAGAATAAAGCAGAATCTGCTGTAAAGTCCTGTATACTAATTCTGGATGGTCAAAAGGTGGTCAAGATCAACCCAGAATTGAAAATAAAGCATTCCTAGGATATAGATGGCATGTATTGACTTTAAGGTGCAAGTGGATGCCAACTAATTAAGCTAGTGGGTGAATAATTAATCAAATAATGATTAATTATTTTATCATAGGTTGTGAGTGGGTTTAATATATTCAAACAATAATGTATTCAACCTTTGAAAATTTTAAGCTCATTGGATACACTGACAGTGACAATGGAGGAAACACAGATGATAGGAAAAGCACATCTGGGTACACATTTCATTTTGATATAGGTGTTATGTCATGGGATTCCAAGAAACAACACATAGTAACTCTATCTTCAATAGAACCAGAGTATGAAGAACCAACAACCATTTTCTATGACAACAATTCAGCCATTTCTTTGTCGAAGAATCATGTGTTTCACAAGAAAACAAAACGCATGGACACAAGGTATCATTTTATAAAAGAATTGGTGAACAACAAAGAAATTTGCTTAGAATTTTACATGTCTGAAGATCAGCTTGTAGAATTCTTTACAAAACCATTGGAAAGGTATACATTGCAGTTTCTACGAAGTTAAATGAACTCTGTCATGAAGAGAGCAAGTTTCAGCTCTGAAACATTTTGTAATATTTTGTTTTAAAATTCTGATATGCTCATAATTAAGTGGGAGTGTTGGAAATATTAATTACTTGTTGCGCCGAGAGGCGCATTCTACAGCCCGGTATGAGGTAGAAGTGTGATTCCGTGCTCAACGTGGAAGTGACACGTGGCACAATGTCGACACAATGTCAGCTCATGATAAATATATATTTAAATCTCCCACGATGTCGGCTCATAATAAATATATATTTGAAGCTACCACAATGTCGGCTTAAAGATTAAACTAGGCTTAATATCTATACACAGCAAAGCACCGCCATTGCTTCCTTGGAAGAAGAAATACGGTCTTTAGCGGACTAGCGTTCCATTCTATTAACCAATATATTAAACGCAGAAGGCGATTTCAAATCTAGATTTCTATATCAAAATTTCAACAACAAAATGATTCCAACGTAGGAATCATCTATTAAACGCGGAGGGCGATTTCAGATCTGGATATTCATATTGGAAGAGAAATTGGTTCTATATTGAAACCCAAACATAAATAAGAATCAGATCTGTATTACAACCAATATCGCTAGAAGTGGAATGAGTTCTATCTCATACAAATTCATCAGTTATACACAAATTCAGAACTCAAATAAATATATAATGAGATTTGTTGAATTTATTGGCTACAAGCAATCTCAAGGTAAGGAGTCCTAAGGTTGGAAGGAATGATGCTTTAAACATTGGGTCTTGCATGACTGGGAGTGCTTGGAACTGGATACGCTTCTACAGGTTTTCCTTTAGAAAAGCATGCACCCTCCAATCTCAGGTCAAAAGAAAAATGCAGGCATACTGTATGTATTCAAATCAAAACACAATGTAGGAAGACTATACGATCTTAGATTAAAAAAAATTCAACATGCATGCACAACTTAGAATCTGGAGAAAGCATAGGCATACTATAACAAGATTATGATAATTTTTACATAGAACGATCACGCAATGGGAATGGGTTTTAGAATCAACCTGCAAGATGGAGCGATTTCCAAAATTCCAAGAGTGGAGAACCCACTGCACTTCTCTAGCTTGAGGGCCTAAAGCATATTGTTGTGGCTCTCTACCAGCGTAGCAATGTTGCTGTCCGTTAATAGGGGCTGGGTATAGTTTTACTGGAAGCTTTTCAGCAACCACGACCAGCCTCGCGAACTAAGGCAGTTTCAATTTTCCTAGTGCGCCTATTCTACATGAAGTCAAGATATCATCTCCGTAAAGTTCAATAACTGGAGAATATGTCGATGTCTCTAGCACAGAAACACATTTCCAAAAATCATCAATCACTCGCGCTATGCCGAGCCGACTTCCCAAAATGGTTAAAGCAATACAAAGAGAAAAGACTATTTATCTACAAGGATTTACGATTTTAGGCTATGCCGAGCCGACTTAACTTTGTTTGTAATATGTGTTATATTCAATATGAATATCAAATATATTTGTTTTAAAACATACTAACACTAGAATAATAATAAGACACTACAAAAAGCTCTCTGGATATTGATAATGCACTCAACGCCAGAACTGCAGAACGCTTTTAGGTTCTAGACAAGGTATTTGGGGCAAAAATCAACAACATCCTGGAAGCTACTGCAAAATTCAAAACAAAAGCAATAAAACCACTTCGTCGTCTCCTAAA